>JAZKJV010004395.1:0-600000 GCA_037367405.1 Ottelia alismoides
TGAGGGAGTTAGAGAAGACATGGAGAGAGTGGAGAAAATGGTGGAGGAAGTGTGGAAGATGTGGCCTTGAGTGGAAGGAAAGTAAGGGGAGAAGAGGTTAAAGGGAGAAAAATAAACAAAGTAATAAAATAAAATAGTAGGCTACTAAAAATAACTAAAATAATAATAAAATAATAATAAAAATAATCATCCAAAAATAATAAAATAAATCCGAAAATAATAAAATAAAGGGTGACATGTGGCGGCTCCAGGAGCTGCCACATGTCGCTCCTATAAAATTCAAAAATTAAATGTAAACAAAAATAAAAAAGAAATAACAAAAGGGATTAAATCATAAAGTGGTCAACACAAATCTCGACGAGATCTACAACTTTCGTGAAGGGCCAAAAATCAAAAGGAGTCATCTGTACAAAATGTATTTTTGGGTGGTACCTTATAGATATAAAATACCTCATTTTATCTTTTGTAACTTTTTTGTCATTTTTTTATAAGAGAAAAATCAAAAATAAAGTTCGAAAAAATATAAAAAGAATATTTACAACTTAATCTATTTTTTGGATTTTTTAATAATTAAGAAAATAAAAGGATAAAATGAAGGGCAAAACGGTCAATATGTACAATATACAAAAGGGGCCCAAAACCCATGTTTTGCATACGAGCTCCGATTTTAATGAAATTAGTCTTGTTTCGAAGGTCTTTGAATGTATATTACTTTAAAAGTGAGTAGACCTAATTCAGAGGCATTATAAGAGAGATATACGCATTTTAAGGCTTCTAGTTTCAAACTTGGATTGTGGTTTTATTGGTCAATTTTACAAGTTAATATTTTTTTGATATTTTTCTTTATTTAGTGTTATTAATATATACACTATGGAGTTGGTTTTATTAGATTTAGAGTGGGTATAATATATATATAGGGTATTTTAGCTAATATACAGGTGAATATTTACAAGTGAATTTGCCTTCTTATTTAATGCAAATATGAATGCTAAAATGCAGATATTATGCTTGCTTGCATGAATGCTAATTATGCAATATAAGTGGAAATATGCATCTATTTACTCGGGAACAAAGCTCTATTTTCAACTTTTAGAGTGATGAATCACAGATTCATCATACATGTTTAGCGCACTTGGACCGAGTCCTCCAGAGATGCAGAGAGGTTAACTTGGTACTCTCCTGGGAGAAAAGTCACTTTATGGTGACAGAGGGTATCACGTTGGGGCACGTCATCTCCAAAAAGGGAATGTAGGTCGACCCTACCAAGGTGGATGTGATCAAGAAACTTGAGCCAGCAACCTACGTCAAGTCAGTGAGTTCTTTCTTAGGGCATGTTGAATTTTATCGAAGGTTTATCCCTGATTTTTATAGATCATCCGCCCACTGACTGAGCTCTAAGGAAAAGACACCAAGTTTGTTGTAAATCACAAGTGTCTAGAGGCCTTCGAGCTCCTGAAAAAGAAAATATGTGAATCGTCGATATTACAAGCTCCTGACTGGTCTCTTCCCTTTGAGATCTTGATTGATGCATCGGATTTTGCTGTCGGAGCTGTGCTTGGACAAAGACGAGATGGGATTCCTTATGCGATTCATTACGCGAGCAAAGTGTTGGATCCTGCACAAAGAAATTATACGGTAACTGAAAAGGAAATGATCGTGGTAGTTTGAGCCTTTGAATCCTACATATTGGGCTCCAAGGTGACGATTTTTACTGATCATACGACAATTAGATATCTAATGGATAAGAAGGATGCCAAAGCACATCTTTTGAGATGGGTCTTATTAATCCAAGACTTTAATTTGGAAATCAAGGATAAACCTGGAATAAAGAATGTTGTTGCTGATCACCTTTCCAGAATTGAGCAAAACGATTATCCTGACACTGGACCAATTAAGGAGACTTTTCAAGACGAGTCAGTTTGCGTTACTGATTCAGTCCCATGGTATTACAACATAGTGAACTATCTTGTCTCCTAGAAGGTTCCCTTTGGTTGGACCATGAGAATGATTGATCGATTGAAGTCAGATTCGAGAAAATACCATTGGGATGATCCTTTCCTTTTCTATAAAGGACCGGATAAAATATATAGGTATATTGAACAATATAGGTCTGAAACCTAACTTTTGCATCTTAACTCCAAATTAGATGAAACACCTTCATTAGATAGCTTGTAAAAAGTTATATATATTTAAAGGTGATTTTGGTCCATTTTAATACAATATAGAGAAGATACATGTTTGTGAAGTTTTTATCTTGACATTTTATTTTGTGTGTCCCGGGTACACTATGCGTTATTTTCCTGTGAACTCAATTTTGTTTTTTTCTTTGTACTACAATATTCATGTTGAGAGTTTTATTGTTCGATATGTAAAAATAATACAATAAGATTTCTCCAAAAAAGCAATATTTGAGTAATTAAATTAAGCTTCGTGTGTAGTTTTCAATGTATTTTCTGTATAATTTTTCTTCCCTATCTCACCCTATTATAATCCTTGTCGACCAAGTAATCATGATGACTGGGTCTCGTGGTCTAGGGTCACTCAATACCTATGGTGTTTCATTTATTTTTCTTTTCTTCCTTTATTCTTTTATTTTGGAGTTAAATATAAGAAATATGCAGTATCTTATACAATATTTTGTACTATTGATCAAGTGTTTATTTTGGCAAATTGATGGTTTATACATGCATTTAGGTAGTGATTTAAGGCCAAAATGAAAGAATAAAGGTGATGAAATGGAGAATCATCACCCCCTATACTTTCCTTTGCCGGTTCGTAGAAAAAACTTATTCCATTAAGTGAAAAAACGAAAATTAAGAAAGGAAAAAGAAAGAATCTGGACTGATTTTAACTTTTAAAATTGTCTTCATAATATCAATGATTGGAGCTCAGTCAGACCTTCGGATTTTTAGTTTGGTCAGAACTTTGATTAGGAACCGGACTTGAAACACAACAACCTCTAAGAGTCATAAAAAACTATGCCCAAGTCTGCTCAAAAGTTAGGTCAGAACAAGTCGACACATACGCAATCCCTTAGGACTATGAGTCTATCTTGTACAACATTCACGATGTATAGCTCCTCTTGGTTGAAGCGGTAAAGATTTTCTTCTCCAACATGGTGACCCTAATTCCCAATCAGATAACTCTTTCCTCAAGAAGCAGGGTATTCCCTTCTATGTTCAAGTGTAATCGGCTCAAGGAGAGTAAGTGAAGAAGATAATGTCCTAGGATGATTGACTAGTGTTGTCAAGTCATCCAACTGCAGGTTCACATGTATCTTTATCTTTGAAGCTGAAGCTTGCTTATTGAATGTATACATACTCCGACTGGAATTGATTTTTCTTGATTTTTTCCCATCGATTTTTTGGAGTTTTTGATATTTCTCATTTTTTAATACTATGTACAACAACATTTATATAAGGCCTTTTCCTCTTGAGCCAGTAAACTATCCCACTTTTGAAGCATTATTGCAATCCACAAAATTCTATCATTGGACCTCCTGGCTATCGGATCAGATTGGGGTACAATGACCAAAGATTTTGACTTCCGATGTTTCCATTAGTTTGTGTCTCATGTCGGCAAATCCAACCCTCCACCACTTCAACTGAGTTGAGCATAGTGCAAGATGCATGTATGCAAGGACAACATGACAATTCACATTCTCCCTCTGTTAATTAGTGTGAATTAAGCATTTAAAGTAAATGAATATGTTGTTTTGTTATAGGTGGCTAATCAGAATTAATCAAGAAATAATCAATTAGAAATTTAATACAATTAATTCGAGTGATTTTTTTGTTTATTTTGCTTGGGCAAGTCCAAAGGTCAACTCAAGAAGTTAAAGGAACAACTTAGGATTATGCCTACCTAATTTCATGCGCGGTTTATTTTTGGTATTTTTTTGATGCAATTTTTGAATGCAATTGCAAATGTGGCCTATTTTAGGGACTAAAATGAAATTTTCATTTAAACGGAGTCCATAAAGTATAGAACTTAGCTGAAATGCAAATAATTGTAAAATATACGCACTGTAATTTTTTTGGAATTATTTAATGAATTTATGATTGCAAACAGTTTCATTTTCAATAATTTATTATGATAAATATTAAATCTACTTAAATTCAGAAAATAAATTATCATGATATATAATTAAGTGATCTATCTCTGAAAAATCCCAAATCCTAAAAATATTGAGTTTAATATCGATTAAAAATTAGTTATTGAAATATACATAGTGATTTTTAGAGAGCAAAATATGCATGCAAAAGCAATTCTTTTTTGACATAATGTATTTAATAATTAATTCTACGATTCATGAATTTTTGATAATTTTTGGAGTGATGGTTAATTAATTATGAATTTCGAAGCACAGAATAAGCAAAATATGCAATTTTATGGAAGGATATTAATTGTTAAGTAACCATGATATAGAAAAATACAACATTTATGCAATAATGTAGAAAATTATTTTAAGAATACATGGTTATTTTTGAATAATAAAAATGATGCAATGTGGAGTTTAAAATAAAGGCGGAAGATCGGGGTCTGTTCGCAATTACAGAAATTAAATAAATAAACGGAAATGTAGTGCATAGACTAAAGAAGAGTTACCAATCTCCAGAAGGGAGTTTGTGCAAAATTCTATTTGGTCGCGTACATAGCACGTGACCTTCTGGAAGCTGGACTACGGTGTAATAGGCAAAACTCCAGTGCATTTTTGCAAGATGACCACCCTCTACATGTGTATCACGTTTAGGGTTCTTCTAGAATCAGGCAGAAATATGGGGGGTCTTCTACAATTGTTCCAAGAGCGCACCCCCTCCCCCACATGTGTGTTTCTTCCTTGGTTTTAGTGCAAAGTTGTGGGCAGACGGAGCGCTTGGCAGCTGGAGGCGAAGTAAGTGAATGTGAAGGCACCGATGCGGATGCTCGATGACATACGATCGTTGGTCATTGGAGGAGGTGGTCGTTGCAGGAGGGAAGCGAAGGTGTGGAGTACTACAATTGGAGGAGTTGGTTAGATTCGGTCGGAGCTTGTGGGTTGTCGTCGATGAAGCGCGGCGTGGGGGTCGAAGTGGGTGTCGGTGTGAGCAAGAGTGTGGGTGGTCAGGATGGGTGGCTTCGAGAAGAGTAGCATGAGGGGAAAAGGGGAGTGGTGCAGGGCGGATCAGATTGAGAATCAAGGAGGTGGTCGACCGGAGATGGGAGAATCTGCAGGATCAGATTGAGAATCAAGGAGGTGGTCGACACATTTGGAAGGAGGATGGTTGATGGGGATCACAGGCAGTAGCGGTTGCGCGAGATTGACGAGGGTGATGAAGATCTTGTGGGATTAAGAAGGTGGTCGAGATGCACGGGAGGTCGAGGTGGAAGAGGAGATCACGCGGGTGGGTGGCGGCATAGGCTGATCTGGGAAAGGAAGGGGGACGAAGGTGACGATCTCTGGGCCGTCCGATCGGCGAGGATGGGACGGTCCCAGATGCACCATGTGTCATATTTTTATTTATTACTATTTTTTAATAGTTTAATATTTTTTTATTTTTTTATAAAAATGAAATATATAAATCCCAAAATGGGTGACACGTGGCGGGTCCAGGAGCGGCCATGTGTCAGCTCCAGAAAATTCCGAAAATAGAATACAAAGAAAAATCCAGGATAAATAGGAAATAGCCTCGGATTGAAATTTTTCTTCATAAAAGTTGCTCATCTGGACTATATCTACAACTTTCATGAGGAGACCAAAAGCAAAATAGGTCATTTGCAAAAAGTGATATTTTTGGGGGTACTCTATGTACATAGAATACCTTGATTTTTTAGGTTTGTAATTTTTTGTTATTTTTAAATAAAAAATCGAGAAAAAATACGATAAAATCCAAGGTAAATATTTACACATTAATCTATTTTCTGGATTTTTATAATTGGCAAAATGAAGAAAATAAAATAAAATACAAAAATGATAATTGCTGTAAAGACTGTTAGTGAAGACTCGGGCTCAGTTAGTTTCTTTTATTTCAAGATCATTTTGTATTTGGATGTTTGCATATTTTAATAAAACTTTTGTCAATGAAAATAAATGAAATATAAATAAAATAAAATGAGTTAATTATGTACATAGAATAATTGGTAAAAAAACACTAAAATACAAAATGTACAAATGAGGCCCAAAACCCAACATTCACATGCGAGATCCAATTCACTTGAACTCGATCTTGTTTTGAGGGTAATTGAATGTACATTAGTTCAAAAGTTAGTAGGATCAAATCGTAAACTATATGAGGAAGATATCCGTGTTTTAGTCCGCTTGTCCTGAAATTAGGGTTTGAGTTTCTAGTGCGCTTATTCATGTTTATAATTTTTTTGTATTTTTATTTTATTCTTTTCAGTCAAATGTATATAGTGGAGTGGTTTTAGGAAATTTGTAGTTAGCATTAATTAATTAAAAATCAGGGAAGTTAGCTTATTTTATAGGTCAAATGTGCTGAGATTTTTGGCTTCTTATTTTATGCAATAATGAGTGATAAAATGCAATGATTATTTATACATGCATGAATGCTAATTTTGCAATATAAATGAAGAAATACAGATGAATTTTGGGGATCTGAGCTTAATTAATGTCTTTTAGAGTGATGAATCTGAGATTCATCATCCCCCTATACTTAAGCCATGCTCGTCTCCGAGCATCTAAAGAAATGCAATGAGGTTAAATGAGATTGGGTTCCATACCAAAACCATGAGAAGAAGGTGAAAATGGAGCTAGACCCGACCATTGGATTATTAATTATGGCAGAACTTATGTGAGAAACAAGATTTTAAAATCAACAACCTCTAAGTTCTATAGACATCATTGTCATAGTTTCGGCTCAAAATTCATCTTAGATCAATCCTCCTCGCAAAGCATACCCCATGAACATTTAACAATTGACTCATGTGTGTGAAAGGTTTTAGCTCTCCCCATCCAGAGTGTCTGACTACCATGCAAACCTCTCCTCCATTCACTTATCCTCAGGGAGTCATGTATTTCCATCTAAGGTCTACCGTGTTGTGTTCAAAATTGAAAAGAGGGAGAAATTAGAAGAAGGGGAAAAGTACTGGAGGGTGACCAGTATAGTCACCTCTCCTTGTGAAGCCGACCAATTTAGCTAAGTCTCCACCAAGATCTACAGATTTTCTTGAAGCTTGGACCTTTTTGGTCAGATATTCGTTTGGTAATTGGCTTCTTTGTGTTTGGATTTTTGGTTGCTCTACATGGATCTTGTTGTGGCCCTACGGATATGGAATCCTTTTTTTCTGTATATGTTTTGGGGTCTAAGAAAAAAAATTTTGCCCAGTTGTCCATCCTATTTTCAAAGCATTATTTCAACCTGTACTCTAGTCTTCAGATGTCCATGCTACCAAAAAAGAAATTCACACAACCTTCCAACAGTTCGTCTTAGTTGACCTAAGTGCATAGTGTGAGAGTACAAATTAATTCGTTATTCTAGAGTCATACTAGGAGACTAGGTTAGATACTAAGAGTCAAACACTGCACATTGTCATATAGAACTCGAAGAATTAAGTCAAAGACCTGGAGCTTGTAAAATCCATTTTTTCAGTGAAGTTCCTCTGAAAATTAGGTGGATTAAGGTCAACTCCAGACCACTATCATTTTCTACTCGTAACTTGGTTCAAATCATAAGGGCTCTTCACATATGCATATGCATATGCATGAAATGATGGATGAAGTGCAGGTGCGTGAAATGAAAACACATTTTTGTGATTTGTTTCCTTATTCTTTTTTAAAAAAATTTTAATGCAAGATTTTTTTTGTTTTTTTATTTATGCAAAAGTGAATAAGAAGCCTTTTTTCAAAATTTTGGTTACACAAAATTGGACATAGTCAGTGTTAGTTGCAAAACTTCCTTTTTATGGTTTTTTTGTTAGTTTTTACAAGTTAGTTGCCCACCCCGTAAATACATACAAACTTACATGAAAGTACGAGCTATGGATAAAATATATACACAATATATATACACCCCCCTATACTTATCAATTGATATGTCCTCAGAGCACAAGAAGCGTAATGAAGACATAGCTCGGGCTAAGCATACGAGAGTGAAAAAGAAAAAGAAAAATAGAGATCCCCCCTATACTTAGGCTGTGAACAGTCTAAGTATAGAAGAAGAGCAAAAATGAGGCAAATAATGGGAGAAGTTGATGGAGAGAGTATATATAGAGGGTATCGGGTCCCCCTATACTTAGACTATGGTCACCCTAAGTATGGAAGAAGGGTGGGTTCCGATGAGATCTGGAGAATGTACATGTGAAATGTGTGAAGAATTTAGATGATCTATACATCATGTATCTGAATGCTTCTCTTCATCATGAATCTCCAATGTGCTCACTCTAAAGTTGATAACCTCGACCAGGGCTAACTGTTCTTTAGAATCTACACATGGCTTCAACAATTGTCGTTTACTGTAAAAGGTTGTGCACCATCTTTGAGTTCGGGAATATCAACACTGCCATTGGTGTCCACATCATTGACAATGAAGGGACCTGGCCATTTCAACTTGAATTTCCCGTGAAAAATCTTCAACCGAGCATTGAACATCCATACTCTCTGCCAAGGGACAAAGGTCTTAAGTCTAATGTGTCTATCATACCATCTTTTGACCTTGTCCTTATAGATCATACTATTAGCATATGCATGGTTTCAGATTTCAATTAGCTCATTCAGATTCAAGTCACAACATAACTTCCCAAGATGACAACTGCAATTAATCTTTCTTTATTGCCCACACAGATTTGTGAATTAATTCCATGGGTAAATAGCATGGCTTGCCATAGATCATCCTAAAAGTTGAAGTACCGAGTGGAGTCTTATAGGTTGTCCTGTAGGCCCACGGAACCTGATCCAAAAGCGAGGACCTATTTTTCTTATCGGGACGAACCAACTTATGAAGAATGCTCTTCACTCTCTTTTAGAAACTCTACCATTCCATTTGATTGTGGGTGGTAAGGATTGGCTATTCTAAGCTCGAATTTACAATCTTTAGCCAATGATCTCATTTCTCTGTTCAAAAAGTGGCTACCCCCATCTGAAATCAAAACCTTTGGAACCTCGAATATTACCATGATGTGATCCTTGATAAACTTACAGACGGTCTTGCTGTCTGCAGTTTGGGTCGGGATAGCCATACCTATCTTGAGAAATAATCATCTGCCAACAAGATATACTCATTTCCAATACTATTTGGAAAGTGACCCATAAAAAAATCAATTCCCCATGCATCAAAAACATCACAAAAAATCATTGGTTGCATGGGCACTTCATGTCTATATCAAATAGTCCCCTACCATTCTCTAGCATATCGGGCACGACCGTACAAAATCATTGGCATATCTAAATAAGGTAAGCCAATGAAATCCACATTGGAGTTCCTTGTGCATAGTTCTCTTTCCCAAATGGTTTCCTCAAGCCTCAAGTGAATGACAGTATATGAGGACACTCTAATATTCCTCCTGAGAAATACATCTTCGCCAAACGCAATCTGACCCCTCAGAGAAAAGGAACAGATCGTCCCAATAGTATTTCCTTGAATTCGACTTCAGTCAGTCAATTCTGCTCTCAGTCAGCCTAGTGGAACTTGCTTGGAGACAAGATAGTTCACTATGCCAGTGTACCATGGCAGTAGGTCAGTAGCATAAACTGACTTGTGTGGGAAGGTCTCTCGAATAGGTCCAATATCAAGATTATCAATTTGCTCAATTCGAGAAAGGTGATCATCCACAACATTCTTTATTCCATGTTTATCCTTCCAAATCAAATTCCTACATTAGTAAGATCCATCTCGGAAGGCACACACTTGCGTCCTTATTTTCTGATTGGTACCTAATTGTTGTTTGATCAATAAAAAATGACACGTTGGAGCCCAATATATATGATCTGAATTTTTCTAAGGCCCAAACTACATCGAGCATTTCCTTTTCAATCGCTGTATACTTTCTTTGTGCAGGATCCAAAACTTTGCTCGCATAGTGAATTGCATATGGTATCCCATCTCAACTTTGTCCGAGCACAACTCCGATAGCAAAATCCGATGCATCTGTCATGATCTCAAAGGGAAGAAACCAGTCAGGAGCTTATAAAGATCGGTGATTCAAAAAAATTCCTTTTCAATAGCTCGAAGGCCTCTAGAAACTTGTGATCGATAATTAACTCCGTGTCTTTCCCTAAGAGCTTAGTTAGTGGTCCAACAATCTTTGAAAAATCATGAATAAATCTTCTATAAAATACAACATGCCCGAAGAATGACCACACTGACTTTATGTTGGTTTGTGGCTCAAGTTTCTTGATTACATCCACCTTGGCAGGGTCAACCTCCATTCCCTTTTTGGAGATGACATGCCCCAACACGATAACCTCTATCATAATAAAGGGACTTTTCTCCCAGAAGAGTACCAAATTAACCTCCCTGCACCTCTTGAAGATTCGGTCCAAGTGCGCTAAACACGTATCAAATGTATCACCATGAACCGAGAAGTCATCCATGAAGACTTTCAGGAAGTCGTCCACCATTTTGGCAAATACAGATATCATGCACCGCTGAAATGTGCTCGGGACATTGCAGAGACTAAATAGCATGTGCCTAAACACGTAAGTGCCGAATGGACATGTAAATGTGGTCTTTTCCAAATCCTTGAGAGCGATGGCTACTTGATTGTAGCCCGAGTACCCATCAAGAAAATAGAAGAATGCTTTCCCTGCATGTCTCTAAAAAATTTGATCAATGAATGGCAGAGGAAAGTGATCTTTCTTGGTCACGACATTCAGGCGTCTGTAGTCGACACAAACATGCAACGACGTGGGTACTCATGTCGCGATCTTTACCCCCTCCTCGTTGGTGACCATTTGGATTCCCAACTTCTTTTGAACAACATGAAGCAGGGCCACCCACTTGGATTCAGAAATAGGGTATATAAATACTGCCTTGCACCATTTCTCGATCTCTTTCTTAACTATTTCCTAGAGAACAGAAATAAAACTTCTAAAAATTTGACTGGAATTAAAAAATGATGCAAGGATGCTATAATATTTTTTTTGATTTTTTCGATAAAATATGATTTTTTGTGTATTTTTTAATGAAAACAAAGTAACAGTGACTACTTAATTTTTAATAATCCCACAATACCAATTTATCTAGATTTGAATTATCTTAAGAAGATATTTAAATTAGAAATCCAGGAGAGTTAGAATTTCGCAAAAACAATGTCTGTAGATTTAATTAAAAATCCTTTACTAAACTCACTCTACAATTTATTTAATGAACAAGATAACTCCAATTAAAATGAAATTTGGATAGTAATTCAATCACATTTCAATACATAAATTTTGATTTTTATGGAATTTTTGGAGCAACTGTGAGTTAAATATAAATTTAAGAGCTTAAAGTGGGTAAAATATGCAATAGTTCACTCAAACAATTTTAATTAATTACCCAAAGATCACAAAAATACAAACAAATATCCATACAATAAATAAACTAGTTGCTCAACAATATGTTATTTTTTATTGAATAAAATAATGTGAAAATGAGGTACAAATTAACGTGCAAACACAGGGCTATCCATGCAAAAAAGAATTAAAATTGATAATAGAAAACATGCACATGGACTAAAATGTAATTACAAAATGCTAATGAGAAACATATGCAATTATTACATGAAATAAAAAAATAGAAAATGACCTTCTTCTTCATTGATTGAGGGCACACACGGTTAGGAGGGGCGGCACCGTCGCGACCCGCACATGGGCGGAGAAGAGCTGTTATCGGGCTGATGGCGGCGCATTGGAGGGTGACATGACGACATTGCGAGGAGGAGGCTGGCAGGGGCTACGGATGTCGCGGCCTTGGAGGAGCATGTATGGCTGAGAGGCGAGGGAGCACCGATGGGTGCACCGCGGCTGGCTGGTGGTTGGCGAGGAGGTAGCAGCGGTCGCGCAGCAGGCCGACGGTGGTGTCTAGTGGTTGGCGAGGAGGTAGCGATCGCCGGCTGTGTAGGGGCAGCGGGGAGGTAGCAGCAGCCGCGTGGTAGGCTGGCGGTGGCAGCTGGTGGTTGGCGAGGAGGTAGCGGCCGCTGGCTGTGGAGGGGCGATGGGCGGCGCTGCTTACTCGTGGAAGAAGGGGGGGCAGCGACCTATTGCCCTCTTTTATTTTATTATTTTTTATTGCTGCTGATTTTAGTTTTTTAAAGTTTTTTAATTTTTTTGTTTTCTTTAATAGAAAATAACAAATGATGCAAATATGAAGATGTGGTGATGGTGGTAATATGATGTAGACGAAGTGCTGGTGTGATAAAAAATACGAAAACGATATGGTAATGAGATAATAATGAAACAAAATATTAGATAAAATAAAATAACAAAAGAAATGAGAGGAACTACTTACCTAAATCTTCGTCAAATTTGCAGAGCAGCTACACTGAACTCTAATTGTCGCCTAGATCCGATTGGCGAAATAAAAATCGGAGAAGCTATGCGAGCTCAACGGGATGCTCATGACGCAGGAACGGTGGTTGCCGTGGATCTCTCCTGTAAGAGGTCGTCGCTTGAGAAGGATGCTTAGCCGCTGTCACCAACAACACACTCTAAGCTCTCTCCTTTTTCTATTAGGATGGCAGATGTGACGGCATATTTAAAGGTGGGAGATGTCAATTCCGATGAGGATGAGCGTGGGTTGAGTGGGAAATATGGAACGAGAGGGAAGGGTACGTGGTGGCCCACGATGAGCACAAGGATGGTGGATGACTGGGCTACACCATGGGATAATCGGATGATGGAGATGAAGGAGGAGAAGGCGGGCGAAATGGAAAGGGCGAAGGCTGTGCGTGAGTTAGGAGAAGTGGGCGAGGGTGTTTCGGAGGTAGACGATGGCCTCTTGGTCATTGGATCTCGTGATCCAATGGCTGAGAGGTGGGTACTCAAGTATGATCCCGATCGCATTGATGGAGGAGCGATCAATGGATGAGAGCGCGACATGTGTTGCGTAGAGATGAAAGCGGAAGTGGACGACTATGATGGAGTCTGGGGCTCGATCGAAGGGTTGATATTTGAAGCAATTTTTTGAAATATCATTCAGAATAAAAGGCTAATGGAAATGCAACAATATTTTTATTAAAATGAATTTTTTGATTTAAAATTTTTATATGGGTTTTAGAGAATCTTGAAAATTTTATGAGTTTTAGACTTTTTCATATTTTATGTGATTTTGATATAGTTAGAGATTTAAGTGTATTTACAAATATTAACAAGGATTATGTACATATTCACAAAGTATTTTATACAAAGATATATACAAGACTTTATTTACAAAACAATGTTAAATTACGGGTTTTATATACAATTTTTTACCAAAGGATTTCCTTCACAAGTTTTAGACAACTTTTATGAAAGAATTTTATATACATAAATTGTAAATAATTATGGATTTTTCACACGTGAATTTACTCGAGTTTATATACATATTTTACAATGCAAGCTATGTATAAGTTATTACAAAGAATAATTTTAAAAAATAATTCAAAAAAAAAACAATTTGACAAAACTTTTCAAAACATTATACAAGAATTTACAAAACCTTTTTAAAAACTAATTTGCAAATTCTCTTCAAAAGATTTTACAAAATTTTACAAAATCTTTTTTACGGAAACTTTTTCCAAACTAGTTTACAAATATGTTACAAAACAATTTTTAATAACATTTTATTTTCAAACATTTTAGAAATATTTTACATAATAATATTTTTTTACAATTTTTTTTTACAAAAAATAGTTTTTTGAAACTTTTTACAAAAAAAAATGATTTTACAAATATTTTAACAACAGTTATTAAAATAAAATTTAGTATGATTTTGACAAAGAGTTTATAAAGAATTATACAAAAAACTACAAATTTTAACAAATTTATTTAAAAAATGTTTTACAAAAAATTTTTACAAAGAATTTTTACAAACCATTTTACAAAATATTTTTAAAACATTTTTTATACCAATTTTTATACACATGAGCCATATTATTAATAAAAAATAAACTACGAGCTAAGGTATATATACAATATATATGGCACCCCCCTATGCTTAGCTCGAACTATGTCCTCATAGTGACCAAGAAGCGACAAAGAAGACATAACTTACGCTAAGTACAAAAAACTGGAAAAAAAATCTATAATACAACGGCTCAAAGAATAAAGAATAAAATGAATAGAAGTCACTCCCCCTTATACTTAAGATCAAATAATCCTATGTAAAGAAGACGGTACAAATAGGGATGATAAAAGAAAAGAATGTACAAACTCAACGACTCAGCTTATCCCCCCCATACGTAGGATAAAATATGGCTAAGTATAGAAAAGAATATCAATAAGTTGACGGACAAGCGAGAGAACCGAAGAAAATAAAATGAAAATAAAGAAGACTAAATGAACGACATCACTCCCCCATGTACTTAGGGTAAAGGATCCCTGCGTATAAGCAACAACAGGAGTAATGAGAATGAATGAAAATAGAACAACTTAAGTCATTCACCTCTCTATACTTGGGATCTAGTCATCCTAAGTATAGAACATACACACGGAAAAGAGGTGAATGATAAAAATGGAAGGAAGAAAGAGTGCAAGAAAAGGAAGAAGCATGACCTTCTTTCGCATCTGTTGAGTTATCGAGTCAATGAGATGAATATCGACATTGGGATCATCCGAAGATGTGTCCATGTCTGAATCCTCAAACCCCCCGTCAGAGCTGATGTAGTGAATGTACTCAATGGATTTGTAATGATCAAGCACAAACATAAAAATGTAGGAGTTAATCAACACTGAACTCAGAAATATCACATCCATAAACCAACATCATCTCTTTGATGTACTCAATAATTGCTTAATCTTCTTCAGATAATTTATGGGTGTCGCAAACAATACTCCCATCTTCAGTGGGTTGACTACATAACATTGTGCTTTCCAAGTTTTCCTCTTTAAAGAGGAAAACTTGGGTCTCAGTATCATCCAAAGATAATGGCTCATTTCTGATCTCTGTTATAAAATCAAAGTCTTCTGTGTAGGATGAATAAAAAACACTCTCATATGATGTGACTTTTACTTCTTGCTCAGAGACTGTCTCTATAATAACACTTTCATTATGATATTGAAAGGTCATCTTCTCAACCTCACAATCAATGATAGCTTTCAATGTATGTAGAAAGGGTCATCCAAGAATAATTGCAATGTCATGTAACGGTATTGTCTATTTCATATCTACAACAATAAAGTCCATGGGAAAGCTCATGCCATGTACTATCATGACAATGTTTTCAATTATGCCTTCGGCCTCTTCTAGATCGATCTGCAAACTGAATGATTATTCTGCTCTTCTTAAGAGGACCAAGCTTTATATGCTCAAGTAATGAGAAAGGAGTTAGGCTAATTAATGAAACATTGTCCAAAAGAGTACGATCAAACTGTAGATCTGAAATCAAACATCTGACAATGGGTGCTCCCTTATCTTTCTTTTTTGTTTGGGAGTTGATGGTTTATGGCATTTCCAGTAGCCATGGTTAAAATGTTGCTTTATGTCCTTCTATATCATCTATTCATTGATGGATGTTTAGGGGTACAAGCTTCTTTCATCCCCTTCTTCATGACAGGCAAACACTCCATTGCTTTTAAGAGTGGCATCTCAAGGAAGATGTTGTGTAGAATTTCTACCACACCAGCATCAGATAGTGTTGTTTTTAAAATGGTTTAATGTGGTTTCCTTTATTCAGTGCATCAGGAAATGGAACAAAATCTGAATCAAATTTTTCATTTACATCAAAATTTGCACTTACACAAGGACAACCAAACTCAGAGTGTACTATGTCATAAATAACATGAAAATTAAAACAAGAACGAGATACTATGTTTGTTGTTGAAGAAGATGGATCTGCAACTGGTGTGATCTCCTCAACAACTGAATAGACTCTCAATCTCCCAATATTGAGTTTTTGGGATTTTCTATTTCTTCATTTTCTTGGTGTTTTGATAATGTAGATGCTCCTTCTTTGAATGCAACACTCGATCTCGACTCATTGGATTAAGATGGTAAAGCTGAAGCTCGATCAGCAGCTTTATTTGCCAATCCCACTAGTGTTAGCTGTTGCAATATCCTACCGTTATTGAGAGTAATAGCATTAGATAAACATGAAAAATCACAAGTCATACCTTTCTCGAGAGTGTATGGTCATGATGATCTACCCGATCCTTATTGCAGTAGAAATTGTTGGGATTGGCTTCGACCCAAGCAGGGATAATTATCTATATTGTTGTTAGGTCGTCAAGCCTCTAGTTGATATCATTCATATTCTTCATCAGTTGAGCTAGATAATAAAGTGTTGAGTTAACCGAAGGTGCCTCTGGATGCTCATCAACTGGAGATCGTTGAGGCTACAAGTGTGCTTGAACTTAATGCTGGTACCTATAATAGGCAAAATGCAAAGAATATCGATATTAAGGAGGAGGAGAATATGAATATTATGCTGGTTGCTGATGATATGGCCAATAAGAATGGGTAGGTTGCATCTGTTTGAACCTTGTCTCCAAGTCTGAAAGTGTAGTGGAGACTGAAACTAAGGCTGATGTTGGTGATGGTATGGTCGACCTCCATGGAACTAGCAACCTAGAGTAGGGGTGACCTAAGAACCCAACAGAGACTGTCTTGGAGGACAGGTCTGGATGCGCTCCCAGGTGCTCCAAATACCATTCACTTTCATAATCTATGGTGGATGTGGAAAATGTGGCTCTGAATATAATAGAGTCCATGGACAGTACTGTACCATGTATGATGGAGTCTTTTGTTGTGGTCCCTAATATGGAGTATACACGTACACGTGATGAATGGCAGGATGTACTCTGGAACTCTATTGGGTTGAAGTGGAAGAATTATGCTCAGTTGCAAAAGTCTCAACTAGGGCAATCAAACTTTGAAGTACATGTATAGTGCTAACTAGAAACTCCAGATGCTTTAAAATATCATCCAACTTATCCCTATGCTTTGTCCTCTACTCGATCACATTTCATAATTAAGTTCTTGTGATCATTTTTCAATTATGTTAACTTTGGATAGGTGATTTTCAATAATGCTCAAATCTGAACTATCAACCCTATCCATCATCATGTTGATGGTCTCGTGTGGAATGGAAGAATGATGCTTATGGAATGCGCGAGAAGATGATAAAGTTGGTGAACTCTCTGCCATCTCCTGAAAGATCTACCAAAGAATATCCTTGTCCTTATTGAAATGTGAACCCCCACATGCAGCATCTACTAATCTCTGATCTCTAAGATCAAACCCCCAAAGTAATTCTGCACTAGGCTCGTCTTTGGTATATCATGAATGGGGCACTTCTCCATTAACTCTTTGAATGTTCCCACACCTTGTGAAATGGATCATGGGACATCTGGGAGAAGTTGGGTATCAAAGACTACATCTTATTCAATCATCCTAGGGGATAATACTTTTTCAGGAAAGCTGATCTCAACTCTTCCCAAGACGTCATTGCCCTTCCTAAATGATTAATCCAATAAAGCACCTTATCTATAAGGTTGAAGGGGAAAGTTGTCAACTTCACTACCTCTAATGGAATGTTAGGGTAGTGCATTGTATTGCATATGTGGTCGAACTGCTGGAGGTGTATATAAGGTTCCACACTAGAATGTCCATGGAAAATAGAGAGAAGTGGAAGTAACTGAGGCTTCTGCTCGAAATACCCATGAACCACAAGAATCTGAATCTAATTAACTATCAGTCCTACTCCTGGGTTATAGGAATCTCTCAGTATAAGCTCAGGTTCTCCCCCATTCCCACTTCCTCTAGGTTGATCCTCCTCTCTCCTTTCTCTATCATTCCTCATCTCTAGGACCATATCTCTCAGTCCATTCTACATGTTGGCCTACTTTGTAAGCTGAGCTTGAATAGCCTAAATAATAGCCAACATGGTGATGTTGAACTCGGTATTATCCATCAAGTGTCCCTCACCCTTAGGTTCCATCGAATCCTCAAAATCTAAATCAGTCTATATAAGTGTAAAAGTCAGTCGATCAGTTATCAAATAATAAGGTGTGTCAAAAGAAAGCTCAAGCTAGGAATCCATCTCAAACAAAGTATTTATTGGCGAATGATATGGTGTGAAACAAAAAGAAAAAAATTCGAGAAGAGAGTCATCCCGAAGAGAAGATGATCAAATTAGAGAGTTAAGAGATAGGTTCGCAAAGTCCAAACAAAATTTACTCCAATCTTACATCTTCAAAGCAAAAGGAAGATGCAAGAATGTGGAGGTAAAGTCAAAGAAGAAAGCGAGGAAAGGCATAAAACATGCAGAAGGATCTTTATTCTATCAAACAAACACAAATCAAACCTTCAAATTTACCAACTCAACATAATGATGACTATGAAAGTCTAGTTGTTTATCTTTTCAATTTTAGAGTTTATTGTTTCATATAGTTACTTAAGTCAAACTCACAAGTGGTGTCTCCCCGTCTCCTTGTGTATGTCTTCACACCTCCCCAAATAGTGGAACCATATGCCCTGATATCAGGTATATCATACCCAAAAGGAAATGTGAAGCAAAGCGCACAAAATGACTCACTATGGTTGGAGGCAAGTGCTTACAGTTCGATTGTGTACCAAAGAGTAATACAGTTGTTCTTAAGGCACAAGTCCAGGGATTTTTGGCTCTATGCCTCAGGGTTATTTCCTCACCTGCTCTGTTTTGAGGTAAGTACATGTGATCAATAAGGGGGTTACTCTCCCCAATACAATATGAATCTTACGTTTAATTTTATGGATTGAGTGAAATTAGTAGTCCCAATTTTATTTGGTTGTCACTTTTATTGGATATTTTTCAAAACAAACCGCCTAACAGTTTTTCCAATTCCTTTTATTCTAATTCAAAGAAATCATGGGAGGAAGTCAGATAAGCCGACACGTGCGAAATCATTGATGCATGCATGAGTAAGAATGTGCCCCTTGCTCCAAAAATCTACATGCAAAATGATCCGTTCATAAAAAAATAAATCTTTTGTATATGATGCAAAACGGGAACCATCCTAGTAGGAACTTCTATCAACAGGATGAACAGATTTTTTAGTCTAAGTCCAAATCGAATGATCTATAGGTACATATATTATATTATTTGTTTGGATCTAATTATTTACCAAGCACAACCAAGAATAGAAACCTAAAACTAAGGGCTCAAGCACAAAAAGTAAATAAAAATGAAGGATAAAGCCTCAAATCACGGAAATCAAATAGAAAAAATGATAAAAAAGGAGGAAGAAAAGATAGAACGCAAAGAAAACAAAATCGAACTGGGGTTGCATTTGGCAAAACAGACCTTGTACAGTTATAAAGAGGTCCAATGTCTCTATAGAAGATAGAAAAAGGGAAAGTGATAACAATTATTACAAATTAATTACAAGAATAAAATGTAAAATAAAATAAAATTGAAGCTAAAATAGGATTTAATCTTCTTTGAAATTCATGGGAAGGTCTTGTGTTATCCTCAAAATATATTTGGTGTGAGAAGAGAGCGGGGTTAATCCCCACGCGATCTGATACATTCCAACCAATGTCCTTTCCACTCCGATCAAGAATTTCAAGTAATCTAGACTCTTGATCTTCAGTTAATGACGAACGAATGATCACAGGAAATCTCTCTTTGGGTCCCACAAGAAACACATATTTGAGGTAGGAGGAAGTGGTTTCAGCTCAGGTAAGTCTGAATCATCAATTGGTCCAGTTGAATGGCATCTGAGTTTTTCTCGTTGCTAGACGATGGTTGATCACTCTGTGTAGCGATCTTTTGTGTCTCCTACTCCTCCTGAATCGCTCTCTCATGTCTGTTAGTGAAGAACTATTGACCTCTGCTTCACTGAGGTGTGTTGGCTCTCCTATGATAAACTCACTCGCTCGTCGGGCTCTCGCAACCAAGGTGAAACAAAGAAATGCATTAGAATAAATTTATATATATAATAATAGATGGAATAAAAGAGAGAAAATGCGAAATAAAAACAAACAAGCAAACAAGTAAAGAAGAAGAAAAAGAAAACTTTCTACCCTCGTCATGCCTCCCTGGCAATGGTGCTATTTAATGAACTTAGGTTTTTGACAAACTTAGGTTTTTGATGGGTTTTTATGAAAATTATGAAAATAACAGATGTGAAAATTAAATCTCACTATGTCATCGCAACCCAAAACCAATTCAAATAAAAAAAAGTTTTTATTCTAATGGAGAACACAGATGTTATTTATTTACCTGCTATAGCTTCTAGGATAGAACTCATAAAGGCTACAGAGAAGAGGGGGAATTTTAATTATTGCTAATAAATGTAGATTTTTTATTTTATTTCCTTTTTCTTCTTTTTTATTTCTATTTAATAATTTTGTATTTTTTATGTATTTTCAATGTTTTATAAATTTTATATATTTTTTCCTTTTTTATTAAATTATTTTTAATTTTGTAATTTTTATATATTTCAAAAGTTTGAAATCAATTTATTAATTACATATATACAAAAGAGAAAATAAGACTTTTTGTATTTTTCAAATATATCAAAAATATTTAAAAATAATGAAATAAGTTGTTCTTGTGTTTTATCAAAATTTTACTATTTTAGTTATTTTTGAGATATTTCTATATTTTTATGGTCTTTGCTGATTTAAAATTGGAAACAATGTATAAAGTGAAAACAAGCTACCATTATAATATACTGAAATAGAAAATGAAATCAAACAATCTTGAAATTGTTTTTTAACAAAAGAAGTTTTATTTCGCTTTAAAACAAGACCAAATAGGTATTTTTGTGATATTTCTCCAATTTATATAATCTTAATAAGTTTATATATATATTTCAATTTTTACAGCTTTTTATTTGATTTTTTTGTTGATTTTTGTTTAGGTGGTAAAATATAATAAAATAAAGCTACTATAATTTTTATAATTGTTCAAAACATTTTCATTTTTTTTGAATTTTTAAGTTCAAACAAAGAGGATAAATGTTATTTTTGTATTTTTAAAAATAATAAATAAAAGAAATTTCGTAAACAAAAGTTACGAGAGTAAAAACAATTAATCAGAAACATTACCCTAATTTTTAGGGATTTTTTAGATTTATTTAACAAATTAAATCAAGCAATTAACAAAGAAATTAAATTGCTGTAGAAAATGGACCTTGATGTAATTAATAGAAACAAGTAAAATAATTACTAAAAAAATTAAACTCAGTCCTTTTATGCAATCTATCCAAATGTCCACATGTTGAAACACGTGATCTGCACATTCAGGGAAAAATGCAAATATTTAAAACAACATATCTATTATTAACAAGAGAAATGTTGGGTATATATTGCAAATAGACCAAAAGGTGTGTGACTAAGCATTTGCATTCACATATGGAGGACCAAAATTCAAATCTAAAAAATAATAAGGGCTAAATTGAAGTTATTCATGCAACATCCACTCGACACGTATCACAATAGAATTTATTTACAAATAAAGTAACAGAGATGATGAAGAATGGAAAATCACCATTGAATATGCAATGCATGTATGGAGCATATGATTGAGATGGAAGGCTTCTGGATCAAATCGATTGGCTTCAATTTGGGCACGAATGAACAACATCGATTGAATCAGGTGCTCCTTGTTCTTGATCGGATGAATATAGATGGCAAACAAAGAACACAGAAAAAGGTGCCTCCTAATGACCTTTGATCATTTTTATCTCCTCAAATCAAGCTCTGATCTCAGCTGCAATGGTCTCACTCATTTCCTGGCATCATTCTGCTTTGATCTAGAATGGTCAATAACTCTAGATATCATTAATCAGAGATCTAGAAGAAGTAGATTTGATATGTGTTGATGAAGGTTTCCAGATCTTAATCTCACCCCGAATGAATGGTCCGGCACCTAGAAGTTATTCTATGACTCTAAGACACTGTCCTTGGCTAGAATTATTAGGTGAAATGAAAGGATATGGAGGTGAATGAGTGGTTTCTTTCAGTGAAGGTGGAGGAAGAAGGAAAAGGGCTTAGATCCCTAGATTGCAGATGGTTAGGTTGCGGAAAAGGTTCTAGAGAAGCAGTACGTTGAGGAGAGATGGTCGGATTGAGGTTCAAAACAAAGGATGACCTCGATCTGAAGGATCAGAGGTTGATCTTAAATCTACTGATCAAAATTTAAATAAAAAACTAAACCAAAATAATGCGAATT
Source organism: Ottelia alismoides (assembly GCA_037367405.1). NCBI lineage: Eukaryota > Viridiplantae > Streptophyta > Magnoliopsida > Alismatales > Hydrocharitaceae > Ottelia > Ottelia alismoides. The sequence goes on from JAZKJV010004395.1 coordinate 22,273, forward strand.
GAAAGAAAACTAAACTATAGTTGCTAACCATGGATGGTGTATGGTTTTATCCTCAATTCGACGATGGAAGAGACAAAGAAACTCGACAAGGTGGAACTCTGGCCACCGACTTGGGATCGCATCTCATCTTCAATTCTTGTGCTCTTGATCGAGTGTAGCCCTCTTATCGATCCGCTGAGCACGTGGTTTAATTTGCACTCATTGTAGTACGGGTGCTTAGCGAATCGTCCAACACCGAGAGAATAATCTTTGCGAAGATTGTCTCGGCTTTAATTTATATCCCAGGCAAGTTCGAGGTTGAACACAGGGAGGCAATGGAACAACTTCGAATTAATTCAGAAAAATTATGACTTAGGTTTAGGTTTTCCAATGCGATTTTTTTTTGTATTTTTTAATTAAAATGAATGAGAAATGCACAATACAGGTGAATTAAAATAATAGGAAAAGATACAACTTAGCCAAATTATTTTAATATGAAATTATTCCAAATTAACTGATAACGCGGTCACGACCTGCGGTTTAAATGGGTTGTAGGTTGTAGAGACAACTGTAGAGAGGGAACCGTGTTGAATCAAACAAAAATTTACGATAAAGTAGGAGGAAATCCTATTTTATCGTTCACTACTAATTTTACCAGGTGAGTGTGCCTTATCTGCTAAGGCGAAGGGAAAGGCTTTGAGGCGAACAGCCTCCTACGTAACTCCTGGATAGTTTGTCCTACCACAAATCATATTAAAGTGCTGTAGAAAGGTAAACGGCTCCTCTGTAGCATTTCCGTAAAACTTGGGAAGCAATGAGAAGAAGGACGGTCTCAGCTCGTATGGCCCTTGATTCGGCGGTAGTTGAATCCAATGATGTAGCGTTCTCGCGCCTGGGTCATACTCATCTCGTAAAGTGGCAGGAACCACTACAAGCGGTAAAGGGTTCCCGACACCTGCTTTCAGCACGTCTATCTCAGCTCGCAACTCATTCTGAGTTCTAAATTGTTCTAGAATCTGTTGCTTCATCTGTCGTAAAGTATCGAAAATTCCTATCATGATGTCTGCGGCTGGATCTGGTCTTCCCTCATGGTGCTCCTCAGCTGTTGGCATCTCCTCTACTGGTCCTTTCCCACTAGCCATGTGCTTCGGATCTTCTGTGAACGAGAATTTTTTGTAAGAACTCAACGAAAAATCAGCTGTAGATTTTGATGATAGATTGAGGCAAGGGTCTGCCTCAAACAACTGGCCGGAAGGCGAGGGAGTCTAGGTCTGACTCTCCTCGAGATCAGATGGGACCAACTCGGGAAGAGGGTCATCCAGAGTTTGTGAAGATGTTTGACAGATGGTGAAAGATCGAGGGCTCACGGAGTCTGAGCAGAATAGCCGTCGAGTCATCATCTTCGATGTCAAGAGAGTGATCGGGAGAGCATGATTGACAATTCAAGAAAGATGGGAAATGCGTAAAAGCCGTAGTAACTCACGTCCCGCAAGCAAACACAAAGCAAACACAAAGCAAACCCCATTTTCACCAACACTCGATGATGACCGTAAGAGTTCGGTCATTTATCTTATCAGTTTTAGGATTGTATTAGCAAACAAGCATAAATCCTCGATTAATGCGAGCTGATAGGTGCCTGAAGTTTTCCTGAAGTACCGTCCCGAGTCTTTACAGAGAACTACTTACTCTCAATCAGTATGGGGGTAAGTACAGACCATTTCCGACTACCCTCGTTACTTGAGGACGGAGCCTTACACAATGTCCTCTAAGCCTTCCACTCTGCTAAGTAAACTCGGACTATTTCCGGCTACCCGAGGGTACCCACCGAAAAGTGGTGATTAGGTGTATAGACTAAGTAGTATTTCGAAAGAAATACGGGTTTTGGTTCTATCCTTAAGGGTCGTCTCTCACTTGCACACTCTGAGAAATACCTGTGCGGGGATTACTCTCCCAAGTCAATTGAACCTTACGTTTGTTTTAGATCAGATACTTAAGCAGTCCCGATTTTATTTTTGGTTTTATATTTTTTGAGTTTTTTCATACAAGCATCTAACGAGTGTTTTTTTATGAGTCCTAAAATCTTGCACCTAAGTTGCAAGTCCTTAAGATTAACTACGAGAGCGCAATCATATAGGAAAAAGAAAAACTCCTAAGCGAGCATCTAGCCTCGTAGAAGACCGCGGAAAACTGACGATGCGAGAAAACCTGCGGTGGGTACCCTGATCCTCCGCTTGCACGGCACTCGGTGAATCAGACCCTGAGAAAAAAATCGGAGGGGAGGTACAAGTCGGGATGCCCTTATGGGGCCCCTTTCTAAAAAACAAAAACACAGGTAAGTGCCCCCTTTTTTTACAAGAATAAAGGAAAAGATACAACACAAATCCTATCTAACCCTGCCCTCTACAACCGAGAATCTCGGTCTCTGCACTTTCAACTATTTTCAGCTTCTGAGGAAGCTGAGTGAACCTGCAGGCGCTGCAAAGATTAGTTAAGAAACAAAAATACACAAAAAGTTGTAAACAAAAATTCAAAGAACACGAGAAATCGTAAAACTAAAGAAAAAGCCGTAACTCAAAAACCGAAAGAAAATATTGTAAAATCAAGAATATAAGAGAAACTCGGTTCAAAAACCGCTGTAGAAATAACACCTCCCGGCAACGGCGCCATTTTGATAACGCATACCTGACCTGCGGTTTAAAATGGGTTGTCGGTTATAGAGAGAACCGTAGAGAGGGAACCACGTTGAATCAAACAAAAGTTTAAGACAAAGTAGGAGAAAAATCCTATTTTATCGTTCACTACTAATTTTACCAGGTGAGTGTTCCTGGGTCAAACTCAAGGAAGCATAATATTTAAATGGTGATTTTCGAGTCGAGGAAATGATTCCAAAAAATTCTTATTTTATTCTTGATTTTACAAGGAAAGAAATTGGAAACAAATACAACTCAATGCAAACTCAAGATGTCGAAAATTAAAACCACAAAATAAAGCAACAAAAAATATGGGAAAAATACTTGAAAAATAGCTCGGGTAGTTATCGAGATACCCTAGAAAAATCTCAATAAAAGTGAAAAACACGAGGTCCAAACGGCCCCTACAAGCCAGGGGCCTAACTGCAAAGAAAATAAATTGTTTTTGTTACAAAATGGTCCATGTAGGGATTAAACTGAGAAGAAAACTAAAAGTATTGCATTTAGGTCCCTGCACGGGGACCTAAATGCAATTTCTACAAACTGTTGGGGCGGCTTTGAATAACAAGAACTATGCTGGTTCTAAGGTGCAATTGTTCTACCGCTTTAGATTGACGGTCATGATTAGATATCAGCGTTCGATCTGGACCGTCCAAATGCACCACATATCGACTTCCTGCAGCAGCTGGGCGTTCTTGCTGTTCTTGAGGTTGGTTGCACTACTGACCAAGAAGCCTCCTTCTCTGAATTTTCTCCGGTAATTGAAGATGGTCTGGAGTCTCCGGTGGGGCCAGAGGGGTGACTCCTTCACCCCTCGAGCTCACCTGCGGGAGAAATCCTCCAAGGACATCGGATGACGGTGGATCTCCGATGATGAAGTTGGCATCTCAGATGATCCTAGAAGCTGATGACGTATTTGCGCCTTTGAATGGCTCATTCATTGTGTTTGAGAGTTCCATTTGCCTTGAATTTGCTCCAGATTAAAGTTGATCCTGCAAAGAAGGAATATATAGGCTCGATTTACGAAGCAATCAACCAAAAGATTTAGAATTACAAGATCAAAATGATGAAGTTTCCAGGAATGTTGAAGAACGGCGTGTGAATGTGAAGAAAGAAGATGAAATTGGAATAGATTTGATTGGATTTGAAGGTTGAATTAAATAGGGCATCTAAGAAAGATGATTAGTGACTTTATCACACATTATCTATCCTAATCAAAGCACGCAAATCAAGAAAGAAAATGTTGAAGGGTGGACGAATTATCTGTGGATAGAAGGTATCGGACCTCCCGTTACTCGCTCGATGGGGCGACGTTCCCGGAGCAATACGCGGCGCTAGGCGGCGATGCAAGGCGGTGAGGCACCTTGGAGCTTCTCCTCCAATGTCCTTCTTCCACGTGAGGCGGAGGTCTGGAGCTGTCAACTCTGGAGATGGCCAGCACAGAGCTTGTAAGTAGAAGACTTAGTTCTGGAAGTGATGGCTTTCAGGTAGTTGGAGAGGACTGAAGTGGTTGAACCAACTTCATGGCCTTTTATAGATGAAATGGTGAAGCTCTAGAGTGAATCTAATGGCCGGCGTGCATGAGGGTGGTTAGGAGGGAGAAATGGATGGCTTAGATTGAGCAAGGAGGTTAGAGTTTGGGCAGAAGATTTGGTTAAACTTCGACCGGTGGAACAGAAGTCATACCGGCTTCTTGAAGAAGAAGAGCCAGGTGCTGACACGTGTCAGCACCTGGTTGGCCAGATGAGTAAAATGTTTATAAATTATATAATAAATAATAAATGATATTATTTTAAATAAATATAAAAACGAAAAATATAGATAATTAAATTATCTAAATTATGGTATAAATAATTTTCGTAAATAATAAATACTATTTGAAATATAAATATTATTTTAAAAAATAAGTATAAATAATACTTAATAAATAGGTATGGAATTTTTAATTCAATAAATACTTAATTTATTTATTATTTATGTATATTCTTAATTATTAGAATAATAAATAATGCCTTTATAAATTTTTGTGTATTTTAATGAAATAAATTAGATATATTAATAAATACTGGTATAAGTAAGATAGTTCCATTTTATCTATAAATTAGGGTTTTGGATATATTAAAAAAATAAATAAGTTCCAGAAAATCTGAAATAAATCATGGTGAAAATACACTATCATGAAAAAAATTAAAAATTATAAAATTAATATAATTATAAATAATATGTTCTAAATAAAATAAATAGCCCAGAAACCATGTTGTCATTAGGTCCCAAAACTGACTTTCTGCAAACGGATTCCGATTTTAATGAAACCACTCTAATAATTAGAGAATATTATTTTATAAACTTTAAAGGTGAGTAGAGTGAAATTGAGTTCATATGAGGAAGTTATGATGTCCGAAAATTGAGAATTTGACAAATTAAAAGTTGGATTTCTTGGCATATATACAGGATAATATTTTTAACTTATTTTTATATTTTTATATAAATTTAGAAATTAGGAAAAGAGGTTGGTGAAAAATATATTCATATGAATTAATTAAAAATCAATGAATATTTGATAATTATTTGATAAATAGTGAATACTGTGTGGAGTGTCATTTAATTATTTTTCTGATTTTCTTCCCTTATCTCCCCCTACTTATTGTTTTGTCGACCAATCCATGCAGAATTGTTCTCGGGGGTTAGGTTTTATAAATATATATTACAGCTATATTTATATTTTCTGAGTCATATTGTACATATATACATATATATAATCTGCCTTCTTTTCTTTTCTTTATTTTTTTCTTTATTTATTTACATGTTTTGATGCATAAAAGTGCATTTTTATTCATGAATAGGATTTTGATAAAATGTGGAAATTAATGAATATTTATATGTATTTGTTAAGGGTCTTAAGACAAAATGCGACAGAAATATTAATGAATCATGTATTCATCATTAACCCAATTATATTTTTCCTAGAAACCTAATCCATTGATGAATGAAAAACATATTTTTTGGAATTTTAGGGGTTAAAATGCAACAACGAAAAACACACACTTTTTATGGGGTTTTATGCAATTTTTCACACAAATAAACGCAAAAATTATGAAGAAATTACTAGAAATAAAACATGATGCAAGAATGCTACAATTTTTTTGGATTTTTCTGACAAGATATAAATTTTTTTATAGATTTTTTAATAGAAACAGAGTGACAGTGAGTATTTAATTCTTACTAAATTCATATTATCAAATTGGCTAGAGTGTGAATTATCTCAAAAAGATTTTTGTATAATAAATCCATGAGAGTTAGAATTTTGTAAAAAAGATGTCTGTAGATTTCATTACAGATCAATTATCAAAATTACTCGACAATTTATTTAAGGCACACGACAAGTCCAATTTGATGAAATTTGGACAAAAGTTAAAGAACTTGTCGAGGCATCATTTATGAATTTTGTGGAATTTATGAAGCAACAGTGAGTGAGATATGAATTTAATACCTCATATAGGGTAAAATTTGAAGAATTTTACTTGAACAATTTTAATTAATTGACCATAACTCACAAAAATACAAATAAATATCCAAATGGTAGGGAATTAGTTGCTCAATATAAATACATTTTTCATTAAACAAAAAGATGAAAAATTGAAGTCCAAATTAAAATGCAAACATAGGGTTGTCTATGCAAACTCATAAAGCAATTCTCATAATGAAACATATGCAGGGATTGATTCGTAATTACAGAAACTAAACTCGAAAAAAATGCAATTTTTACAAAAATTAAAAAAAAGAATTTTGACCTTCTTCACAGCCGGATTGGGGCGCAAGAGGCTTGAGGTCAAGCGGCGGTGGCCCGTGCGTGACTACGCGTGGAGGGAGGAGGCGAGGCGCACCGTAGGCGGTTGAGACGGTGCGGCACCGCCGCATACGGGCTCGCGTAGAGCAGCCGGTGAAGGCTGGGGGCGGCGCGCCGCTCTGTACTGCAGAGGGGAAGGACTTTCGGGGAGGAGGAGCGTGGCTGGAGGTGGCAGACGGCCTGGGGGCTGCCGCGTGTGGGCGCGGGCAGTCGGGTGGAGGAGGAGAAGGAGCGGTGCGCGGCGCGATGGTGTTGGGTGTCCATGCGGGATCTGGAGGACGGTGGCGCTTGCTGGCGGTTGCGGGATAAGGGAGTTGCTACGGCGGGTATGGGTGGTGCGCCTGGAGAGGTAGGGCGCCACTCGCAGGCAGTGCCTGGGCAGTGCAGTAGGGCGGCGGCGCCACTAGCGGACGAGGAAATGGGGGGCCGGCGGTGCTGCACTTTTTTAATTTTTTTGTTTTTTTAAAACTACTACTTTGAGATGTGATTTTTTATTTAAATTTTTTAAATTTTCTTAGACAGGAAATGAACAGATGCAAATATGATGGAAGTGGTGATGTAGTAAAAATAAATAATGATATGGTGATGAGACAACAAGGAAACAAAATAATAGATAAATTAAAATAAAAAGAGAAATGATGGGAAATACTTACCTGAATCTTCACCGGAAGGCGGAGCAGCTATGATAAACTCCTTTCGTAGCCTCAAGCATATGGTGGAGCATGCGAGGCTATGCAGCGGCTTGGAGGAAACTGCGACGCGGAGCGGAGCTCCGCGGATCTCGCCTGAAAGGAGGTCGTCACATCGTATCGTGGTGGAACACTATCACCGATCGCCCTCGATGAGCTCTCTCCTTTTTCTATAAGAATGGAAGATCCTGAAAAATGAGGATGGAGAGATGAATAAATAGAAGAAGAAAATGGGAGGTTAGAAAGGTGGTGGAGTGGAATGAGAGGTTAGATTAATGGTGGAGTTGAATGGGAAGTTAGATGAATGGTGGAGCTAAATGAAGGTTAACGAAATAAGTGAAGTTAGTCTACAGAATTGGAATTAAATAAAAGAAAATAAAAGCAGGATAATAAAAAGGAAAAATTAAATAAAGAGCGAAAAAGAAAATGGAGAATTTACAAAAGTCCAACAAAACATTATGTACATGGATTTTTTTACTTTTCTACTTTTTTTGTATTTTTAATAAAATATATTTACAAAATAAAAATAACATAAAATACTAGAAATAAAAAAAACATAAAAAAAAAGAATTTTTTTGTATATTCAGTAATTAAGAAAAAGAAAATAAAAAATGAAGAAAATAAGAATATATACAATATACAATGTACACCTAGGTCCCAAAACTCAAATTTTGCAAACAGGTCCGATTTTAATGAAACCACTTTCATTGGATAGATAATTTTCTAACTTAAAGTGTAAAAGTGAGTTTGGTTAATTTGGAGATCATACGGAGCGGGAATTTGGCAGGGAATTTAGGCTTTACAGCTTTTTATCTTTGTGATCTAGGAGTATTTATTTGAGGTGAAATTTATTTTATATTTTTTTTTATTTTATATACATTTTTATAAAAAAAAGTCATAGAAAGACTTATCCAAAAAGGAGTTGAAATGATTTTATTAAAAATACTGTAAGATTGGGATATTTACAGGTGAAAAACTCCTTTATTTTGCGGCTTTTTATTGTTAATTTATTTAGTACAATATAATATACAACAATTAGTGTATTCTATTTACAAGAGTCATTTTGTTAATTTATTTATTTTCTAGACATTTATTTGAGATTTTACTCAGGGATTTTGCTAAGATTAATATATTGAAATGATGAATCGCAGATTCATCACCCTCGATGTCGCCAAAGGCTAACTCTAGAGATCGATCTAGTGGAGGAAAACGAAAGAAAAAAAGATCTATTCAGGAAATGGGACCTAGAGGCGTATATATAGGAGATTGTGAAAATCAAAATTTGAAGGGAAATCAAGCACATGAGTTGAGGTAGATCGTAGCCATTGTCTTCGAGTGTAAAACAAGGATGCGAGAATTTTATTCGGGTGGTGGAATCAGGTCTGAATGTGCAAGGAGATGGGCGTAAGAAATCAGAGAAGAAGGTGGGTTAAGGTTGTTTATTATGTTTTCCAGAGAAATGGGGTAGTTGACCTGGGTCAACGAACCTGGGTCCATCCAATGGAGTACGTCCGAATTGGAAAAGCGCTAAAAGACAAATCACATTAAATAAAAAATATAAATAATTAGAAATAAATTAGAAAATCATTTTATATTTAAAAAATATAAACATAAAAAAATGATAAATTAATAAACTTTTTTTGGTGATTTTTAGTGAACTAAATAATTTAGTTTTATTTAGTTAAAATAAATAAAAATGTAATTATAGGTATAAAGTATTTATATACAAAATATACATAAATTTAATTATTTACTTAAAAAAATATTATTTTATATTTTATTTTTTAGAATAATTAGAGAATGTTTAATATATTTTTAATTTATTTTTATGATTTTATTTAATGTATTAAAAAATGTACTTATAAACATTATAGGTACATTATACCTGTGTAATAAATCCAATTATTTTATTTTTATTTATTTCTAATTTATGTTATTTTTATTTTTATTTTACATAAATAACATTAATATATACAAAATAATAGAAAATCAATATATGCAAAAATATAAATAAATACATAAATACATAGATAATCAGGTACAATTCACATATAATTGTACAATGACACTCCAAAAAGCTGACTTTCACATCTTAATTTCAAATTTTATGAAATGACTTTCATTTTAAATCATATTTTATTTTGAACGAAATGAAAGTGAGTTATTTTATTTTTAATTTACATGAATAAGATATTGATCTTTCACTTCTGCTTTTACGTCTTTTTCAGTGTCCTGCCCTTTTTGTTCTGTACATAGTTTATTTTTGAATTATTTTTTATTTTTTAACATATTTTTATATGCAACTTTCAAGAGCAAACTATTTTTATTTGATATTGAATTAATGATAAATAAAATATTACAAGATATACGCATTTTGAATAGTGATGAATATATATACATTTGTAATTGGTTTTCTGTGATTTTAAACAAATTAAGGACCTTATCTCTCTCTACTTTATTCCTTGTCGATTAGGTCAAGACTTGACCTACTCCCGATGTGGATCAATCTGTAGTTATTTTCTATATACATCATTATTTTCTTTCTTTTCCCATTATTTATTCATTTATTTATTTTGGGCTAAAATAATGATAAAAATACACTATTAACAAATGAGGTTAGATTGTTAACGAGCAAGAAGTAATGCTATTTACATGTGTTTTGTAAGGTATTTTAAGCCAAAATAGATGAATAAGGATGATGAATCGGTGATTCATCAGATAGATTCTCCACTTTTCATTTTAAATAGGACGCATCTCTGCTTCTGCAAGTGATTATGTAAGTTTGATCGTACCTTCATATGTGATACTAAGCTTATTCCATATCTCATAGGTTTTCTTGCATGTTGACACTTGACTGAATTCATCTACTCTAATGGCACAGAAGATGGCATTCATTGCCTTTGACTTGTACTTGGCTTTCTTCTTGTCAACGTCAATAAGAACAATTCTAGCAATTGGTCTTGTGTACTTAGTTCCTAAGATATTCCAAACATAAATATCTATATAATCTAAGAAGACATGCATGCATACCTTCATGTCATTGTTTTATTGAAGTGTTGTGGCCTGATAATTGATTGGCTTTCAAAGTCATTGCTTGCAATAATCCCATATGTATCTTCAAGTATGTTGTAGTTACTACAACATACTGATCCATGATTTGATACCAAATGTGAGTTATGGGATTGCGAAACCACTAGAACGGGTGTAAATAGTGGTTTGGTTCAAAACAACATAAAAATACTTCAAAGAATAATAACAAGCACAAAAACAATGATCAAGCAACCCAATCAGCACACTTGCAAAAAATCTTTACCTAGAAACCCACCTGGGTAGAAACCATGATCTGAGTCTTCCTGACTTGGGATTTCCGGTTACCCGAGCTAATCAAATGATTCACTAAAGCTTGAGATATTTATGTGAATATCTCAATCATTTGCAAAGCTTTTGCTTCACAATATTGGATCAAACACCAAGATCAACGCTATAAATCAAAGACTATAGAACAAGAAGAAGAATAGGTGAGCCTTCAACTTTTTTCGTACTTCCTAGAGATTGCACATCTAAGAGCTTCTTTGCATACTTCGGATCAAACACCTAAGATCCTGTAGAAAGAGGTTAAATAGAAACAAGAGATCTATCAATATCAATAACCAGATAAAGTTATCTCCATAGATATCAAGAATATAATATATTTAATAATAAGCAATATCATGAGATAAAGTACATCAGTATAATTGCATATATAATTCATAGAGAATGACGCAAGCAGTTATAGCATAGATATCACATGTGAATAAGCAATATCAAACAATATATTAGATATCACCACACTAAGAAGAGGTTGCCAAAAGTACTATGAGCGCTAGAATAACTTGAACAACAACTAGAGAATCAAACACCACTAAACTAAATAACTTGCTTCACAACTTTTCAACCAAGAGTATTCTTCTTGAAATATTGAACAAATCAAACAAGAGAAAGAATATAAAGGAAATCACTCAAAAAGTGCTTCTTGCTTTTCTAGAGAAAGTACAAGTTATTATCGAATGGTGTGTGTTCCAACACTGGGTATAGGGTCATTTATGTAGGTGCTCAAGAAAAGAGGTCGTTGGAAACAAAAAAAGATATGAAATCAAATATGATTTCATAATGTGATTGATCAGCTCCACGGTCGATCAAAGTGTAAATGATCGATAAACTAAATAGTTATAATCGATCAGTTGATAACCTTTTGAATGGTATTCGAATAATAATTTATAATTGGAATATACCATGATCGACAAGGAGTAATCGATCAATGAAAACATATAATCGAGAAGGTATGAATGATCAATATGAAAACATGATCAATAAGTTCATGTAAACATGATATTTTAGGAAAAGAAACTTTTGGTTGAAGCATATTATAGTTAAAACTTTTGCTAACCTAATACAAACAAACTATTATAAGTATTTTAGAAAAAATACAATAAAGTTGAGCAACTACTTCTGCTTTAGAATGATGACTAAACACATTCGTGTCGAGCTGAGATCCACACTTGCAATCCTGCAATCACAAAGAATATGTGATATAATACAATATAATATTGTGAGTGTGTCATATTTAAAATCGAAGAGTAACAAAATACTAACAAAGAGATACGCGTTGCTCGTATAAAATAAACCAAAACTATCAGTAACAACTAAATAAAGAAAGATTCTTTTAACATCTTTTAAGTGCTGAAAACTCTCCCGAGTTGACCTCCCAAAGTTGCCAACTGAGCTATTTCCCCTGACCCCCAACGTCAATATATATGGACTGCTTGAACGCGTAAAAGTATATGAGGTCTAATTGTTGTTTACTAGATTTGGGATCCTATCATACCTCAGTACTCTCTTACATCGACAGGCTTACCTTCTTCATCTAGATCCAAAGAACAATATGGATCTAGAGGAGTAGGCTTCCCGAAACTTGAAATAAACCCAAACTTCTTTATCAGATCCTTGGTCTACTTTGTTGTGAGAAGAAAGTCCTATTGGCAAGTTGAGATATTTGAAGACATGAGAAAAACTTAGGTTCTCCAACTAAACTCCTTTCGAAAGCGTCCTACATAAGATCAGAGAACTCTTTGCGTAGAGATGCATTAGAAGAGACAAACAACATATAGTGAATATAAACTTGAATAAGATGTAAATCACACATAACATAACAAACATGGTGTAATCTAGTTTACCTACTTCAAACCTGAGGTAATAAGGTAGTTTCTTAGATTATTGTACCATACTCTCGAAGCTTCCTTAAGTCCATATAGAGCTTTTCTATGTCAAAAAAGTCGGGTTGTTCAGAGTTTTATAAATATGGAGGTTGCTTGACATAGACTTCTTCCTTGAGAAAGCGCTCTTTACATCCCTTTTGAAATACTTAAATAAGTGAAGGCTAGTATTTAAGCCTTAGCGCTTCATAGAAGCATTTAGGTCACATCACATACGACCTTGGGCAACTAGTCATACTAGTTGCATCAAGCAGCGGAAATTAAAAATTTTAAATAGATGAAACTACAATATTTGAGAACATTTCTCAAATTATTTCATCAACAACAGGAACAACTACAATGTTTACCTCTTAAAGTGTGTTTATGATCGTGTCTCTAAATAAAGAGACCTCCTATCTCAAGTCCAATCCAATGAAGGTCGCACTTACGGGCGCATGGAAGAGACGTGTGCTTCCCGCGATGCAAGTTGATGATTCGTGTGAGGAGTCTCCTGGTTTTGTGTCACAAAATCTGATGCCTTCTTCGTGAGAAAGAAGCACCGAAGATGGAGAAGATTCACGAGAGTCGATCAGGCAGCACAACGACGTTGCGGTGACTACGAGATTCTCGAAGTCAACATTGTGGATGGCCACATTGTTTAGACATAGACTGGTCATGTATGAAAATTATGGAGAGTGATTTTTAGTTGAAATTCATGTAGTTTAAAAAGAAAGGCTTGGGAAACCCTTTCTTTTATACTATTTTTGATGTCCATGGATGACAAACCATGTACCTGCAAATTGAATGGTTAAAATATTTTTGTGATTTCAATTAATGGCCATGATCTGTTGCATAAATTTGCAGTAACAAATAATCAATTTAAAATAACTTAAATTTATTACAAAAAATTTACAATGCATTTAATTTTATTCAATCAATTTCTTAAGGAATTAAATGGAAGAGTACAAGCCTCATTCCTTTAATAGAGTGGATGACCATACACGGAGTAGGATTCCATAGCCATCCACCCTAGAAAAGAGTAAGGTGGCTCTCCTTTTCCAAATTTGTGAGATCTCATATCTTTCTAAAAATCAACATGTGCAACAACATTTGTTGCCTAATTATTCAAAAAACTAATTCCAAATGATTTGGTGATAAGTTCAATCATGTCATTGATAAATTGTGAATCATATTCACATATCCAACATTAAATGTAAAATGAATTTACATTTAATTGTCCAATTGGAATCCAATTCGCATCAACATTTAATCCGTAAATACTAATTACAGATAAATCTCTTTAACATATTATAAATAATATTTATAATGTTTATCATTATTATCGATAGTGGTATCCATATTAATCATATCCATGATATTTAAATCATATTTACTTATCTTGAATCTCAATTCTCATGTATCTAAATAATATGAATCATTTTCATATTATTCATAATAATTAAATCACATTTAATTATCAATTTTTCTCAAGGCACATATACGTTATCAACTATGAAATTATTCTTGAACTCCTTCAATAATAATAATGTGCTCTCTCCATGAATACTTGGAGATAAGGACATGGCGATTGCACGTTCCATATATAGTTATATGAATGTTGAGATCATATCTCAAATCCAGATCTCAAGGACCTCTCAAAAATATTTGATTAAATCAAAGTCGTAAATCTAATCTTCTCATTGTATTTGAAATGTATTCATATCAATGTCAAACATTTGGTCTAAGATCATATTACTTCTCTATTGAGAGGAGTCACTAAAATCTAAGCATGCTTCATCACTCCCTCGGAATGGAAGTGTCGCGGTTATACAATCGTTTACAATCACATAGCCCTCGAGTATTCCTAATACCCGTACCTCCTGTATACTAGACGACTTAGAATAAATCCGATGTTTTTGATCACTGTTAGATTGTCCTCTTCAAGGTTTTATTATTAAGTTTGTCATTTGATCATTGGGAGTTGGAATCGATCATGTACATTCCAAAATCATATATCATACTTATGTGTTGATCACATACTTTCCAAAAGCATATACCATACCTATAAATTCAGTCAAGCTTCCAAAGCGAGACAACCGTGCGCGGAATTTGATCCCAATATCTCATGAGTGAGATCATGTATTCCAGTTCAATAATGAACATGTATGATCCCTTTGAGAGATCATATTACTCATATACCCTTGTATGCACACCAACTCACTAGTGTATAGGTTTTGAATAGGTCATCAACCTATTGGTCTGCATAATTTACATACTCAGACATATAGTAACACATTTGTCGCCGGTCAGAGTATGTGTGCCTATATCATAATAGTATACAACATAGGTCTTGGTTATCTCGATCTCATTACGTCAACTCTTTTACCTGACTTATTTAACACCTCAGAATCTCCATGTCTACCTATAGGACCTATATAAAGAGGTCGGTTACATATCATCCTTTAGGGAGGAATTGCCATCTTCTTCTCAGGCTGGAGATCCTATCTTAACAATCATTAGATGGTGCTCTATGAGTCCTCAATCCAACTCTTTCGGTATCATCCAAGCACCGGCCTTTATGATTCAACATTTGAATCAACAACCATATGCTCATTAAGATGACCATGGTACATAACCCTAATTGTACTAACGGGCCTATTATGCAAATTAGTTATTCTTCATTTTGAATTAAGGAATGAATTGCAATAACATTTATTGCATAATGGTTGGCAGTTGGCTCACATATCCAACAACAAGCAACTGCTAAAAGCATTTCGACTGATTCAATCATTGCAACATTAGCAAAATTTTCATCGAAATGGATGCCTTCCTATTATAAATAAACATGAGTAATGACTCCAGCATTGTTCCTTTTATCTGACTTATCCAATATGTTTATGAAAATCAAATTAGTACCAATTACTAGGTGGTGTTAGGGAGGGGTACTAGTTTCCATACATGATTACTTTCAAATTGAATAAGTTCTTCTTTCATTGCCAAGAGCCAAGATTCATCGTTATACACTGATGAATATGCAATTCATCATCTTTATTCATTTATTTTAGGTAAAAATCACTTATAAAACTCCTATAAATATCACTAATTTCATTCTGTTACTAACTCTAACTCTTGTGTAAATATTGTATATTTATCACTATTTTAACCTAAAATAAATAAAGAAAGAAATAAAGGAATAAGAAAGAAAATAAGAGACTGTATATATGCAATAGATACATGCTGAATCACACCTCGAGAGAAGGTCAAGACATGACATGATCGACATGGAATAAAGTAGGGGGAGATACGGCCTATCTTCCAAAAAAATCCAGAAAAATCAACTTGTCACTTATATATATTCAACACTTGTACAATAGTGTCTTTATTACACATTTTTTCATTATTTTATTCATTACCAAAGTCTTTGTAAATAACAATTATTTCTTCTTGAAATTTGTGAATAAATTCCTCTTGTAAATAATAAAAATAATTGCAATTAAAATATGTGCATATTGTGTAAAATACATCACTCTCCAAAAGCTATAAAGTACAAACTTTCAAGATCAATATATGCTCAATCCGAACTCCAAATTCATCAGAACTCACTTTCAATGTATTCTAAATTAAATTATCTTTAAAAAGGAATGATTTCATAAAACTCTGAGCTAAGGTGTGAAATGTGGCCAATTTGGGTATTATTGTATAATATACCTATATACTATGTATATTATTTAATTATTTATTTTCTTATGCATAATTGTAAATATTGTATTTTTAACTAATTGTGGATATTGTGTTTAACACATATAAAATACAAGTAAAAATCACAAAATAAAAATTTAACAAAAATAAAATCATGTATATATTATATATGTATCACCACATATATATTGTACCTATACCTATTTAATTAACCTAATAAATTAATTCTTGAAAATCAAATAAAAATATCATTAAAATCCTTGTAAAATATTGTATATAAATAAAATATTTAATTATGTATATATTTGTATAATAATTAATTAGAATTAAAGTCTTGTAAATACAGGTATACAAACCTATAATTAACCCTCTAAAATTTTTTAACTCATATATATACATTATTTAATTTATTAAAAATCACTAAAAAAACATCAATTTATTCTTAATATTTTTTATTTACATTACTTAATTAAATTAATTCATTTTCTTTTTTATTAATTTATTTAACTTTTTATTGTATTTTTTGTTTTCTCTATTTTGGCCTCAACATCGACGCGCTCTGATTGGATGACTCAAGTTTGTTGACACGGGTCAACTACTCAATCTCGTCAGATTTCCGCTAATCTCGCCTTCTACCATTACTTCACCAATTTTTCTGACACGTGCCTTCCATTAACTGCCCTCGCTTCCTTCTCCTTTCTTCTCGCCCGATCATTCATCTCACTCGCCAACACCTCATCTCCACCTATCACTCCATGATTTGCTCCCATTTTCATATTCAAAATTCGCCTGAGAAACTTATATAAATAATACCCCTCCACCTCCAATGAGCTGTTGACCCGTCTTTTGGCCGTCTTCCTCCCCGAGATTGAGTCATGGAGTGACTTGTAGGTGACAGCTACCAATCCCCATGATCAAGAGTGTGAGGAAGCGTATGTAGATGGTGATCCGATTAAATCACCAGAGCCCTCCACCGCACATTCCGCCTCTAGACCTTCAATAACAGATCGAGGCGAATCTGTCCTTCTATCTTCTCCTTAGGTAACCTTATTAGCCTAACTTTTATTCATCATATCATATTCACTTTGATTTTATTTAAATCACCTAAAACCAGATCACCTTCTTCAACCTCTGATCTGTACGATCGGAGGAGTTCTGACCATCCTATTCATTCTCCGACTACGCCAACACATTCGCCCAACCATTCTAAAACTCTACCATCATCTAATCACACTTGAATTCTTCCTGATCCGAGGTTCGATCTCCATTCCGACCACCCTTCGTCGGAGACCCCCATCCATTCACCATTCCTTACATTTTTCACCTAATTTCTTAGCTAGAAGCTTCTTCCAAGCATAGGCTTTCTATTATAGGGTCAAACAATGCATCGGCAGCTGATTGAGGAAAGGAAGTTTGCCTGAAGCTGCATCTATTTCAACCTCTAGATCCACACTCAGAGATCCTTTAGTTCCATTGCTTCAGTCGGTCGATAGAGGAAGATCCCAAGGAGTTGTAGCAACTGTCAACAACATACTTGGGCGAGCAACGACCGAGTTCTCCTTGGTCGAAGTTTGCCGGAGTCCTCCATTACTCCAGTTCCTCCATGAGACTTCAGAATTACACGATGAAGAATGGCTCACCAGTTTAGATCTCAACCATTGATTGTGCCCCAAAATTCGATTGTTGATTAAAACTTCAACATCTGATCATGACCCTTCACTCGAGAGCCAATCATAGCCATTCAATTAGAGCTGCAGAGCATCTAAGCCGCCCGAGACTCCACATCATTTAAGGGTTCAATTGCACCCCTATCCCCATCCTTTATTTTATTTGCAAATAAGTCCCTGCGAGGACAATGTCATTTTGTCTTTTATTTCAACAATTGTATTTTATATCATGCATTTTAAATTATTTGCATTTAAGTTTAGTTTGAACTGCAGTGTGTGCTTGCCACGTGAGTTGTTGGTTATTTGCAATAAAAGCACAATATTTTTGAGTTATTATTTGGACCTTGAAAGTATATTAATCGCAGATTGGTCCTATCTAGCGAGGCGCACATGCCAGTGCGCGTGATTTCTTAGAAATTGACACTTCTAATCCTCGTATTTATTTATTTGTTACTTTTTAGTGCTAAAACATTAAATAATTGCAATGAGGTCCCTATGAGTCTGCAATTATTTTGCATATTTAAAATCATATAAAAATATTAAAACCCCTCAAGAAATTCCACAAAAATTGATATAAGCTCCCATTACATTCATCTTCCATCGACACTTTACATTTCACAATTTCATAATTTTTATTATTTATATTCAATAATAGCATAAAAATGTCCTGTTTGCATTAAAAAATCAATAAAAATCATAAAATCTTTTCAAAACTTCTAAAAAAATCTTATGTGGTTCTTTTACTTTATTAACTTCTATCCAATTTTGGCTTTTTAATTCTTCATAAAAAGCATAAAAATCGCAAAACTCTTAAAAACATTAACATTTCATACAAATTTAATCAAAATAAAAAAAAAACTTAAAATGGATCTATGGAAAACATAAAAAATAATAATCTCATTATTTTCAAAACAAAAAAACTTTTTTAAAATAAAAAAATCAGAAAATCTAATTAAAAATATAAAAAAAATTCCATAAAAAATACAAAATCCAAAAATACAGAAATCAAGCATAGTGTGCGTAGAAATTCCTTCATTATTTCATTGATTTTTCGTTGCATAGAATAACCCTCGAGATTTTTGTAGCCTCCTTGAGTTCGACCATGTTAGCTATACATGTAAAATAAATAACAAATTCTCTTGATACATCTTCTTTATTGATTTATTCCTGAGATTTAAATAAATTTATTGTTGAGGGATTTTTAGGGTTGCAATGACACTGCTCATTAATTCTTAATAATTAAAACCCCGATTTACCTGTTTAACAATATGGCATCGTTGTCGGGGAGGCACGGTGAGGGTAGCTAAGTTTTCTTTTAGCCTACTATTCTTGGATTATACTTGTTTCTCCTCTCTTATTTTTATCTATATTTTCATTCTTTCAATTTCATTGTTCATATTCACTTTAGTCATTTCCATCATTCTTTCTCACATTTATACAACTATGTATCGTATACATTCTTCTATTTCCTCTTTTTTGTGAGGGCCTAACAAGCGAGGGCATCATTCTTAGAAGCGTCGGTGCACCCGAGCAAAACGAAGGTGGCTTGATTCTTCATCAAGCCGCATGAGAGCGTAGGAGAGGAGAAGAGTTGAAGGAGACTAATTCTTTGGAGCATTTAACATAGATAGACTAGCAATTTATTCATTCAAACTATTGTAAAAGGACATTATGTACCTTGTGTGCTTGTTCTATTTTTCCAAGTGCCGTTGCACATGGGGGACCTCACCGATTTTGTTTTTCACCAACTTATTTTTATTTGTTTCATGCAGATTTATTTGCTTGAGCCATTAGTGATATGTTTTATTAACTTACTTGAACCAAGTAATTAATTAGGTCCAAAGCCCTAAACAAGAATTTCTGCACCTACAGAGTAGGGTGTAGTTTGGACTTAGTCAAACTAATTAGTTCTTGCCCTCTAATATAAATTATTGCTAGGATGGTTCACGTGCATCATTTAGGTTAGTTTCATTTTATGTATTCAAATTTTGTGTGGATCACCATGCATGTATAGTGTTGGCGACAAGGTACGCATTTCTTATCCCCTGCATGCATATTTGAATATCATCGTGCATTGGCATTTTCGACTTCCTTCCTTGTTTTTACTCACATAAGCTAAAAAGAAAATTGGAAACTTGGTAGGCAATTCATTGAAATAAATCCAAAAAAAATGATAACTTTGTAAAACTGGGACTACTAAAGAAAACTCGACCCTAAAACAAAACGTAAGGATAATCACAATTGTTTTGGATAGAGTAACCCACTCAGTGTTTGAATTTACTTGCAGGAGAGACAAACACTAGGTTAGAGCCAAGCTCCGGATTTTCATGTAGACTACTGATTCTAACAAAATGATTAGCTACTTCTCAATGAGGGAATATGAGTAGCTGGTAAATGGTTCGTATTTCCTTAGCAGAGTGGGTGGTTTAAAGGACATTGCGTAAGGCTCCATCCTTAAGTAACGGGTAGGTGTTTTTTTTGTGGTCCGTACTTACACCCATACTGGCTGAAAGTGGATGCAACTAGTCGTAAGAATTCGGGCCAGTCTTTAGGGAAATACATACACCTAACCGCTCGCTAACTCTTTCAAAGTTTGCATTTATAACCAAATAAATTTGAAAAGATAAAAGACCGAACTCTTGTGGTCTTCACTTGTGTTGAGTTGGTGAATATGTGGTTTGTATTGTGTTTGGCTGCTAGTGTTAGAGATCCTTCTACTCCCTTCACGCCTTCTACTCATTCTCTTCTTGTTTGACTTTCTTGTTCTCGCATCTCTTCTCTTCATATCGAAGATGTCAGTTTGGAGCATTTCTGGTTTGGACTTTGCGGACTCACTCCAAACTGGTCGTCTTCTACTCAGGGAGACTCACTTCCTAAGTATTCCTCTTTGTCCACTTCACCCTTCACTTCACCGATCAATCCATTATTCAAGATTGACTCTAATCTTGAACTATCATTTTGGACTACATCATTCCTGAAGACTAATCTAGTGCAGTTTCCACTTGTAGAAACTGAGATATTGCACTTGATGCCACCAAAGGAAAAAGGTTCCATGGCTGAACAGAGCAAGATCAACACTACCATGTTAGCATCTATCAAATCCATTCAATCCCAGTTAATAGAACATGCTGACTTTCAAGCAGCATTGAGAGATATGATTCTCAAGCTAAGACAAGACATGAGAGAGAAGGATAGAACCAATGGAAGAGGTGGAAATGGGGGAGATGAGCCTGTAGAGCCAATAGCTAATCTCACTTAGAGAATCCTATAATCCAAGAGCAGGACAGGCAAATATATGGATTCAAATTCCTGTGATTCAAGGGAATTTCAAGCTTAATACAACTATCTTACCATTACTCCCCATATTCTACCGGAATATTAATGAAGAACCTTATGTACACCTCTAACAATTCGATCGCATCAGCAGCACGATCCACTACCCTAACATCTCGTTAGAGGTAGTGAAGATGTCGGCATTTCCTTCCAGCTTGATGGACAAGGCCCTTATTAGGTAAATCATTTAGGAAAAGTTGTCACTACATGGAAAGAATTGAGGTATGCTTTTCTAAGCAAATATTACCCACTTGGACGCCTCAACCAAATGCGATCGTTGATAGAAAACTTCCCCCAAATATCCCATGATCCTATCCACGAGGGGTGACAAAGATTCAAATATTTAACGGAGAAGTGCCCCCGTCATGATATTCCGAAGACAAGCTTAGTGCAAAATTTCTTTGGGGTGTGAGCCATGAAAACCAAAAGCTGGTAGATGCCCGTTGTGGGGGAAGTCGCTTCAATAAGGAATATGATG
The DNA here is from genome assembly GCA_037367405.1 of Ottelia alismoides. Lineage (NCBI taxonomy): Eukaryota > Viridiplantae > Streptophyta > Magnoliopsida > Alismatales > Hydrocharitaceae > Ottelia > Ottelia alismoides. The sequence continues at coordinate 43,886 of JAZKJV010004395.1, forward strand.
TCATATACCAGATTTTTTAGGAGATGGCAGAGAGCTCAACAGCTCTCTCTTCTTCACGTGTGTTCCATAAGCATCTCGTCAGTTCTCCTTCTGTTCCCCACGAGGCTGTTAACATGAATGTATCACATGAAGTGGATAGGGTGGACAGTTCTGATCTAACCATCATAGGTAATCAACTATCCAAAGTGGACATAGTCGAAAATCGGTCCGAGGAGTTGGATAAGCTCCAAGTGATCGAGTAGAGGAAGAAGAACTTGGACAAGCTAGATGAAATAATAAAGCATCCGGAGCCTCTTATAAGTACGATCATCGCATGTCAGAGTGCAAGTGCAGCAGCCGACACTTCTTCCTGGGAGAAGAGTTCTTCCACTTCCACCCAGCAGAGTATCGGAGGACCATCCATAGTTCAGCCCATTTACTACGTGTAGACCCCTAACAAGGTCCCACAACACTCATAGCAGATTGTTCGGTACCACAAGGAAGGTCCATACATTCTTGAGCAGTAGTCTCCACCTCCACCTATCATTCAGGAGGTGAACGGTAGCTGGTTTGACCGAGAGCGCAACCAACCCCGTCCATCAGGGCAAGGCCAGTTGGGTTCCCAACAGGGTCAGAGAACCGCCCACCAGTTTCAGGAAGGCAGACAACAGTAATACCGGCACGAACAGTTCCAGCCTTAGTATTAGTCTCCATGTCACTTCCAAAACTGGAGACACGTCCAGCAACAGATGAAGTCTGCATACTTTCAACAGCCTTACCATCAACAACATTATGCATCTTTTCATCATCCTCATTACTATCATTATGGATACCAGCAACCTCCTCATTACCAGCCTCAGCATCAACCCATCATTGATCATCCCCAGGCATTCTTCGATGAATCCCGCACTTGATCAGTTGTCACTGCTAATGAAGAATATGAAAGGCCTTATTCAGAGGATTGAGAACCTGACCACCACAAAGACACTAATCACAAAACATGTCGAAGCTAATCCCAACAACTTCAGACGTAAGGAGAAGGTATCCCATGATCCATCCACACTCGAGATAGGTATCACCCTTGATTTTAAATGTTTATCTAACGCCATTCATCTCAGGAGCGGTAGGAGATTTTAGCTGCCTTCACAAACGTTGGGATTGGGAGAGTCAGCCATTAAGAGAGCTTCACCTTCCACATCATCTTCTTCTTCATCATTGCTGAGACCCAGTGTAGCAACACCTGAGCATGGAGTTTAACCATCTTCTTCTTCACCATAATCATCTTCACCTTCACCAGCTAGATGCAGATCATTATCAATAAAGAGGGACAACACACCAGTCGTGGGTTCTTCTTCTTTACCAGCCACAACATCCCGTCCTGTTTTAGATTTTGTTTTTCCTCCACCTATTTTGGACAACATTGTACATACTGACTATGGTTATCCTATTGTACATGGGGATTCGGTTTTGAATAATCATTTGAGTGTTTCTTCTGATTTTGTGCCATTTCCTTTTGCGTTGACTAAAATAAAGAAAATCCAAATACTAAAAATAGCCCTATCTGATCCTGGAGTGGTTGAGATTTTACAGAATATTTTCTTAGAGATGCCACTCCTTAAGGCCATAGAGTACATGCTTGTAGTGAAAAAGGGAATGAATGAAGCATGTACTCAAAAGAGTCAAACCAAGCAGAATATACAAAAGAAGACAAAAAAGCATATCTTGACCATGGCCAGAGTTCATGCCATTAGCAACCGCTCGCCCAAAAAGAAAGATAAGCGAGCACCTCACATCCGTTGCCACATTTTTATCAATAAATTGATCGCACTCTTCTCGATAATGGTTCCTCCATTAATCTAGTGGCATCCTCTCTACTCATTGAGTTTGGGCAAGGACCTCTTAGATCGATCGGGACGACCCTTCAGTTTGCTGATAGATTTATCAAGAGGCCAAGGGGCATTTTAGAGAACGTTATTGTAATAGTGCATGGAATGAAAATCCTTGTTGATTTTGTTATTATGGATATGGACATTCCTGCACCGTTACTCCATACCCTAATCATACTAGGTCGATCGTTCCTCCGAATGGCTGAAGCAGTAGTTGATTACGTTACTGGAGAGATCATCTTTCACTCTCTGAGTGATAAGGTGAAAATTGAGATGATCCTCGATCCTAATCCTTCAATAACACCAATAGCAACAGACGAAAGACAGATCATTACATTGATTTCCTAGATACCTGATGAATACCCATTTATCACTCTTTATTCTTGTATTTTAGCTACAAAAAACCTTTGCAAATACATGTAGATATCTGTAAATATAAATAATTACCAAATTGCATGCATTGTATAAAATTAAATAATTAGCATGTTTTTGTGCAAAAATAAAAGAATAAAGAAATAAAAGAAAAAGAGGGAGATATTTAGAATAAATATTGAGCGACTTAATCCCAAGGGAGGGCTCAGCATGGGCCTGACTGCATAAAAGCCAAAGTAGAGAGAGATAAGGAAGCTCATGTGTGTAAATATACATGTAAATAGAATAATAATATCTTCCTCTAAAAATAAAATAAAATGGGCTTGTATATATTTGTATATACTTGTAAATACAAAATCAAAATAAAAATAAGAAAATTAAAAAGAAAATAAAAACATCCTTCATTGTACATATTCACCATGTACATAAACCCACTTCAATATTTATTTCACCTTGTAAATAAATAAATTAAATTTCATAAAAAATTGTATATATTCTTTGTTTCATGATGTTAATAAATAAAATAAAAACCATTAAAACAAAAATTAAATAAAAAGAACAAAAATGAAAATCAAAATAAACATTGTATATAGACCATGTATATAAATGTATATAACTATTTATTTAACCCTTGTAAATAAATACTAAAAATAAAATAAAAACACCAAAATATTCCAAATTCAATCATGTAAATAAATAAAATATAAAATGGGGATAAAAATGTATAAAAATAATTAATTAAAAATCAAAAATTAAAAATTCAATAGTGTGTATATACCTATACATAGTACTATATAGTAAATACCTATTTTTTATTTCAAAAAAATAAATAAAAATCACAAAAAAATAGTTTAAAATAAAATAAACATTTTTCATGTTTTGAGTTTTTATTAATTCGACCATTTCCTATATTATTTCGAATTTCCAAATCATTTTCGACGTGGCCTCTCCTGATTGGTCCACGCGGGATGTTGACCCCCCGGTCAACTCCCCCCATGGACCACATACCTGCGGATCTTTGCTACTGACCCGACTTTGCAGATTTTTCCTAGCATGATTCGACTTCCATTAATCGAAACCTCGGGCCCCGAATTATCCTTGAATCATCAATAATCCACGCCTGATCATCCACCTAGGGATCTGAGCTTCGCCGTGCCCTACCCGACCTATTCTTACTGGACCCTCACTCGTATAAAGCATTAGCTCCGGCCACATTTTCACGTATCTTTGGCTCGCACATTCTTTACCCCAGGACCTCCATTGCTCTCGCCTGAGTGACAGCAAGCTGAGAGCAGTGTCGCAGCGAGGAGGGAGTGCTTCGACCATCGATCCGGCGACTTAGCGTCGCCGTGCGCTGCCACCAGCGTGGTGCTCGATCCTCGGGGGCCGTTGATGCTACCCAAGAATCCTTACCCAGAAGGGCCTCTCGGAAAGAACAATCGACATTTGTTCTCTTCTTGATCCTACTGAGTCATTTGTTGATGGGCAGTTGGAGCTGATTTCTGAGGATCGGTCTGAGAGATTAGAGGTACCTTTCTTATATTTGTTTGACATATCATTCTGAGGTCATTGCTGATTTACCCCCCGTTAAGATATCTGAGCCACTTGCTGATTTTTTTGAGATATGAACTAATGAGAGACAACTTTATAAGATTATTGCTAAGATATTTGAGCCCTTTATTGATGAGATTACAGAGAATTTTGAACATCCTAATAAACCATTCCTTTCTAAGAAGAAATCATTCATTGTAGATCTTTCTGAGATTCTATTTGTTGAGCCGATAGTAGCCACGGTGGACAGTTCACATAGTACAAATCATATACCTTTTACCAGTGTAGTTGCAGAGGTCGTCACAGAGCCGATTCATACCCCACCTGAGCTCAAGGTTTTACCATCAACGTTGACGTATGCTTTCCTTGAGCCCCTCCACCCCCTGTTAAATCTGCGATTCGTCATCTTTATTCATTTATTTTAGCTTAAAATCCCTTATAAAACACTTGTATATAACACTAACTCCATATTCTTACTAACTTGTATCTATGTAAATATATTATATTTGTATATTATTTTAACCTACAATTAATAAACAAAGAAACAAAGGAAAAATAAAGAAAAGAAAATAAAAAGGAAGACTGCATATATGTAATAGATACAGGTTGACCCGAACCCCGAGAGAAGATCAAGACATGACCTGATCGACCAGGAATAAAGTAGGGGTAGATAGGGTCCTTTATTCAGAAAATCAAAAAAAATTATGTGCTGTGTATATTTGTATACTACATTATTTTATTTGTACCTGAATTGACCTCAAATCAAATAACTTTCAAAACCAAAATTGTAAATAAAAATGTGTTCTAAATAATAAAAATAATTGGACAATTAAATCATGTACTGCATAAAAGTAACTACACTTGGAAAAAGATAATAAGCGATAATTGAAAGAGCAATTCTGCTCCATACGAATTGAACCAAACTCACTTCCATTGTATTCTAAATTAAATTATCTTTAAAATGGTTGTGTTTTCATAAATTTTGGAGTTATGAGTAAAAAGTTAGTTATCTGGGGTAGTTTGTGCAACTTTCCCATGTATTTTGTACATATTGAATTTGTATATATTTGTAAATATTTTTACTAATAATTAAAATATAAAAAAAATAAAAAATTATAATTAAAAAAAGAAAAAAAAAACATATTTGCTCATTTACCCAAGTATATAATGTCATATATGTATATAACATATGTATATATTTAATTTTCTTAACTAACTACCACAAAAAGATTAAAAAATTAACATTTATTTTTCAAATAAACAAAGTGAAGAAAATAAAAAAAATTATTTTTTGTAAATATTTTTATCTCTTTTTATCTTTATCTCGTTTGTTTTTCTCTCTTATCTCTTATCTTCATCCAAAAATTCAAAAAAAAATTCAAATTTAAAACTCTATTATCTTTTCTATTTATATGGCTCCTTCTCCATCATTTTTACTTGATCAATCTTTGGTGAGAGGAGCCCGATCTCTTAGAGTCTTCTTGTCGCAGAAGGGTGCCTAGCCTCCGAGCCGTCCGGTGACAACGTGTCGGCCTTCGTCGAGGTGATCAAGGTCTTTTCCGCTCCTAATGAGAGATCCACATTTTTTATTTGTATCCTAGGTTAATTGTAGTTTGATATTCTCGCATTTTTTTCGTTGTCATTTTTTTCTATCTAGATATTAAATTCTATCACGTTTCGATTCACCATCGATCACGAGTTTTCGTCTCATTTTCTCGATCTCTCCACATTCACGTTCTATACTCCACGATCTCTAAACTCCGGACGCGGACGATTGCTGGAGACTCGGATTCAATTATTCCATTTTTTGTCGGATCCCCATTCGCATCTTCTATTTTTATTTGGGACCGTGTAATCATGCTCGCGTCCTAATTTTTTGATAAATAAAAAATATACAAAAAAAATTTGTTTTCTTTCTATCTAACATTTGCTTTGCAGGATCATCTAAAAAGTAAAAAAATAAAAAAAGCATTTCTATTTTCTATTTTAAATTCTCTATTTCAGATTTACAAATAAAATAAAATCAAACAAAGTTTTTTTTATTTCTACTGCTGTTTAAATTTAAAAAACGCACAGGTGATACACCCGCCGCCACCGCCAACCGTCCCATAGCCTAGTGGCGCCTCCAGCCGCCGTGACCTCTGAAGAGCAGCGATGCCGCCGACCATCCGCAGGGCCCTGCTCCACTAGCCACAACTCTGTGAGACATCCCACTGCACGTGTGTGTGCCTGAGCCCAACCTCTGCCTTTAGCGCCCAGTCGCGCCATCATGTCCGCCCGTCCCCATTTGGCAGAGAACCACGCCGCCATCTCTGTAGAGCACCGGGGCGACGCATCTGCGCCCCCGTGCGAAATTTCTCAGCTCTGCGACAACCATCGACGCACCCCCATCAAATACCTCTAGCCCGCTGCGAACGCCGCCACTATAGCAGTGCCCGTGCCCTGCCTCGCCGACCAGTGCATGGCCACCGATAACTGCAGATTGCACCGCAACCGACGTCCGTTCTGCCGCAGCCATGGCATGCACCTGGGCTGAGGATAGGAAGGAAAAGGGGGCGGCGCCCCCTTTGGCTTTGAGATTGAAGGACGAAGGAAACCTAAGGTTCATTTTAAAATTAAAACATTTTTTGGGAAAATTTGCAATTCTACCCTGGACATTCTACATATTTCCAAGAAGACCATCAGAGACTCAACCACGTGCTTGGCACGCTTTTACTGGGTAAATTGAAAAGGCATCCCTCTGATTTTTTATTATTTATTTTATGAGCAAACATTGAATAACTACACTCTGATCATTCATTTCCAGACCTTATCTTTGCATGTGTTTTCATTGAAATAAATGTTTTTGTTGGTCAATAAAATTCTCAAAAATTATGCTATGCTTATGATGTTCTTATCTTTTTTTGCATAAAATTTTCATTGTATTTTGTCATCATTTAATATTATTTAAAAATAAAAAATAATATTTTTTCTCTTCCAGAAATTCTAAAATTCATAAAAATTTGAATATTGCTCCAAAAATTACTAAAAAATAGACTAGTTTTATTTCATTGTATTTAGATTTCTTTCCACATTTTGAGTATTAACTATTTATAAAACCCAAAAAAAATGAAAAATATGAAAAATCGTATAAAAATGATAAAAAGTTCTACAAAAACCAAAAATCGTGATTCCAGCCCTTATTTGTAGATATTTGTCCCTATTTTATCATAAAAATAATTGCCAGGAGTTTTGGACACTTCAAATATTTTTAAGTTGCAAATTATTCAGGCTATGCATTGTTTCTCATTTTTGTCACCATTTGATTTTTATAAAAAAATACAAAAACATCTGAAAATTCCACAAAAATTCTTAAAAACATTTCAAAATCTTTAAAACACAAAAATATTTTCTCTTGATTTTTCTGAGCAATTTTGTTATAATTGAACAATACAAAAAGAGTTTGGTGTGCTCCTTATTCTTGAAAATAAAGAATATAAATAAAAAAATTAAAAAAATAAAAAGAGCAAAATTCCACAAAACCAAGGATAGTTTGCCTTTGAGATTCCTGCTTATTCTTTTAATTGTTTTTTTATTAATTAAATAACCATCGGGAATTGTAGCCTCCCTGAGTTCGATCATGTCCGCTATACAGGTAAATAAGTAGAAAAAATATTCTCTTGCTCCGCTTTACTTATTCTTTGTAATTATCCTGCAGCGAGCGAAGAAAAATTTTGTTTTTTTGTCACGGGATTTTTGGGGATAACAACGACCCGCCATATTAATAATTATCGTTCCTCGAGGGTCTCGTGCCAACAAAATGGCGCTGTTGCTGGGGAAATAAAATAAAAAAATCAAAAACCTCAAAATTTCGTGCCACCGAAATGGCACCGTTGCCGGAGTGGCACAACGAGGGTAGTTAGGTTTCTCTTTTGACCTGCTATTCTTGGTTGTAAATATTTGTTTACATTTTGTTATTCACTCCATTGTTCGTATCCACTGTATTCATTTCATTATTTGTGCTCATATTTTATAATTGTGTTTCATACACATTCTCTTTTTCTTTTTCATACGAGGGCTCGCGGAGCGAAGGAGGCGATCCTAGGAGAGTCGAAGCACCCAAGCGATGTGGATGCAACTTGATTCTTCACCGAGCCGCTGGATAGCGTGAAGAGAAGAGAAGAATAATTGAAGGAGACCAAAAAATATTTTTTTTTATTTATTTATTCTATCATTTGAACTCTTGTAAATGGACATTCATTTGTTGCGGGGTCTGTTTCGCCAAGTGCCGGTGCACTTGGGGGACCTCACCGGATTTGTTTTCATCGCTTTTATTTTTCTTTGTTTCACGTGGATTTCGTGAGCTACCTATTGATTGCTTTAATTAATTTGCTTGAGCCAGGTAATTAATTAGGTCTAAACACCCTAAACAAAAATTCTTGTACCTATAGAGTAGAGCATAGTTTGGACTTAGTCAAATTAACTTGTTCTTGCCCGTTAATAGAAGCTATCATCTAGGACGGTTCACTTGCATCATATAGGATAGTTTACATTTCTGTATTTAAATTTTGTACGGATCACTTGCATGTAGAGTGCTTGTGATAAGGTACGCATCTCTAACCCCTGCATGCATCATTGTGTTTAATCGCACATTGGCATTTCTGATCTCCTTCCTTATTTTCACTGACATAAGTTAAAAAGGAAATTGGACACTTGGTAGGTGATTCTTTGAAAATATTTTAACCAAGTGACAACTGCCCAAAATACAAGACTGCTAAAGAAAACTGGACTCTAAAAAAACACAAGGAAAATTCATTGTTATGGGGAGAGTAATCCGCTCAAAGCGAGAGAGCGACCCACTCACTAGGATAGAATCACGCCCGAACTCTTTTTATACTACTATCTTGGGTTAGTTGTTCTCTAGTAAGGATCTCTCCGGTAGCCGGTAAAGAAGCCCGTGACGTCCTTAACAGATTGAATTGATCGTGTAGCCGGTAAATGATTCGCAATTCATACTAGCTGGGAAAGATCTAACTTCGGGATTAGGCCAGTCCCCTGAGAGCATTGGGTTCCTAACAGCTCGCTCTAACAGCTCTGATAGATTATATTCTCACCAAAGTCTAAAATTGATAAGATAATTGATCGAACCTTCACGGTCTTCACTTTGAGTTGAGTTGGTGAACTGGGGTTTTGTATTGTGTTTGATTACTTGTGTGCATACTCAATCCTTCTGTGCATTTGCTTTCTCCATATCTTTTGACTTGACCCCCGTGCTCTCCCGATCCCATCTTTAGTTTTGGAGATGGCCAATTGTAGTTATTTTAATCCGATCTTCGTGGACTTCTCGCACTCTCCAGACGATCCACCTTCCTTTTTCTAGGAGGATCTTCCTCATGATTTTTGTGCATATCCGCCTAACCCATTATTTCAGGAGACAGACTATGATTCTCATCCACCCTCATTCAACCCACCCGATCTTGGGATTTCAGAGTCACCTTTCATGATTTCCACACTTGAGACACTGAACCAGATGATGGAGCATATGAATTCGAGGATTAGCAATTTATTTATAAAAAAATGAGAGCTAGAACACTTCTCCATTGTTTGAGGATATGGATTCACTTAAGGATAATCATGAGAGCTTAAAATTGCCCAAAATACAAAAAAATGAGAAAAATTTAAAAATCCAAAAAAGATTCTGGGAGACACATTATTTATTCATTTTGTGAGAGGGCACCCATGACAAACCAATTTCCCACACATCTATCCACCCCATGTCGTGACCTTGACTTCGAGGATTCCATTATACAGACTGCTCTTGGCAATCCTCGTGTATATGTTGATTCGGATCTCCTCCCTTGTATGGAGGAGGTCCAAAAATTCAAAAAAATGTTGACTGAACCTGAACTGGTAGCCAACCTTCATGAGATCATTAAAGCCCCACTTCAACAGGCCATGACATATTTATCTACTCCTCAACACAAGAAGAGAAAGCGAAGTAGAAGATATGAGCGTCACATCTTGACCATGGCCACTGCCTACGCCATCTCTCACCGACCACATTTTAATTAAGGTAACTCTACCATACCTCTTGTGAGCTGCTCCATCTCTGAATATTCTTTTGACAACAATCTCCTTGACGGTTGTTCGTCAATCAATATAATACCCTTATCTATGGTACAATATCTTCATCTTAGGCCTCTTAAGAAAACCAGGATGATAAATCAATTTGCAGATGGATCTATCAAGAGGCCAAAAGGTAATTTAGAAAATGTTGTCATTTTTATTCAGTGCATGAAATTCATATCTGATTTTGTCATAATGTCCATGGAGACCTCCACCCATGTGGAGCACCCTCCAATCATCCTGGGACGACCTTTCCTCGCCTCTGCGGGAGCCGTTATTGATTATGGTTCAGGGGAGATTCGCTTCCGTTCTTATGCAGGGAGCGATGTGTTGATCACTACACCCACTACTGACCAGAGACCTACATCTCATGAGAGCTCTGCCGTATTAGATAACCCCAAGGAATTTGACCTCGATGATAATATCAGAGATTCTTGTTATATGTTGGATGATAAGGAAACCCAAGAATTCCTCTTGAAGGAGGAAGACTCGAAAAGCATAGACCTTGGAGTTCCCCCTTCTGGTATGTTGAGATACATTGATAACATCCGCGGAATTTACATGATAGACACCCTAGAGCGGAAGGCAGACTCTAAGACTAGATAGGACAGACATGATTCAACTACTTTCACTTATGAGTCCATTCCTATTCACCCTGATTCAGATGAGACCGATCAGGCCCAATTTCTTTTGATTGCTTTTATAAAGTAATTTAGGCCTTTTGATAAAAATGATGATCTATCATCCTTACTTTTTTGGATAATGAATTCAAACCTTTTTACTTTGATATTTGCGAGATTTCCCAGGCCAGACATGACCATACTACTTCCACTAATCGATTTAGGCTTGTACAACTTGAAACTTCTGAGGATACATTTTTGGTCGATCCTGATCAGTTCGTGTCTAATGATAACCCCAATATCGACCTACACCATGTTAGATCCATACCTCAGTAGTCCCGCAAGAAGGTTCATTTTCGACCTTCTTGACCTTTGTACATCCACTCCTTTTGTATATCCTTTCGTTTCACTCTTTCTTCTTCCGTTTTATCATTCACCCATTTTCCGTGTGTGTATATATGCTATACTTAGGATGTTCTTTATCCTAAGTATAGGGGGGTGAATGATTTGTGTTGTTCATATTCGTCCTGTTCATCACTCTGGTTGTTGCCTATACTTAGGGATACTCTACACTAAGTATGGGGTGGTGATGTTATTCATATTGTCTTTTTTATTTTGGATTTTGTACATTCTCTTCATCTGTTTTCCCCTTTTATACAATCTACTATACTTAGGATTACTTGATCCTAAGTATGGGGGGATCACCAATTCTCTTCTTTTTATCTTTTCTTTGAGTCATTGTGGCATAGGAGTCTTTTCACTTTTCTATACTTAGCACGAGTTATGTCTTCCTTTACTATGAGGACATAGTTTGAGCTAAGTATAGGGGGTGTCGAATATATTGTATATGTACTTTAGATATAACTCGTACTTTTTAAGATAATTATTTTGGGGGATATGTATATAATTTTATAAAATCCACGTGTGTAAAAAACCAAAAAAATCCAAAAAAACAAAACAACAACAAAAACAAACAAAAAACACAAAAAAACAAAAAAACGAAAAAAACCAAAAAAATAAAAAAAACAACAAAAAAAAATTCTTGTATATACTTGTATATTTTTTACTATCCCTTTTTCCTTTTTGAAAAAAACTACAAAACTAAAAATATATAAAAACTTGCATAATTAAAAAAAACCTTTCTTTTACATCTGCATTTTTCTCCAAAATCCATAAAAAAGTTCAAAATTATAAAATTATTTTAAAAAATGTGTTCTTTTCACATGTGCATCATTTTTTTAAAAAAAAAGCTGTCATTGCATTGTTCATATTTTCTTGCATTTGCATGTGCATTTTTCAGGATGGTATTGACATTTAATCTAAGTCTCGAATAAAATTGTAGAATGGAGCATAGTTGGGCCTTAATCCACTTAATTTCAGAGGAATTTTATAAGAAATGGAGTTAAGACTTTTCAGGTCCTAGTGACTTAATTCTTTGAGTCCATGAGACTATGTTCACATGTCATCTTGATTAGTCTAAGTAGTACATTTAACAACACACGCATGATTCTTTCAGACCTTGGCTTATCTTGGACAAGCACTCTACACGTAGCTCTTCATGGATGAAGTAGTGAGGAGGCATAATCTTTTGGTTTGGGGTCGCATATGAGGGTAGTACATCTAGGTGGAACCTCTCGTCTTCCTCTAGGGAAGGAAGTGTGTCTCAACCTGGTCTAACGATGTTGAGGTCTAAAGACAGGATGTTGTGGGATTGCAATAATGCTTCAAAAGTGGGATAGTCTACTGGCTCAAGAGGAAAAACTCCTTATGTACATGCTGCACCTTGTATATGCTTTCAAAAAAAGTATGGAAAAATGCAGAATCTCCAAAAGTGGACAGGCCTGACTGAAAAGTAAAATGCCTTCCAGAGTGTATATACGAGGATAAAAAAATAAATGAAAATCAATAAGAGCTTCAAAGACAAATTTTTGTAAGCTTGTAGCGGATGACTTTGCTACACTGGTCATGCATCCAAGGATAGGTAGCTACACTAGTTATCGTCCATTCTTTTCTCCATCCCCTCTTCTTGAGCTGGTTGTACTTGAACTTAGAAGGGAATATCTCCGCTCCTCGAGGAAAGAGTTGCTAGACCAGGGAACTAGAGTTACCTTGTTGAGGGAGGTTGTTTCTTTGCTACTTCTGAGATGGGGAGCTATACCTCACTTGCACCTTACAAGTATAGATTCATAGTTATAAGAATTGGTGTATGTAGACTTGTTCTGACCTCACTGTTGAGGAGACCTGAATAGGACTCCTATGGAACTTAGAGGATGTTAGGTTTTAAATCCATCTCCCATTAAGGTTCCGACGTACTAATAATCTAAAGGTTTGACAGAGCTCCAAACTACAATTTTATGAAGATAAGTTTAATATTCAATATTGTCCTAATTTCTTTATTTTCCCTTTCTTTTTCTTTTTCTTCACTTATTCTTTCAAATAAGTGTTTGCTAAGGGACTAGCAAAGGTAAAGCATAGGGGGATGATGAATCTATGATTCGTCATCTTTTTTCATTTATTTTAGCTTAAAACCCCTTATAAAACAACTGTATATAACACTAACTCCATATTCTTACAACCATGCATCTATATGTAAATATTGTATATTTGTATATTATTTTGACGAAAAACAAATAAAGAAATAAAGAAAGGAAAATAAAGAAAAGAAAAGAAAAAAAGGATTACTGCATATATGTAATAGATACAGGCTGACCGAATCCCAAGAGGTCACGACTTGACCTGATCGACCGGGAATAAAGTAGGGGGAGATAGGGTCCTTTATTCAAAAAAACCAAAAAAATGTATGATGTGTATATTTGTATATTACACTATTTTATTTGTACCTGAATTGACCTCAAATCAAATATTTTCAAAACCAAAGTTGTAAATAAAAATGTGTTCTAAATAATAAAAATAATTGCATAATTAAATCATGTACAGAATAAAAGCAACCACACTTGGAAAAAGCCATTAAGCGATAATTGAAAGACCAATTTCGGCTCCATGTGAACTCAAATTGAACCGAACTCACTTCCATTGTATTCTAAATTAAATTATCTTCAAAATGACTATGTTTTCATAATTTTTAGAGTTATGAGTAAAAAGTTGGTATTCTGGGGTGGTTTATGCAATTATCCATGTATTTTGTACATATTGAATTTGTATATAATTGTAAATATTTTTACTAATTATTTCAAAAAAATAAAAATAAAAAAATTTATTTAAAAAAAAAGAAAAAGAAAACCAATTTGCTCATTTACCAATGTATATAATGTCATATATGTATATAGCATATGTATATATTTAATTTTCTTAGCTAACTACCACAAAAAGATAAAAAAATTAACATTTATTTTTCAAATAAATAAAGTGACGAAAATGCAAAAAAAATATTTTTGTAAATATTTTTATCTCTTTTTATCTTTATCTCATTGTTTTTTCTCGCTTATCTCTTATCTTCATCCAAAAATTCAAAAAAATTAAAATTTCAAACTCTATTGTCTTTTCTATTTATATGGCTCCTGTTCAATCTTTTTAACTTGATCAATCTTTGGTGAGAGGAGCCCGATCTCCGAGAATTTTCTTGTCGCAGAAGGGTACCTAGCCTCCGAGCCGTCCGGTGACAGCACGTCGACCTTCGTCTAAGTGATCAAGGTCTTTTCCGCTCCTAAGGTAAGATCCATATTTTTTAATTTTTATCCTAGGTTAATCGTAGTTTAATATTCTCACATTTTTTTCCTTGACATTTTTTTCTATTTATATATTAAAACCCATCACGTTTCGATTCTCCATCAAAGTCGAGTTTTCGTCTCATTTTCTCGATCTCTCCACGTTCACGTTCTATCCTCCATGATCTCTAAACTCTGGCCGCACATGATGGCCAGAGACTCGGATTCGATTCTTCCATTTTTGTCGGATCCCCATTAGCATCTTCCATTTTGATTTGGGACCTAGTCATCATGCTCGCATCCTAATTTGTTGATAAATAAAAATTCTATAAAAAATATATTTGTTATCTTTCTCACTAACATTTGTTTTGCTGGATCATCTAAAAAACCTTTCTATTTTCTTTTTTAAATTCACTATTTCGGATTTCTAAAAAATAAAATCAAATAAAGTTTTTTTATTCATGTTGTTGTTTACATTTAAAAAAAACACACAGGTGGTACACCTGTCGCCACCGCCATCCGTCCCGTAGCCCAGCGGCGCATCCAGCTGACGTGTCCTCTAAAGAGCAGCGATACCGCCGACCATCCTGCAGGGCCCTGCTCCACCGGCCGCATCACTGTGAGACGCCCCACCGCGCGTGCGCGCGCCTGAGCCCAACCTCTACCTTTAGCGCCCAGCCGCGCCATCGCGTCCGCCCGTCCCCACCTAGTGGAGCACCACGCCGCCATCTCTGCAGAGCACTGGGGCTATGCATCCGTGCCCCCGCGTGAGATTTCTCAGCTCCGCGCCATCCACGGGCACACCTCCGCGCGAGATTTCTCAGCTCCGCGCCAATCAACGACGCACCCCCGTCGAAGGCCTCCAACCCGCTGCGAGTGCCACCGCTGTAGTAATGCCCGTGCCCCGGCACGTCGACCAGTGCGTGGCCACCAATAAAACGCAGATTGCACCGCACCCGACGTCTGCTCTACCGCATCCACGTCATGCGTCTGGGGTGGAGAGAGAGGAAGGAAAAGGAGGCGGCGCCCCCTTTGGCTTTGAGATTGATGGACGAAGGAACCCTAAGGTTCATTTTAAAATTAAAATATTTTTTGGAAACAAATTGCAATTCTACCCCTGGACATTCTACATATTGCCAAGACGACCATCAGAGACTCAATCACGTGCTTGGTATGCTTTTGCTGGGTAAATTGAAAAGGTATCCCTCTGATTTATTTTTATTTTTATTTGATGAGCAAACATCGAATAACTGCTTTCTGATCCTTCATTTCCAGACCTTATCTTTGCATGTGTTTTCATTAAAATAAATCTTTTTGTTTGTCAAAAAAATTCTCAAAAATTATGCTATGCTTACGATGTGCTTATCTTTTTAGTATAATTTTTTCATTATATTTTGTCATCATTTAATGTTATTTAAAAATAAAAATAGTGTCTTTTTCTCTTCCTGAAATTCTAAAATTCATAAAAAATGAATATTGCTCCAAAAATTCCAAAAAAATTAGAGTATTTTTACTTTATTGTCTTTTAATTTCTATCCAAATTTTGTTCATTACTATTTATAAAACCCCAAAATATTAAAAAATACAAAAAATCTTATAAACATCATAAAAAATTCTACAAAAATTCAAAAATCATGATTCGAGAAAATAATTGCCAAGTTTTGGGCACTTAAAATATTTTTAAGTTGCAAATTACTTCAAGCTGTAGCAAAATTATTCTCTTGCTCCGCATTACTTATTCTTTGTAATTATTCTGTAGCGAGAGAAGAAAAAAATGTTTGTTTCTCACGAGATTTTTGAGGATAACAACGACATTCCATTAATAATTATCAATCCTCGAAGGTCACGTGCCAACACCCCCAAAAATGTTTCCAGTCATCATGAGCTTGCAGTTGATCGATGAATAAGAATCTCGCGTGCTAGAGGTTCTTGATAGAAACTGAAAGGCCATTGGATGGAATATTTCAGATATCCGTGAGATTAGTCCAGCTTTTTGCTCACATCATATCTACTTAGAGGATGATTGTAAACCCTCCCGTGAGTGTCAGTGCCATCTAAATCCAAATCTAAGTGAGGTTGTCATGAAAGAGATCAGGAAATGGTATGATGCTGGCTTTATTTATCCCATTTAGTATTCCAAGTGGGTTAGTCCTTTAGATGTTGTCTCAAACAAATCCGGGATTACTATCGTAAAGAATGACCATCGTGAGCAGATTCTGACCTGTGTACCTACTTCATGTCATATTTGTGTTGATTACCGATGCGTGAATTCAGTTACCAAGAAGGATCACTTTTTGCTACCCTTTATTGATCAGATTGTTGAGTGGTTGGTAGGGAAAGAGTTCTTTTGTTTCTTGGATGGGTACTCGTGATATAACAAGGTTGTTATTGCTCCTGAGGATCGGTAGAAAACCACTTTCACTTGTCTCTTTGGCACCTACACCTTTAGACGGATGCCTTTTGGATTGTGTAACGCCCCCGCTACATTTCAAAGCTGTATGTTGGTTATTTTGCCGACATGATGGGTAGCTTTCTAGAGGCCTTCATATGAGGATAGTTTTGACACATGTCTTGCTCATTTAGACCGAGTCCTTCAACGTTGTTGCGAGGTAAACCTAGTGCTCTCATGGGAGGAGAGTCACTTTATGGTGACTAATGAGGTTGTGTCGGGCCACATAATCTCGAAACATGGTATAGAGGTCGACCCTGTTATGATCGATGTGATATCCATGTTAGAGCCACCACAGAATTTGAAGCAGTTGAGGTCATTTATGGGACATGTTGGATTCTACAGGCGATTTATTAAGGACTTCACCAAGATCGCCAGACCTTTGACTGAGCTTCTATGCAAGGAGAGTGAGTTTGTTGTTGATAAGAAAGTCTTCCTTGCATTCCATCAGATGAAAGACATGGTTACTAGTGCTCATGGTTTACATCCACCTAATTGGTCTCTTCCTTTTTAGATCATGACGAGCGTGTCATAATTTGCAGTTGGAGCTATTTTAGGGCAGAGAATGGATGGGAGACCATTTGCTATACACTATGCTAGCAAGACTCTTGATGAGGCATAAAAGAATTACACAATTACAAAGAAGGAGACGTTAGCAGTTGTGTTCGGATTAGAGAAGTCTAGATATTACCTCCTTGGTTAACATGTTATTGTGTACACGGATCACATTACCATACGAAACTTACATGCAAAGAAGGATGCCAAACTACACCTTATGATATGGATCCTTATTCTCCAGGAGTTTGATTTAGATATTCGAGATAAACCTGGAGTGAAAAATGTTGTGCCAGATCACCTTTCCCGCATTACGGATGCAGATCTTCTGAGCATAACATGATCCCTATTTTTAAGACCTTTCCAGATGAGACCATTTTGTTTGTGGACTCACTCCCATGGTATGATGATATTGTGAAATATCTTGTCTCTAAGAAAGTTCCACAAGATTGGCCGAAGAATAAGGTAGAGAGATTTCTGTCAGAGATACATTTCTAC
The DNA here is from genome assembly GCA_037367405.1 of Ottelia alismoides. Lineage (NCBI taxonomy): Eukaryota > Viridiplantae > Streptophyta > Magnoliopsida > Alismatales > Hydrocharitaceae > Ottelia > Ottelia alismoides. Next base: position 61,566 of record JAZKJV010004395.1, read on the forward strand.
CACTGGGAGACCTATTTCATTAGGATGCAGATTGTATCTAGAGAGGGTGCATTCCTCAAGAGGAATGCACCAGTGTCCTTGAGCACTGTCACAAACTATAGTCTGGTGCATCATTTGGGGAAGCACATGACAACAAAGATTTTACAGAGCAGCCTATGGTGGCCAACATTATTTAAGGATGCCACATAGTATGTTCGAGGTTGTACTAATTGCCATAAGATGGGAGGAACCATAGGTTCCAATGATACGATGCCCCTGAGATATATTCAGATTTCTGATGTTTTTGATGCATGGGCATATAATTCATGGGCCCATTTCCTTTCAGTCAGGGATATCAGTACATCCTGCTTGTCATGGATTATGTTAGTCGATGGGTGGAGGCTCTCCCCACTTGAGTCGCTGATAGTCGTACGGTGTGTTCCTTTCTCAAGGACCATATTATTGCATGGTTTGGGATTCCCAAGATACTCATTTCAGATGGGGAAGCCATTTCATTAATAGAGAAGAGCTGGGGTTGCCAGCATTCTCCCATGATGTCGGAGAAGCAAGGTGGTTCGAGGAACCTTCGACGAGCTCCAGATTCACACCCTAGCTGGCTTTGGGGCTTCAAAGATCTGCAAAGGACACATTTTTCTTTGAGGGTAAAGCTCCTCGACCAGCAAGCGAAAATGGGGCGTATCACGGTGAGGAGGCGGTGTTCCGACGAGGCGGCGGAGGTGAATACCGAAGACCAGATCTATGGTGGATATGATTAAATGGAGTGGTGGGTGGCATGCCAGACTCGTAAGGTAAGGTGATGAGGTGGTCTGGTGCATAGGGAGATGGTCGATGTACGGTGGAGGAATTCATCGGAGCTAGCCTCCGGTGAACTACGAATCGATTAAATCATGCTAAAGAAATGGAATAAACACTAATTTGAATGCATAAAATGAAACCTAACACTAAAATTTACCTAAAATTTACAAGAAAAATATCTCAAGCAGTCGGGGTTGCACGATGAACCACACGATGGCAGAGGTCGCCGAAGATGGGTGGAAGTCACCTAAAGTTGGTCCTTGATCCTCCAAAATACTGGGTGAGGTGGTTGTCACCATCCTCGAGCCCTAGAACACAAAGGGAGGAGAAGACAACGACCATAAGGGATTAAAAAATGGGCGGAAGGATTAGAGGAGGTTTATTTACAGGTGATTGGGATGGTCGAGAAGATCGAGACGGAGCTGATGATGTAGAGCTTCTCAACCCAAGATATCAGGCACACATGATAGGGCTAGGATCAAGGAGGAAAAATGCAGAAGCACGTGTGAAACCTATTTGGTCCACATGGACCAACTAGAAAAAACAAAACCTAAAATTATTTGTAAATTGAATAATAAATAAAAAAAATTTTTATTACATTTAAGATATGAAAAAAATGTTTATTATTTTCTATAATATTTTAATATGATTTTTATTTATTTTATCGAACTTATTTATTACAAATTAGTTTTTAGAGTTTTATTTATAGGTATATTTACCTATATTTTGTATAATTTATTTTTATTTTGTATTTTGTATTTTATTTTTATATTTTATTTTTTCTATAAAATTATAACTTTTTTATATACATTAATATATTATTTTTTTCTAATATATTATTTACACTTAAATAATTAAGGGTATATATAATATATGTATAAGGATAGCTATTTCATTTATATATTTATACAAGTTATTAAATTTTTGTGTTTTATATAAGGTTTATTTTATTTTAAATATGTACATATACTATAAATAATACTTACAAAATTATAAAAATATAAAATCATTAAAATAATAAAGAATAAATAAAATGAATTCTTTATATAGGTAAACTATGCAATACGGGTACAAAATCTAGCTTTAACATCTTAACCCCAAAAAATATGAAAAGACCTTCATTAAATATCTTATTGGATGTTATATACAGTTAAAGGTGGTTTTGATACATTTTTAGTTTTTATTTAGGAGATATGGGTCTGGGAAGTTGGGATTTTAGCTTTTTATTAAGAGTATAACTTGTACACTGTGTATTATTTTTGTATGAATTAAATTTTAAATTTTTATTTGTATTTTAATATACAACTTTCATGTACAAAGTTTTTTTATTTGAGGTATAAAAGGTGGAAAATAAAATAGGTCCCAAAAATGCAATATTGATTAATTAAAGAATGGGATTTTTATTGACTTATTGGCCCTTGTCTCCCTCTACTTTATTCCTTGTCGACCTAGTCATCAAGATGCCTGGGTCTCAGGGTTAGGGTTGTAAAATATCTTCAGCATTTTATTCCTTTTCTTTTCTTTTCATTATTATATTATTTTGGCATTAAAATTAGTATTTTATAAACAACAAATGTAATAAATAATGAATGTTTATTTGTACAAAATAATGATATATACGTGCATTAGCTAAGGGATTTAAGGTCGAAATGATATAATAAAGGTGTTGAAATGGAAATTCATCACCCCCTTATACTTGCCTTTGCTTGTCCCTAGCAAATACTTATGTAATAAGTGAAGAAAATAATAAAAGAAAAAGAAAGAAAGTGGATTGAATTTAATTTTAAAACATGTCTTCACAAAATCAAAGTCTCAGGTCAGACCTTGGTGTGGGAATGTCTGTGGAACATGGTCGGGAACCAGATGTAAAACACATCTTTCGAGAGTCACGGAACTCGATCCAACCACCTCAATAGCCATGCCAGAACTAGTCTACATCATATGCAAACCATTATGACTATAAAGCTAACTTGTACAGTGTAAGTGAGAGGGGCTCTTCCCAACTGAAATGATAAAAGAACTGACTTCTCCAGTATGACAACCCAATGATTCCCCAACCCAGCAACTCTTTCCTCGAGGAGCGGGGTATTCCCTTCTATGTTCAAGTGCACCTGACTCAAGAGGAGGGGGTGAATAGAAGAATGGATGGTAGCCAGTGTAGCTACCTTTCCGGAGATGCATGACCAGTGTAGTCGAGTCATCCAGCTGCAGGATCAAAAATATATGAATTTTGAAGCTCAATCTTTCTTATTGATTTACAAATATGTACACTCTAGCAAGCATTTTATTTTTAATCCAGCATGTCCACTTTTTTGGAGTTTTTGCTCTCTTTTTTGGAAATACTATATATAGCAGCATTTGCATAAGGAGTTTTCCCTCTTGAGCTTAAAGACTATCCCTCTTTTGATGCATTATTGTAATACACACTCTCCTGTCTTTAGATGTCGATGCCACTGAATGGGATGGGGTGAACTTCCCTCCCTAGACGAGGATGAATGTTTCCACTTGTGTGCACTTCACAGCAGCGAATCCAAAGCCCACACCACTCCAAGTAAGTTGAGCCAAGTTAAAGTTGCAAGTGTCCCAGTTAGGTCACGGTCGACAAGAGTCATGTGTGCATCTCGAAAATTTCTAGTTAGGCAGTTGAGGTGTCTTGAACCCGACCCTGAGTTTCAAAGAATTAAGTCTGAATTAACTTGAAGTAGCTCAAATCTAGTTCCTATAAGGTTCTAGTGAATTTATGTGCATTAAGGTCCAACTAAGCTCCAATCTTGGAGTTTACTTTGACTAGTTCAATTATCAAAACTCAATCCAAAAAATGCAAATTCTAAGTGAATGCTATATACAATGCAATGAAGAATATTTTTGCGATTCAATTTTCAAAATTTGAATTTTTTGATGGATTTTTGAAAAATATTTTGCAAATATTTCAGGAATTAGTCAAAACAAAAATATTTTTGTAATAAAAGATAGGTACAAAGATTTACACAGGGATGCATCAATTATTCACAAGTGTTAGGGTTTCTAAGGATTTACAAGGGATATGTTATTATTTATATAGATAAATATCCAGTTGGTAAAAAGTGTTTATTGAATTAAAATGATGTATATATTCCTCAAACTTATTTGAAAATAATTTTACAGGAAATTTTAAAACTATAGTCCAAAATAATTTTTGCAAATAATTTTACAAACATTTGAAAATCATTTTTCAAAGGTTTTTCCAAGAGTGTATGTATGTTTTTCAAAATATTTTTGTATCTTTTTTCAAAACCATTTGAAAATAGTTTTTCAAAACATTTTTATTTCACACAAAGAAATGAAATTTTTATAAACAAAATATTTTTACAAAAGTTGAAAATAATTAACAAAACATTTTCCAAATAGTTTTCAATAGATTTTTCAAAAAGATAATCAAACTTTTATTCAACATTTTACAAAAAAAAATACCTGATTTATTAATCAGTATGTAAAAAGAATTTGAGGAATAATAAATATCTTTTTATTAATTGGTTTAATGAATTGTATATGTATATATATAGTATTTTAGCCAGTATTTTAGCCAAAATTATTAAAAATATGAAAGTACAAGTTATGGATTAAAGTATATAAGAAGTTTTATTACACAACTATAAATGTATGTCCTCATAGATCAGAGAGAAAAAGAGAAGACATAACCCGTATTGAGTATATAAAAGCCTAAAGAATACATGAATGAAAGAATAAAGGACTAAATAAATCAGAAGTCGACCATCCCCTTATACTTAGGATCAACTAATCCTATGTATAGTAGACTGTACACAATGCAGGGAAGGTCAAGGGTGGGAATGAACAAATCACACTCATTCTTTCTCCCCCTATACTTAGGGTGATATATTTCTAACTATAGACAAGAAGAGGAGATAGTGGAGGGGATGAAAGAATGGAAAACTCGGGGTGCACACCCCCTCATACTTATGACAAAGTGTGTTCTAAGCATAAAAGTGGTCAAAAAGGGCTAGCATCTTTTCAGTAGAAAAAAAATGAAAACGGAATGAAGAAAAGAGGAAAAACATTACTTAGCTCATCTACCTCCCATATACTTAGGACAATGTACGTTCTAAACAAGACAAAACATGAGGAATTAGGTGGATGAGTAAAAACAGTAGATAAGAGGAAGAAAATTAAAGAGAATATACAAAGAGATGGATATACAAAGGATCAAGAAGGTAGAAAGGGAACCTTCTTGTTGGACCACTGATGAATGGATCGGACAAGGTGCAAGTCAATATTGGGGTCTTTGAATTACACAAACTAATAAGAATAGACCTCATGAAAATCCTTAGCAATCCTAAGGTGAGAAGGCATGAAATGGTCAGTGGAAGAAGTGTGGCTAGGTCTAACATGAGGTGTCTCGCAGATATCAAAGTGAAAAGGCTCGAACTCATCAATGAAAGTAGTCAGGTCAAGTCCAGCCTAGCGAGTCTCGAAATCGTCATCAAAAGGCCTGAATTCATTGATGAAAGCAATAAGATCAAATTCAGCCTCATCGGTCCCTACAATGTCTGCCCTCCGCTCTAAGGTGTCAATCATGTAAATCCTGCGGAATCATCAATAAAGTGCCAATCATAGGAAGAGGGAACTCCAAGGTCTATGCTTTCTGAGTCTTCAACCCTACGGAGGAATTCTCGGGTCTCATCATCAGTCATGAAGAGAACCTCTCTAATATCAGCATATAGGTCATAGTCCTTGGGGTCGGCTAGCACGGGCATGCCCTCATGGGATGCAGGTCTCTGATCAACAATGGATGTAGTGATCATCACCTCGCTTCCGACATCAGCATGGAAGTGAAACTCTCCATATCCATAATCAATAACGTCTCTCGTGATGGTGAGGAAAGGATGTCCCAAGATGACTGGAGGACACTCCATAGGGGCAGAGGTCTCCATGGGCAATACAACAAAGTCGGCAGTAAAGCTCATGCCCAGAATTTGAATGAAAGCATTCTCTAAAGTACCCTTAGGCCTCGTTATTGATCCATTAGCAAATTGGATGATCAACCTGGTTTTCCTGAGAGGCCCTATGTGAAGATATTTTACCAATGAGAAGGGTATTATGCTAATTGAAGTACCGTCATCAAGGAGAGTGTGATCACATGAATATTCAGAGATGGTGCATCTAATGATAGCCATAGTAGTGTTCCCTTTCCTAGAAGAAGGGCGATGGGTTATGGCATGGGCAGTGACCATGGTCAAGATATGATGCTCATATCTGCTCCTTCGCTTTCTCTTCTTGGGTTTAGGAGCAGATAATTTGGTCATGGCCAGGAGAGGGGCTTCAATGGTCTCATGAATAGCGGCCACCTCTTCAGGTTCAGTCAATACTTTTTTTTTGAATCTTTGGATCTCCTTCATACAAAGGAGGAGGTCGAAATCAACATCTACACAAGGATGACTAAGAGCAGTACGTACACTGTCAACATTGGGGTCAAAGGTGGGACATGTGGGTGAATGGATGCGTGCACAAATGGTCTGGCAAAGGTGCCCTCTCCTAACAAAATGACTCAACTATATGACTCCTAGAATATTTTTGTATTTTTAAATTTATCTCATTTTTTTTATTTTGGGCGATTGCAATATCTCATGGGTGTCCTCAAATGAATCCATGCATATAGAAGGTGAATCATCAATATAGCTCTTATTTATTATGCTAGTGAGGTCAACAATCCTCAAATTCATATGATCAACTCGCCGCATCATGTACTCAAGAGCGTTTTTTATGAGAGGTGACTCCAAAATCTCAATACCAGGTGAGTGGAATTAGGGCGGTGGATGTGGGAAAAAAATCCAATTCCAGAGCAAAATATTCCTGAAAAAGTAGATTGTAGAATTGTGAAGGTGATGGTGGTGGTGATGATGGGTGAAAGTCAAAATTTGATTCCTGAAATAGTGGGTTAGGCAGATATGTACAAAAGTCAGGAGCAAAGTCCTCCTGGAAAAATGGAGGTGGACCAGTTGGAGGGTACGAGGGATCCACAAAGTCTGGATAAATTTCACAAGTGTCGGCCATCTCTGAAATAAGAGAAAATGATTAGGAGAGCATGATGGTCAAGTCAAGAGGTGTGAGAAAAAAGGTGCAAATGCGTAGAGAAGATCGAGTATACACAAACAATCACAAATGACTAGACAGAAAACAAACCCTCAATTCACTTATTCAACACTGTAAAAGCTCAGTCTTTTTATCTTGATGGTTTTAGAGTTAGATGAGAATACAAAATTGCACTAAAACTTAGGAGGCCTAGGATTGGGGCACTAGTCCTCAGTGTGTATATAGGAAAATTAAAACGAATACAATGAGGGGGTTACTCTCCTTAATACAATTATTTTTCTTTTTGATTTATTTTAGGGTCGAGTAAGCTTAGCAGTCCCAATTTTATTTGTTATCAATTTTTTTAATAAGAAATGCACGAACCTAATAAGGAATCAATTCTTTTTATATCATATTTGACAAAGAAGAGGGAGAGAGTCATAAAAGCAATGCAAGCGAAATCGATGATGGATGCTAAGTAGAAATTCTCACCTTGCCTCACGCTCTCTTGATGCAAGGATGCTAAGCAGGATTGGAATCAATCTTCTATGTAAATGCTAAGCCGATGAAATCGCCGTAGAATAGTAACTGCTATTAGCGTGATGAACAATATGCTAACTACTATGAAATGAGACCAAGGTCCGGTCTTCCATGCCACTCGGTGCCCACCACAATGGATCCTGCACGCTTTGTATGCGACCTCTGTCAGCATGCGATCACAAGTCTACATAATTAGCAATTCAAAATTTTTCTATTTCCAAATGGGAACTATAGGTGCATGCAATGGTAATTAGGTGTTTTGCCTTAATCTATCATCAAGAAGATCCTAATGCTAGGGCTCAATCACACAAACAAATGAAAACAATAGTGAAAATCAAATAAAAAGAAAGTGACGAAAACATGAAAAAACCAACGAGGCCCCCAAGTGACTAATCCCTCGAGCAATAGAAATCGTGAAGTGTGAAGAGTGTCCTAAAGAGTCCTACGTTACTACGATTTTAGTCTCTCTCTCTCGAATTAAAAATACAAATAAGTGAAAATTCAAAGAGAAATGCCCTGTCTTCAAAAAATCTCCAAGTCCTCTTCTACTACTACGTTACAAAAGTGGCACCCCTTTTCCTCAATCGAAGTTTGTCGGAACCCATCTTCTTCAAAGTTCTTCCAAGGCCTTTCATCGTCGCACAATCAAGAACATCATCCCATATTCAATCGTGACGTCTAATTTACCCCAATTCTCCACCATCGATTGAAATCCCAGTTCTGATCGATGCCTTCCACTGACGATCCAATCCCAGATCATGGATCAGAACCTCCACCCATCATAGCTGCACCTCATGCCACATCATATTAAGGGTACAATTGCATTTATGCCATTGTATTTATTTTATTTTTAAATAAGTACCTACGAGGACACGTGCCATCTTATTTTTATCTAGACCTTTGCACGCTTGTCGTTGATATTTATTTCATTTGCACTTTAGTCCCTACAAAAACTAAGCTCTGCGTTGCATGTGATTTGTTGGGTTATTGGCAATAAAAACATTTGCAGTTTTGAGTTCTTATTTGGACCTAGAAATTATTTTATTTACATTCAAGTCCAGTCCATTGGGGCGTATGTGCCCATGCACATGTTTTATTGGAAAGTTTACATATTTTACCCACGACTTTTGATTTATTATCATTTAATATTCTAAATTGAAATGATTGCATTTAGTTCCCTTTTCATTTGCATATGTTTTTTCTTATTTAAAATAAAATTAAAAAAATCAAAACCAAAAAATTCCCCAAAAAATCATATAAATTCTCGTTGCATCCATAAATTGCATTTTGCATTTTTATAGCATTCATTATTTATAAAATTAAAAAAACTCATAAAAACTCCTGTTTGCTTCTTTTGATTTATTTTGATTTTCATCTAATATTGGAATTTTGATTCCTCACAAAAACCATAAAAATCACAAAACTCATAAAATAATAAAAAATCATAGAAATTCAATTAAAAATCACAAAATGGCTTTCTGAAAAATATAAAAATATCTTTCATTTCATGTCTATTTCACCATTTTGACCTTATTTTTTATTTTAAAATCCATAAACATCTATTTTATTTTATGTTTATTTTATCCATGTTTCTGATTTATTTAGAAGCTTTAAAAATTGTGGAAAAATCTTGAAAAGTTACAAAACAATAAAAATTTATCAAAAACCCAAAAACAACTTTACCTTAATTTTTTGGCTACTTTTGATATAATTATAAATATACAAAAAATTAATTAATGTTTGTGTCTTTATTTTTACTTAATTATTCCATTATCTTTAAAAATAAAAAAACTTTTTTAAATTCAAAAATAAAAAACCAAAAATTATAAAAAAATAAACGAAAAAGGGTATAAAATTAAAATTCCAAAAAAATACAAAATCCAAAAAAATACAAAAACCAAGCAAAGTATGCATACATATTCCTTCATACTTCCATTGATTGTTCAGTGCATGGAATGACCCTCGGGATTTTTGTAGCTTCCGTGAGTTCGATCCTGTTAGCTATACAGTAAATTAAATAGCAAATTCTCTTGATTCATTTTCTTTATTTATTTTTGCTTGAGATTTAAAAAGAATTTCTATTTGACTTTTTTTGGGTTGCGATGACCAAAATCTTGTGAATAATTTATTTAAATAGAAGCCTAAGAAAGATTGCTCAATAAATGGCACCATTGCTGGGGAGGTACAACGAGGGTAGTTTGGTTTTTCTTTTGACCTACTATTCTTGGTTGTCTGTACCTATTTTCCTTTCTATTATTTTTATCTATATTTTAATTCACTCATCTCATTAATCATATTTGCTACATTTATTCCCATTATTTTATCTCATATTTATATAACTGTGTATCTTACATTATCTTGTGTTTTCTGTTTCTTACGAGGGTTCGACGAGCGAGGACGTCATTCTTAGTAGCGCCAGCGCACCCAAGCGAAGCGAAGGCAGCTTGATTCATCACCAAGTCATAGGAGAGTGTAGGAGGAGGAGAAGAAGATTTGAAGGAGACCAATTATTTGGAGTGTTTGACGTAGATATATTTTAGCATTTGATTCATTTAAAATTCTTGTAAAAGGACATTATATACCTTGTGTGCGGGGTATGTTTGGCCAAGTGCCGGTGTACTTAGGGTACCTCACCAGTTTTATTTTCATCACCATCATTTTCTTTATTTCACGTAGTTTTATGTGCTTGAGCCCTTGATGATATGCTTTATTAACTTGCTTGAGTAGGTCCAAAGCCCTAAACAAGAATTTCTGCACCTATTGAGTAGAGTGTAATTTGGAATTAGTCAAATTTATATTTTCTTGCTCACAAATAACAGTTATTGATAGGATGGTTTCGTGCATCATATAGGTTAGTTTATTTTATGTATTTAAATTCTGCGCAGATCACCCAATATGTAGAGTGCTGGAGTCAAGGTACACATCTCTTATCCCCTACATGCGTCATTGAATTTCATCGCGCACTGGCATTTCTGACTTCCTCCCTTGTTTTAACTCTCATAATGCAAAAAGAAAATTAGAACTTCAGTAGTCGATTTATTAAAAAAAATCCAAAAAAAAGTGATAACTTTTTAAAACAGTGACTGCTAAAGAAAAATCGACCCCAAAACTAATCATTAAGACAATCATTATTGTTTTGGGTAGAGTATCCTCGTCATTGTTTGAATTTACTTGCATCGTGAGTGAGTGACGAACACTAGGATAGTGCCAAGCTCCGGATTATAATTTAGACTAATGATTATAACAAAACAATTAACTACAACTCAGAGAGGAAACACGGGTAGCCATCTCACGGTCTATACTTCCCCTAGCAGAGTGGCTGGTTTAAAGGACACTGTGTAAGGAACCGTCCTTAAGTAATATGGGTAACCATTTTATGATCGGTACTTACATCCATACTAGCTGAAAGTGGATGCAACTTGTCGTAAGAATTCAGGCCAGTCTTTAGAGAAATAGTAGCACCTAACAGCTCGCTAACTCTTCACAAAGATTGCATTTATCACCAATTAAAATTGAAAAGATAAAAGACCGAACTCAAATGGTCTCCACTTGTGTCAGTTGGCGAATTGGGTGTTTGTATTGCGTTTGATTGCTAGTGCTAGAGATCCTTCCGCACCCTTCGTGGCTTATACTCATTCTCTTCTGGTTTGTCTTTTGTATTCTCGCATGACGCCTCTTCAAATCGAAGATTTCGGTTTGGTGCATATCTATTTCGGACTTTACAGACTCATTCCACAGTCCAAAACGATCGTCTTCTACTCAGGGAGACTCACTTCTCGGGTCCGCCTCTCCTGGGTTCACTTTTTGCTCGGCTATTCCTCTTTCTCCACTTCACCCATCACCACATCAATTAATCCATTATTTAAAATTGACTCTAATCTTGAACTATCACTTGGGACAACATCATTCCTGAAGACTAATCCAGTGCAGTTTACACTTGCAGAAATCGAAACAGTGCACTTGATGACACGTAAGGGAAAAGGTGTCAAGGCCGAGCAGACCAAGATCAATACCATGTTAGCCTCCATTCAATCCATTCAAGCTCAGTTTACCAAACAAGCTAACTTTTAAGCTGGTTGAGAGATATGATTCTCGAGCTGAGGGAATATAGAGGAGAGGAGCATAGAAACCTTGGAGGAAGTGGGAATGTGGGAGATAATCATGTAGAGCCAGTGGCTAAGCTCTCACTTAGAGAATCCTATAATACAGGAGCAGGATAGTCAAATACATGATTCAAATTCCAACGATTCATCTACATTTCGAACTTCATCCCACTATCTTACCTTTACTCCCCATATTCCACATCTCATTGAAAAACCTTATGTACACCTACAACAATTCGATCGCATCTACAGCATGATCCATTACCCTAACATCACATTAGAGGCAGTGAAGATGAAGTTATTTCCTTCCAGCTTGATCGACAAGGCCATCTATTAGGTAAATCATTTAGTAAAAGTTGTCACTACATGGAAATAGTTGAGGTCTACTTTTCTAAGCAAATATTTCCCACTTGGATGCCTCAACCTAATGCGATCACTGAAAGTAAACTTCTCCCAAATATGCCATGAGCCTATTCATGAGTCGTGGGAATGATTCAAAAATTTAATGGAGAAGTGCCCCCATCACCATATTCCAAGGACAAGCATTGTGAAGAACCTTTTTGGAGGTTTGATAATGAAAACCAGAAGCTGGTAGGTGCCGCTTATGGGGGTAGTTACATTAATAAGGATGAAGATGTCCTATTATCGGATTTTTAATGAAATGGAAGAGAGCTCTACAGTTCTTTCTTCTTCACCTGCATTCCAGAAGCATCACGTTCCATCTTCTTCTTCAGTACCCCACAAGGTTGTCAACATGACGACATCACATGAAGTGGATAGGGTGGACAATTCAGATCTGACCATCATAGTAAATCATCTATACAAAGTATATATAAATGAAAAATTGTCCGAGGAGTTTGAGAAGCTCCAAGTGGTCGAATAGAGGACAAAGAACCTGGATAAGATAGATGACATAACGAAGCATCTGGAGCTTCTTGTGAGTACTATCAGTACATGCCAGAGTGCGAGTACAACGACAGACACATCTTCTAGGGACAGACTTCTTTTGCTTCCACCCAATAGAGTACCTGAGGACCATCAACAGTTCAACATGTTTATTACGTGCAGACTCCTGACCAGGTCCCGCTACATTCACAGTGGATTTCACCTACCAGCAAGAGGGCCCATACATTCCTGAGCAGCAGTCTCCACCTCCACCTATCATTGAGGAGGTGGACGGTATCTGGTTCGACCGAGAGCACAACCAGCCCTGTCCACCAGGGCAAGTCCAGTTGGGTTCCCAGCAGGGTCAAAGATCCACCCACCAATTTCAGGGAGGCATATTGCAACAATACCAGCACAAGGAATTCTAGCCTCACTTTCAATCTCCACACCAATTCTAGAACTAGAGACAAGGACAACATCAGATGCAGTGTGCATATTTTCCACAGCCCTACTATTAGATATAGTCCGCATCATGTAGATAGGATTCACATCTTCCTCCTCATTACCAGTAGTATGGATACCAGCAGGCTCCTCACTACTAGTCTTAGCGACATCTTGTCGTTGAGCATCCCGAGGCACCTTCGGTGAATCCAACACTCGATCAATTAGCACTACTGATGAAGAACATGAATGATCTGACTCAAAGGCTTGACGACTTGACCACCATAGAAACATTTATCCTAGAACAGGTCAAAGACAATCCCAACAACTTTAGATGTAAGGAGCAGGTAGCCCATGATCCATCAACACTCGAGACAGGTATGGATCTTGTTTTACATGTTTATCTGATGCCATTCATCTTAGGATCGGTAGGAGATTGCAACCGCCTCCACAACGCTTGGGATTGAGAGATCAAACCAGTGAGAGAGCTTCACCTCCCACATCATCTTCTTCATCATCATTGCAAAGACCTAGTATAGCAGCACCTGAGCATGGAATTTCACCATCTTCTTCTTCACCGCAACCATCTTTACCTTCACCAATTAGATGCAGTTCACCGTCAACAAAGAGGGAGATCACACCAGTCATGGATTCTTCTTCTACACCACCAACAACATCCCGTCATGTTTTTGTCTTTGTTTCTACCCCTATTTTGGAAAACACTGTATAGACTGATTTTAGTTGTCCTATTTTACATGAGGATTATGTTTTGAATAATCAAAATGAACATTTGAATGTTTCTTCTTATTCATTCGTTATGCATTAAATAAAGCAAAGAAAATCCAAAAATTAGAAACAACCCTATCTGATCCTGGACTGGTTGAGATTTTACAGAACATCTTTTTAGAGATGCCACTCCTTTAGTCCATGGAGTACGTTCCTGCAGTAAAAAAAAGGAATGAAAGAAGCATGTACACAAAAACATCAAACAAAGCAGAACAGACGAAAGAAAACAAAAAAGCACATCTTGACCATGGCCACAGTTCACGCCATTAGCAACCACTCGCCCAAAAAGAAAGTTAAGGGAGCGCCTCACATCTGTTGCCACATATTTGATCATGAATTTGATCGCACTCTTCTCAATAATGGCTCCTCCATTAATCTCATGCCATCCTCTCTACTCGCTATGTTTTTGTTAAGACCTCTAAAAATAACCAGGATGATCCTTCAGTTTGATAATAGATTGATCAAGAGGCTGAGGGGCATTTTAGAGGATGTTATTGTAACGGTGTAGGGAATGATTTTGTTGTCGAGGATATGGATACACCTGCACCGTTACTCCATACCACGATCATACTAGGTCGACCGTTCCTCCAAACGACGGAAGCGGTAGTTTATTAAGGTACTGGAGAGATCATCTTTCACTCTCGGAGTGACAAGGTGAAAATTGAGACAATCCCAGATCCTAGGACCTCACCACGACCAACAACAACAGACAAGAAAGAGTCATTTATACCAGATCCAAAGGACTATGATTTTCTTGCCGAGTTTAGAGAGACAGATCTTTTTACTGATTTCATAGACACCCAAGAGTTCCTTTCCCAGAAGGACTTTCTGGAAAGCACTGTAGACATTAGTTCCCTTGTTGATCTGTCTGAGTTGATGGACAGTTTGAGCTAATTTTTGAGGATCAGTATGAGGGATTGGAGGTACATTCTAATATTCCTTTGACACAGCATTCTAAGATTTTTGCTGTTATACATCCCTCTGAGATATCTAAGCCACTTACTGAGTTTTCTGAGTTATGAACTGATGAGAAACATTTTTCTGAGATTATTGTTGAGATATCTGAGCCCTTTATTTATGATATTACAAATATTTCTGAACATCCTAGTGAGCCGATCCCTTCTTAGTAGAGATCATTCGTTGCATATCTTTTTTAGATTTTACTTACTGAGCTAACAGTAACCACTATGGATCAATCATAGGGTACAAATCATAAACTGTCTATGAGTGCAGTTACAGAGGTCGTCACTGAGCCGATTCAGACCCACCTTAGCTCAAGGATTTACCATCAACGTTGAAGTATGACTTCCATACAAGACCCCCTAAATGTTTCCGGTCATCCTTAGCTCGTAGTTGACCGATGAACAAGAATCTCGTGTGCTAGTGGTTCTTGAGAGAAACATCAAGGTCAATGGATGGACTATTTCGGATCTCCATGGCATTAGTACAGAATTATGCTCGCATAATATCTACTATGAGGATGACTGTAAACCCTCACTTGAGTGTCAGTGCTATCTTAATCTGAATCTAAGGAAGGTTGTCATGAAAGAGATAAGGAAATGGTGTCATGCTAGCATTATTTATCCCATTTTGGATTCCAAACAGGTCAGTCCTTTGCATTTGATCCCAAAGATATCTAGGTTTAATATCACGAAGAATGACCATGGTGAGGAGCTTCAGACCCTTGTACCTACTTCATGGTATGTATGTGTAGATTATCCGTACCTAAATTCAACTACCAAGAAGGATTACTTTCCACTGCCATTTATTGATCAGATTATTGAGAGGTTGGCAGGGAAGGAATTATTTTGTTTCTTGGATGGGTACTCTAGGTATAACCAAGTTTCTATCACTCCTAAGGATCAGGAGAAAAGTACTTTCACTTGTCCGTTTGAAACCTTTGCCTTTAGATGGATGCAATTTGTATTGTGTAACACCCCGCTACATTTGAAAGGTTTATGTTGGCCATTTTTGCAAACATGGTGGGTAGTTTTCTAGAGGTCTTCATGGACGATTTCTCAGTGTACGGGGATAGTTTTGACACAGGTATTGTTCATTTAAACTGAGCCCTTTAACATTGCTGTGAGGTAAATCTATTGCTCTCATGGGAACAGAGTCACTCTATGGTGACTAATGCGATTGTATTGCACGTCATCTCCAAACATGGTATGGAGGTTGACTCGGATAAGATCGATGTGATATCCAAGCTATAACGACCACAAAATTTGAATCAGTTGAGGTCATTTCTGTGACACGTTGGATTCTATAGGCGATTCATTAAGGGACTTTAGTATGATTGCCAGACCTTTGACATAGCTTCATTGTTGATGAGAAAGTCCTCCTTCCATTTCATAAGATGAAAATATGGTTGCTAGTGCTCTTATCCTTCAACCACCTGATTGGCCTCTTCCATTTGAGATCATGATGGACACATCATATTATGCAGTTGGAGTTGTTTTGGGATGGGATTCCATTTTCTATACACTATGCCAGCAAGACTCTCGATGAGGCATGATGAAATTACACAGTCATAGAGAAGGAGATGCTAGCAGCTGTGTTTGGATTAGAGAAGTTCATATCTTTCCTTCGTGGTCCACATGTTATTGTGTATATGGATCACACTGCCATATGGTATTTACAAGCAAAGAAGGATTCCAAACTACTCTTATCAGATGGATCCTTCTTCTCCAGGAATTTGATTTAGAGATTGGAGATAAACCTAGAGTGAAAAATGTTGTGGCATTTACTGCATTAAAAATGCAGATACTCCTATTTCGGTGACCTTTCTAGATGAGATCATTTTGTCTTTGGACACACTCCCATGGTATGTTGATATTGTAAACTATCTTGTCTCTAAGAAAGGTCTATAAGATTGGCAGAAGTACAAGGTAGAAAGATTTCTGTCTGGGAAAATTTTCTACTAATGGGAGTATTTGTACCTATTTCATGAGGGTGCAGATTGTATCTGGAGAAGGTGCATTCCTCAAGAGGAATACACCAACATACTTGATCATTACCACAAATTAGAATCCGGTGGGCATCATTCGGGAAAATACACGAGAATAAAGATTTTACAGAGCGGCCTGTGGCGGCCAACAATATTTAAGGATGCTACAGAGTTTGTTCATGGTTGTACTGACTGTCAAAAGATGGGAGGAACCTTTGGTTCCAAAGATACCATGCCTCTAATATATATACATATTTATGATGTTTTTAATGCTTGGGCCATATACTTCATGGGCCCATTTCCTGTCAGTCAGGGATATCAGTACATCATGCTTGTCGTGGATTCATTAGTCGATGGGTGAAGGCTATCCCCATCTGAGCCACTGATAATCATATGGTGTGTTTCTTTCTCAAGGAGCATATTATTGTGCGTTTCAGGATTCCAAAGATACTCATTTCAGATTGAGGAAGCCATTTCATTAATAGAGAAGTTAACATGCTTGTGAAGTAGTACGCCAATGAGCACAGAGTCGTGTCTCCTTACCACCCATAGACTAATGGCTTGGCTGAGATTTCAAATAAGAATATAAAGACGATATTGCAAAACTTGTACCATATAGGACGAATTGGTCCTAGTTGCTTGACTCAGTTCTATGGGCTTATTAGATGGCACACAGGTCTCCTTTGGGTATATCTCCCTACATATTGGTGTTTGGAAAGCCTTGCCACCTACTTGTAGAATAATTCACAAATCATTATGGACAATCCATGTATGCAATTTGGATTATGAGAGAGCAGGAAAGAGCAGGAAGTTGGATCTGAATAAATTGCTAGAATTCCGAGACTTTGCATATGACAACTCACTCATGT
Source organism: Ottelia alismoides (assembly GCA_037367405.1). Taxonomy (NCBI): domain Eukaryota; kingdom Viridiplantae; phylum Streptophyta; class Magnoliopsida; order Alismatales; family Hydrocharitaceae; genus Ottelia; species Ottelia alismoides. The sequence continues at coordinate 78,998 of JAZKJV010004395.1, forward strand.
ATAAGGATAAAGTCAAGCGTTGGCATGTTAGACACATTAGAAGGAAGACTTTCTCCCCTAATCAGAATGTTTAATTGTTTGATACAATGTTGAAGTTATTTCCAAGCAAATTGAAAAGCAAATGGTCAAGACCATTCATTATGAGAGTTGTATGTGACAATGGTAGTAAGGTCATATTTGGGTTGTTATCTGACACACATTCATTTGTTGTGAACATATAGTTGCTGAAAACATATCTAGATCACGATACATTCTTATCCGTGGTTGATTCTATATCTGTGGTATCTGACTATGACTTTTTGACACCTTATGTGTCTGATACATGAGCTGATTTTCTCTTATATATATCCTTTCATTTTGTTCTTTCTTCTCCCATTTTTATCATTCACCTTTTTTCCTATGTGTATGTTATACTTAGGATATTCTCTATACTAAATATCGAGGAGATGAATGATTTGAGTTGTTCATATTCGTCATGTTTCATCACTCTTGTTATTTATTATACATAGGGATCCTTTACCGTAAGTATAGCGGGAGTGATGCTATTGATACCACCTCTTTTGTGTTTTTTTATTTATTCTGATCTCTCGCTTGTCCTTTAACTTGTTGATACTCTTTTTTATACTTAGGGATCTTTTACCGTAAGTATAGGGGATGACAAGCTGAGTCGTTGAGTTTGTTCATTCTCTTCCTCAATTTTCCCCATTTGTACATTATTCTATACTTAGGATTAATTGATCCTAAGTATAGGGGGATCATCGACTTATATTCTCTTCATCTATTCTTTGAGTCTTTGTTGTATAGGATTCTTTTCACTTTTCTATACTTAGCACGAGTTATGTCTTCCTTTGTAGCTCTTTGATCACTATGAGGACACTGTTCGAGCTAAGAATAGGGAGTAGTCGTATATATTGTATATATACTTCAGCAATAACTCGTACTTTTATTAATAGAATGGCTATAAAAATGTGTTTTTTTTTGTAAAATGTTTGTAAAATTATTTGTCATGAGGGATAGATATTATGGGATGTACATATATATATTCGTAAAACCTACGTATGTATAAAAACTATGATCATCTCCCCAAATGTATATAAAATTATTTTATAAAACATGTATATATAATCATTTTATAGAATCTTACATAAATTTGTATAATCCTTGTATTTACTTGCATATATTCGGTTTACCAAACTTTTCTTTCTTTTAAAACAAATGTTTAAAATCCATAAAAATTTGCAAAACCCTTCTAAGACTTTTTCAAAAAGATTTTTCTTTTTCTTTCTTTCAAAAAAAATGTGTTTCCTACTTATTAAATTTTCATGTTCATTTTTAGAATAATATTGACATTTTAACAAGTATGGAAAAAAATTGAAGAACGGAGCATGATTATGGCCTTAATCCATTTAATTTAAGAGGACCCTTATAAGAACCGCAGTTGAGACTTTTTAGGTCTTAGCGACTTAATTCTTTGAGTCCACAAGATTATGTTCACATGTTATCTTGATTAGCATAAGTAGAATATTTAACAACACACGCATGATTCTTCTAGACAGTGGCTTAACTTGGACAAGCACTCTACACGTCGCTCTTCTTGGATGAGGTGGCGAGAGGGGAAAAATCCTTTGGCTTGGGGTAGCACACGGGAGTGTAAAAACTAGTGGAAACATCTGTCTTCCCAAGGGAGAGTAGTGCATCTCAACCTGGTCTAGTAGCATTGACGTCTAACGATGGGATGCTACGGGTTTGCAATAATGCTTCAAAAGAGGGATATTCTACTAGCTTAAGAAGAAAAACTCTTTATGTACTTGTTGCACCCTTGTATATATTTAAAAAAATACAAAATCAAAAACTCAAAAAAATTGGACAAACGTGATTGAAAGTAAAATGCTTGTCGCAGTATATAGTAAATAAGCAAGGATGAGCTTCAAATCAAATCTTGTGAGCTTGCAATTGGATGACTTGGCTACATTGGTCATGCATCCAAGGATAAGTAGCTACACTGGCTACCGTCCATTCTTTTCTCCATCTCCTCCTCTTGTCTTGGTTGCACTTGAACTTAGAAGGATGTTCCTCGAAGAAAGAGTTGCTAGACAAGGGGACTAGAGTTACCATGTTGAGGGATGTTGTTTCTTGACCACTTTTGAGGTGGGGAGCTATATTTCACTTACACAATACAAGTAAAGATCCATAATCATGAGGATTTGTGAATGTAGTGTTGTTCTGACCTGACTGTTGAGGCGACTTGAAAAGGAGTCTTGTGGAACTTGAGGGCTGTTAGGTTTCAAATCCATTTCCCAAAAGATTCCACAAAACTAATAATCCAAAGGTCTGACCAAGATCCATACTACAATTTTATGAAGATAAACTTAATACTCAATATTGTTCTAACTTCTTTACTTTTCCTTTTTTCTTTTTCTTTTATTCACTTATTCTTTCAAATAAGTGTTTGCTAAGAGACTAGCAAGGTGAGGCATAGGGGGATGAATAATCTGCAATTCATCATCTTTATTCATTTATTTTAGCTTAAAATCCCTTATAAAACACCTGTAAATATCACTATTTTCATTCATTCGCTTACTCTAATAATTGTGTAAATATTGTAGATTTATCACTACTTTAACCTAAAATAAATAAATAAAGGAAAAATAAATAAAATATAAGTGTATATATGTAATAGATACAGGAATAATAAGACCTAGAGCAAAGGTTAAGACATGACCTGATCAACAAGGAATAAAGTAGGGGGAGAAAAGGCCAAAAATCCCAAAAATTCATTGTCACATGTATATCTTCATAACATGTACAACATTATCTATATTATACACTCTTTCATTAATTTATTTATCACCAAATCCATTGTAAATAACCGTTATTTCTTCTTAATATTTGTGAATAAAATCCTCTTGTAAATAATAAAAATAATTACATCACAAAATTTGTATATATTGTGTAAATAACATCACTCTCCAAAAGCCACAAAGTACAATCATTCAAGGTCAATATCTACTCCACCAGAATTTCAAAATCATCAAACTCACTTTCATTGTACTCTAAATTAAATTATCTTTAAAATGGAGGTGATTTCATAAAAAAAATTGTTAAGGTGTGAAATGTAGCCAATTAAGGTGTTATTACTTAATTTACCTATATACACTATGTATATTATATAATTATTTTTTAGTGCATAATTATAAATATTGTGTTTTTAATTATTTGTAAATATTGTATTTGACTCGTATGAAATACAAATAAAAATCACAAAATCAAAACTCAACAAAATAAAATCAAGCATATATTGTATATGTATCACCATGTATATAATGTACTTATACTTATTTAATTGACATAATAATTAATTCATAAAAAATGAAATAAAAATACCATTAAAACCCTTGTAAAATATTGTGAATAAAAAATATTAAATTATATATATATATATGTGTGTATAAATAATAAATAAAAGAACATTGTATATATAGGTTTACACACCTACATTTAACACCTTGTATTTATTTTAGCCTTGTATATACATTATTTAATTAATTAAAAATCAGAAAAAATAATTATAATTTATTATTAGCATTTTTTAATTATATTTTGAAATTAAATAAAATCATTTTTTTATTTTTAATTGAATTATGTAACATTTTCTTGGAATTTTCTCGTTTAGCCTATTTTGGTTGTATTCCACGCGTACTATGATGGCCAGCCTAGGTATGTTGGCCCCGACCAACTAGCTGGTCCTCGCCTACCCACCACCTGATCTCGCTTCTGCCGTTACTTCCCCCTTTTTCCCATGCTACCTAATCACAAACTGCACCCATACCCTTCTCTATTATTGTCGCTCATTCAATCCTCTCGCTCACCAACCTAACCCTTTCTCCATCCTCATCTTGATCTGCGTGCAATTTGAATTCAAACCTATGTCGAACTTCAACCTATAAATATTACCCCTCCACCTCCTATCAACATTTGATCTGCCTTTTGGTTGTCTTCGTCCCCAATATTGAGTTATAGAGAGAGCTGTAGGTGATAGCTGTCGTTCCCCATGATCAAGACTGAGAGAGGCACATCTGTAGGACGAAATCCAACTACGTCGCTGGAGTCTTTGCCACCAGCTGCAAATCAAGGTGATTCCTTCCCTTCTATTCTGTAGGTATCTTAGATGGTTTATCTTCAATTCAGCATTTATTTTGTGCTTTGATTTCATCCTAATCATTGAGATCATAGTTCCATTTCCAACCTCAGATCTGCATGATTAGAGGAGTTCTGATCACTGTCGACCCTTCGACTACGCCAGCACATTCGCACCAACTTTTTCCAGCTCCTACACACTCTGCCCACCTTCAGATCATAACAGATCTGAAGACCAGCTCCCCCTCCGATCACGCCCACCGGAGCTTTCGCCCATTCATCATTTTATGTCTTTTGTGCTAATAAACATGGCCAGAGAAACCCTTCAAGCATGATCTTTCAATTGCAGGTCCTTCTAGCGCACCTAGAGCAAAGCATAATGAGTTGGAGGTACACTTGGAGTCGTTCATCACTTGACCTCCATCTCGTCGCGCAGACACATTCGACCTTCACTGAAGCTTGGGATCAGTAGAGCATCGTTGTAGGAAGCCGGAGCATCATCTCACAGCAGATTTGGGCGAGAAAAGACTGAGTTATCCTTGATCGAAGTTCATCGAGTCCATCTTCATTAGAGTTCTTACATGGCCTTTCATCGACACACGATCAAGAACATCATCCCAGATTCTATCGCGGCCATCTAATTTGCCCCAATTCTCTGCCATGGATTGAAAACCTAGTTCTGATCGACGCCACACACTCACAATCCAAACCCAACCGTTGGATCATAACCTCCGTGCATCAGAGCCGCTCCTCGTGCCTCATCATTTTATGCGTACAATTGCATTTATGCCATTATCTTTTTTTTTATTATTAAATAAGTCCCGATAAGGACACGTGTCATCTTATTTTTTTTGAACATTTACATGCTTTCCCTTGGTATTTATTTCATTTGCAATTTAGTTCCTACTTAAACTGAGCCCGTGTGTTACACGTGATTTGTTGGGTTATTTGCAATAAAAACATTTGTAGTTTTTAATATATTATTTGGACCCTGGAACTATTTTATTTATATCCAAGTTCGGTCTAGTGGGGCGCACGTGCCCACACACGTGTTTTATTGGAAAATTTACAAATTAACCCCGCAACCTTTTATTTGTTATATTTTAATTTGCTAAAATGAAATAATTGTATTTAGTCTCTGTTCATCTACATTTGTATTGCTTATTTAGTAACAAATAAAAAATCAAAAGTCCTTAAAAATTCCACAAAAAATCATATAAATTCTTGCTGCTTCAATCTTGCATCTATAAATTGCATTTTGGATTTTCATTATTTTTATTATTTATTAAAAATAAAAAATCTCATAAAACCCCCTATTTGCACTTAAAAATCAATTAAAAAATAAAAAAAGTATAATTTTTTAAAAAATTCTCTGTGCTTATTTTGATTTATTTTAATTGCTATCAAATTTTGGCATCTTAATTCTTCATATAAAACCATACAAATCAAAACACTCTTAAAAACATGAAAAATCATAGAAATTCAGTTAAAAATCCAAAAAAATTCACTACATAGCTTTACGGAAAATATGAAAAAATATATTTAATTTTGTATATATTCAATCATTGTTGACTAAAAATGTTTTTTTAAATCTAAAAACTTGTATTTTGTTTTTTGTTTATTTTATTCCTTAATTTTGATTTATTTAAGGGATTTAAAAAGTGTGGGAAAATCAAGAAACATACAAAAAATAATAAAAATTAACAAAAAACTAAAAAAAATTTAGATTAATTTTCTAGCTATTTTTGATAGAATTAAAAACATATAAAATGAGTGGTTTAGATAGAATTTAAAAAAAATATAAAATGAGTGGTTTAGTGTTTGTATCTTTAATTTTAATAAATTATTTGATTGTCTTTAAAAAATCCTTTGCAAAATAAAAAATAAAAAAATTAATATCAGTAAAACAAATAAAAAGGGTATAAAATTAAAATTCCATAAAAAATACAAAATCCAAAAAAAATAAATGTAACAACCAAGCATAGTGTGCATAGAGATTCCTTCATTCTTCCATAGATTTTCCATTGCATAGAATAACACCTGGGATGTTTGTAGCCTCCTTGAGTTCGATCCTGTTAGCTATACAGGTAAATTAAATAGCAAATTCTCTTGCTAGATTTTCTTTATTGATTTTTTTTGAGGCGTAAATAAAATTTTTGTTTGACGTTTTTTGGGTTTCCACGACCACAATCTCACTTGTGAATAATTCATTTAAATAAAAGCCCAAAAAAGATTCCTCAACAGATAGTTCCGCTAAGCCATTGGATTGAGGATGATAAGGAGATGCAACTCAGTGATCGATGTCGTATTCCTTCATTAATTTCTTTACCTCTTTACTGATAAAGTGGCTTCCCCTATCTGAAATCAATATCTTTAGTATCCTAAACAACGAAATGATGTTATATTCAGAAATGTGTAGAATGTTCTACTATATGTGCCTCGAGCAGGGATAGCTTCAACCCATCGACTCACATAATCTACGGAAAGAAGGATGTATTTAAAGCGTCGACTATTATGAAACAGACTCATGAAGTCGATGCCCCCATTTGTCTAACACATCATATATATGGATGAATTTGCGGGTCATGTCGTCTTTAACACCAAGCGTTTTCGCATTTTCTGATAGTCAGTACATGCTTTCACATATTCATTCACATCCTCGAAGAGTGTGGTCCACTAGAGGAAATACTGTAGTATCTTCACTACCGATATGCTTCCAGAATGGTGTCCACCATATTCAAGTTTATGTCAGTGCTTGAGGACACTTGTGTACTCCTCTTGAGGATTACACCAACGCCAAATGCAACCGACACCTTCCTTGAACAAGTGTAGATCCTCTCATTATAAAAATGAATATTGGTCATGAATTTGTCATTCTTTGTTCTCATACAATCATGTGAAACCACCCTAGAGATGATGTAGTTCACAATATCAACATACAAAGGGAGAGATGCCACACTGAGAATTGATTCATAAGGAGAAGTTTCTATGATCGATGTACTACTCATTTTGGTAGCTTGGCATTCAATTCTGGATCAATGATCTGCTACTACATTCAAACTCTAGGTTTATCTATAATTTCCATGTCGAATTCCTAGAGGAGAAGGGTCCATCTAAGTAGATGTGATTCAGCATCCCTCTTCTGCTAAAGATACCGGATAGTTGAGTGTTCAGTACAAACTATAACTATAGATTCAACGAGGTAGGATCTAAACATTTCTAAAGTGAAGACTATTGTAAGCAACTCTTTTTACGTAACTGTATAATTTCCATGTGCTTCATCTAGAGTCATAATGTATAATTAATAGCATAGAGAAACTTATCCTTTCTTTATCTTAGAACAATTCCAACTGCAAAATCAGATGCAACCGTCATGATTTCAAAAGGAAGAGACCAATCCGGTGGCTGTAGGGCTGGAGTCTGAGTGATCGGTTCTTTTAACTGATAAAATGATTGGAGAACCTGTTTATCTACAATGAACTTGGTCTCCTTGCAAAGCACCTCAGTGAGAGCTCGGGCAAACTTGCTGAAGTCCATGATGAGTTGACAATAGAAGCTAACATGCCTTAAGAATGACCTCACATTCTTTACATTCTAAGGTGGCTTGAGTTTATCCATTACATCCACCATCATCGGGTCATCCTCCATGCCACGCTTGGAGACGACATGGCCCAACACAATTCCTTTTTGACCATGAAGTGGCTCATTTATACAAGATTGACTTCACAACACTTCTGTAGTACTCTGTCTAGGTGCATGAGGCATGAATCAAAACTGTCACAATAGAAAAAGAAATCATCCATGAAAATTTCGAGAAAACATCTGACCATATCGAAGAAGATGTCCAGCATGCAACTTTGGAAAGTTGCTGGAGCATTACAGAGTCTAAAGGGCATTCATAGAAATACATAAGTGTTAAACATGCATGTGAACATTGTATTATCTTGGTCTTTAGGGTCGATATCCACTTTATTGTACCATGTACCCATCTAAGAAGTAGAAGTATTCTTTCCCTGCAAGTCGCTTGATAACTTGATCAATGAATGGTAGAGGGAAATGGTCCTTCTTTGTCGTTGAATTCAGGCGGCTGTAGTCAACACACATCCTCCAAGATGTCGGTACTCAGGTGAGATCTTCTCTTAAGAGAAGATTTCCTATGTTATAATGTCATTTAGTGAAAGATGTTTATTGCTGACATCAACAATATCATAGTCTTTTGTTGATTCTGATCTGCCAACACCAAATATGGCTTTCAGCTCGCTGACCGTATGCATGGTGACTTTATTGGTGCATGAGTGGATGGTGATCCTCCAAAACCCCTAGTCAACAACTACCTCTACCGTGCGAAGGAACAGTCTTACCATAATAATGGGAGTCCGAAGTAACAGTGCATGGGAGTCCATATCTAGGATAATAAAATCAACTGGAAATTACATGTCCGGCACAATCATATTAATATCCTCCAACATACCTCTGTGTCACTTACTAGATCGATCTGAAAATTGCAGGATCATTCTTGTAGTCTTAAGCATAACAAGCCCAAATTCTTGTAATAGTGAAGAGGGCATGAGGTTTATTGAAGACCCACTATTAAGAAAAGTGTACTAAAAATCTTGGTAAAAAACTGGCATCTAATGTTTGGTGCTCCGTTGTCTTTCTTCTTCTGAGGGAGATCATTGATTACATTTGTTGTGTCTGTGGTTAATATGCTCTTTTCTACTCTATCACGTAAGTTATTGCGGCTTTAACGCTTCAAGGTACATGCATGTTTCAATCCTTTCTTCACTGCTGGCATGTATTCAATGGCCTTTATCAATGGAATCCATTATTGGACAATGCATTTTTCAAATTTTTTTATTTTCTTGGTATTTTTCATTACATCCAAAAATAGAATATTCACATAGGAAAATTCAGTGTTCGTGATTACTAAATTATTTACTGATGATTGGCCAGATCATGGACAATCATGTAAAACATGCAAAAACATGTGCATGAGATTCAACTCCGTCAGGTTGTGCTGGAATGGATATTGCTGCTGACTCCTCTAGTGTTGGTCCTTCTTAGCTTTGGCTCTTCATTTATTTTTGTATTTTTTTTGTTTTTCTGATATTATTTTTGAATTTTTTCCTCTTGATGGTGGTGGTGGGTGGCTGGTATTGCTCCCCCATCATCTACATCCTCAACTGGCTCTTCTGCTATACTGGCTGATGTAGAAGATGATTCTCTAGAAGATGCTTTATTTTTTCCCTTTGCAGTGGCTGATGGCTCCAACACTCTAATGTTCCTAAGATTCACAACCATAGAAAACATATAATATGAAATAACTAACTCATTTGGATCGAAGGAGACATCGCACACTACACGCTCTTCGTGCTTGGAGTTATTGGGGTTCTCCTCAACTTTTGTTGGAACAGGAGTTTTGGTGGTAGTGAGGTCATCAAGATTTTGGAACATCGTTGTTAACCCTTTGGTGAGTTGGGTCAAGCAATCAAGCTGGGTCCACAGGAGCAACCTTAGATTATTCAACATGCTGACCATGCTGGGAATGATACTACAAAGGCTGCTTGTGGGAATACAAGGAATTGTGGTGAGGAGTAGGGAAGTGTTGCTTATGAAATTACAGAGGAGGAAGATACTCACTATGAGAAGCAACCATGTAATTGTGGTATGACTAGTATTGGCAGTACACAAGTTGTTGGTATTGCATATTCTGCCTCCATGTGTTCTGATATGATGGAGGCTGGCATTGCAAAGATTGGTTCGATCCCTGGACAAACCTCCCACTGGAGGGTTAGTGATATGGATGAATAGTCGAGGATTGTCCCTACTGTTGTCTTTTTGGACAGGCCAATTAGGCATCATTGTTCTATGTAGTTCAACACTTGAATGACAGTAATGGTGGGAAAATGGATCTGCATAAGAAGGGGGTTGGGGATCTAGCTGGTAAAGTACAATATGTTGAGATGGCAGTGGTGGTGACTGGTTAGGTTCCTGCATGTAGTATACGTGCTGGACCTGAGCCTAACCTGCACTTGGTTGAGTATATTATGGAGATGATTGTTCTTTTTGTTAAGCAGGAGTTGAGGTGACCGGACTCACATACTACATGGCATTGATGGTGCTCACAAGTAGCTTGAGCTGCTTTGAAATCTGATCCACCTTGTCTAGGTGTTGGGTCCTCTGTTCAATCAAAGATAACTTCTCTAAGTCCTGTGATCACTTTTCAATTATATCAACTTTGGACAGGTGGCTCCAAATGATGTTGAGGTTGGAGATCTCATCCATGTCCACTTCACTGGATGCCGCCTGTCATGACCTCCTCCCGAGGACCTTAGGTTACCCGTCAAACACATTATTCGCCTACTTAATTAGTTTAAAGTTAATCTGTTGTTAGGAAAACCTGGGGAATTTTTATCATGACATTCACAAGATTTAATTTAGCTAAACAAGCAACCACGAGGAAGCTAAAAGCGGAAGTAAACAATGCACCAGAACTGAACAACAAGATATCCATTCCTTTTCATTTCATTCATAAAAATATGTTGGGTTTTCACAACACCCATATACATATATATACCAAAAAAAAGACTAGAGAGGAGAGCACAACGAACAGCTGTACAACAGAACACCAAAAGATATACCTGTTCTGAAAGTGTATCCTCCAAAAAGAAACAACTGCAACCCAAGTACGTCAGCTACTCGATCGCTAGACCCTTGCCTGCCACAAGTAGAAAGGGGACAAGCAAGAATCTGTCACAAAATTGTCAAGCACAAATTCTACACAGTTCTACTAAGGAAAAGTAGTAAGGAAAATGCTAGAACAACTAGAAAAACAGAAGGGTAACTGTAGTGGACAAAAAGAGAACTAGCAAGCAAAAACGGGTTAATTGATTCTCTTAATGTTATTTACTTGCTTTCGGAAGGATAACAAGAAGAACACACTCGCTCACTATCACACCGTGTCTCCCTCGCTCAATGAAACTAATTAAACTCAAGCCTAGAAGAAAGTCTGTGGTCTTGGTCCGGTTAGGACCTCGATATCCGGGTAGGACTTCAAAATCCAAGTTGAACCTCACACTATGACTCTGAGGTATGATGTACGCCTCTGGGTTGGGTGCCTCCGTAGGCATGCGATGGTACCTTGCATCCTAACTAAGTTCCCAACACTTCTTCTAGCTTTTCTCTCAAATCACATTGATCCTCGATCGACACATGTGATAGCTTGCTCATGAAGGTGTACAAGAGGAAACGTACTCACAACTCTCTTAACACCCAACCCTCGTTAGTCTCTACTAACGGTACTGTCATCACTAGTCCCTTAGCGGAAAAGTCGTCACTAGGAAGATAGCGGAAAGTCATCCGTCTTTTACCCCATCACGAGGTCACAAGCCTAGCGGAAAGGTAATTAAAGGGGTCATCAGTGTCGACTGATCACTACCCCATCACAAGGTCACAAGCCTGGCAGAAAGGTAATAATGAGATAGTCAGTGTCTACTGACGGAACTACAACTTAACTGGACAATTGGTGAACTGTCACATGTCTATCGAACACTACCCCATCACCAGGTCACAAGCCTGGCAAAAAGGTAATTAATTTCTACGGTGAGGAAACCCCTGAAGGGATTCGTCTGTCTCGTCAATCCTAGTGAAAGTGTGGTCCAAGGGAAAGGCAGTGGTAGTACGACTACTATGCCACTAGAGATAGGGAAGAGAAGAGGTAAGCCTGCTGGACCAGACTTCCTCTCTCGTTGCTCAACTCTCGGAGGAGAAGAGTTGAGAAAAACCAGACGTGCTCATAACAAATGCGGAGAACCCCCAACCTAGGCTCTCTAAGAAAGAGCAAAAGCTCAGAGGAATGGTCTAGACAACTCATGGATCCCAAAGAAGCGTAAAAACTGAGCTGACTCGAAGAAAACACGTGAAAAAGACTGGGATCCTAGACCCATGCTCTCAGTGTCTGCTACCCAAGCCTGAGCGACCTCATCTCCTGCTCAGGTGAGGGTCACCGTGCCCTCGCACAGTCGGAGTATGAGCCTCCACGACTGGCCACATGTGACATCACCATTTCTTTTATTTTCATGTTTCACACTAAGTGTCTACGATTTCTTTGACTTATTTCACATCTACACGTTATCGATCCTAGATCCGAACTTGTTCTATAAGAACCTCATTCGATCCAAGGTCAGGGATACAAACCTATTATGATAGTGTCTCTTAGCTCCTACTGAAGAACATCTATCTTATGATCTTGGCTATCTTATCAGGAAACATCTGTTTTCCCTACGTCCCAAAACATTCACAAATACCCACAAGATCAGGCTATTTATTAGAGGAAGACTTTCTTCATGGCAAGTTCATATAGTCTTATTTTCATGTATGATAACCACATATATATCTTTAAGTTCATCTCCAATTTCATAAACCATAACATGTGTTTCAAACCCACCTTTATAAGTAACAAATATACTAAGGCATACAATAAAATGGTTACTAATAGGGGTTTACCCTTTCAAAGTTTATCATACCAAAACAGTGGCAATGTGCGTGTACACTACATAGTAATTCAAGGCATCTAATCCCTTTAATTTCACACCCAACACAAAGTTAATCATTCAATTGACTTTAAAGTCTAATATTTATAGGGTTATTTAGAGGGCACCACATGCTCCAATCCTGCAACTAATCTACTCATAAATCTATGTGTACAGCAAGCATATAGCCGCAAACATAAGGCAATTCAAAGCAACAAAATTCTCCTAATTACTCAAGCAAGGTTATAGCTTTCAAGACCACAAAATCCTCTAACAATCCATGTTTAAAGATCATCAAAACAGCAGTCAAAATCAAATCAAAATCATTAATGCTCAACAATGAAATTGCAAGTGTGCACAACACCATATAGCAGTGCATCAATAGCCAAAATCATCAATTCATCCTCTCTTAATCACTCTCCTTTATGGGATTAAATCATAAATTGTATTCCATTTCAATATAAGGAGAACATGGGGACTTGGTGTTTTTAAAACCTATTAAAGGGTGCATAAAAATTTGATTAAAACATGCATTCAACAATGAAATTCGGCCACAACAAGGTCCATGGACAGCAACCAAATTGGTCTCAAAAATACCACCAAAACCAATCCAAATACATGGATTTCATGGGTATTGTATCTCCCATATATTCAGAATCAAATCCACCAAAGGGGTGTCTAAGAATATTTCCAAAATCATGCATGTCCTTAGCCATAATGCAACAATTTCAAATCTGAACATTCAGTGCAAGTATAAATACAACAGTCATAAACTCTTCAAAACTCATCATATTTCAAAACTAAATCCATGGATTGATGGTTAACATGAAAGAGTTTATATCAATAAGTAAATACACTCAAGGAGGCATGAAGAAACTCCTCAAATTCAACATTAATCTCGAATTTAAAGTGCATGGACAGATCTGAAGACATTCAGTTACTTGTATATGAACAACAGCCAAATCACCAAATCACATCTAATTCTAAAATAAAAGCCAAGAATCATAGGCCAACTTAGTGGAGATACAATCAGAAAGCAAATCTACTCAAGAAAACTAAAATAAGATCCCCAAATCATGAAAATTATTGGCCAACATTCAGCAACAACAATCTGAACATTTCAGCAAAACCGTCCATGTATATCCTCTCTAACAAATTCCTAATCACATGCAATTTCGTGTCCAAACCCATGGATTGAAGGCCAACTTAATGGAATATTAATCAACAAGTAATTCTACCCAAGAGGGCTCAAGAAAGATCCCAAAAAACATGCATAATTCGGATTTGAAGAACAACAACTAGATCTGGATACCCACAAAAACCGTCCACTCAAAGCCTCCAAATCCCAATTTTGATCATCAAAATCCCCAAAACAAAGACTTAATTCAAGACCTAACGTATAAGTGGTAGCAAATCTACAAATGGCAGCAAAAGGGGGGCTAAATTTGTACTTCAAATTCAAGCTTCAAAAGCTTAAAGAAAAACACTCCAAGAACAAGTGTTGAGCAGTCCACACCTTGGGATTCAAGCTTGGATTTCTCTTATTATTTGGCCCTTGATCTTACATGCAATCCAAGATCCAAGATCCTCTCCTCCCCATCTTTGATTTGAGCTCTTGAAACTCAAATTCGGATGAGAAATGAGGAGTGAATCAAAGGGAGAAGGTGACGGAAGGAGGGTGGTCGGCCATGGCTAAAAGTGAAGAAGATGAAAAGACGAGATAAGTGGGATTGAAGGGGCATTAAGGGGGCTTTTATACCCTTGGGAAATTTGCAACATAAACCCACAATTTCCTCTTATTTGCACTTAAGGCCCACCTATGAATAGTAACCCGTACTTAATTCCAAATCCTTACTTAGGCACTTAATCCCACTTAGCCACAAATGGCATCTCAAAATTCCATCAAACTCACTAATGATTCATCATCTTGGACTTAGTTAGTCATTAGGATTTAGGGCTGTTACAATTATAAAAACCTCAAAGAGAGTCTCGTCCTCAAGACTCCGCATCTAAATCGGGTTTGTTTGGTCGGTCATAAAAACCTCAAAAGGTTTTTAGCCAATAAAAACCTCAAAGAAGGTTTTTACCCAAAATGTGAAATGGTTTGTCACACAGATAAACTGATAAATTTAAACTGAGAAAGTACCTAAGAAAAGTCGCGGGTATATCTCGTGCATTCCTGCTTCGGTTTCCCATGTCGCCTCCTCAACACCCTGTCGGTGCCATAGGATCTTGACCAAGGGAATTTCCTTATTCCGAAGCCTCCTGACTGCGAAATCAAGTATCCGTACAGGCTCCTCCTTGATGAACCGCAAAATCGGCCCTCTAATAGTGCTAAATTAGCACATGGAATCGTCATCGTAGTCGGGCCAATTTTGGTCATCAAAAAAAATCACTTCGTTTAAATATGTATGATAATGAATCAAAACGAGGCGATCGTATTTATTTTTTTACTTGGTAAGATACCAAGGTCGAACTCAGGGACACGAGCCTCTCTCGTATTAATCAGATTTAAGTGCGTTTAATCGAGTGTTGAAATTAAGGCATATAGGTCAAACATGCAAAGACAATGACAAGACATGTCATTAAAATTAAACGTGCAATTTTTAAACATTTTTTTTTTATTTTATCAAAATAGATGCCATGCAAAGTGAATGATATGCCCTAAATAACAGTCACTTGAGCCATAAGAAAATCACGAGTCAATCCAAGTTGAAATAAAGCAGCCTCTACTAATATGAAACACTTAGGCATGATAAATCAAAAAAAATCAAGAAACTTAGTTAAGAAAATAATACATCACAGTCCAGTGTCAAATCTAAAAAAATTAGCATGCCATAATGAAGAGGATGAGACGAGCTTTAAAACGAAATTGGAATCAACTTAATCGGAGCTACGAGGCTCAAGATATGCATAAAAGAAAGCAAGGGCATAAATGCAATAAAACATGAAAGATAACTAGCATATAGGTCCCTGGGAAGGGCCAAATTGTAAATAAAATAACCGCGAGGCCTTCCCTGTAAATAACCCATGCGCGCGGGGGTATTTTTGCAATTACTAGAACCCGCAGGGTATAGATTGCAAAATATCCCAGGCGCGCATGCATAACACGTGATCCCTGGACCTAAACGCAAATTGGAGAAGTCGGCAGGGGTCCTCTGCAATTTTCCCAGGGTAACACGTGCGATGCACGTGCGACCTAGGCTCGGACGGAGCTAGGCCAATCCAAGCCTCTGGCTCGGTGGCTGAGGCTCGGGGGCTCTCTGGCGTCGCCACGTGTTCCTCTATAGGCCGTTAGATCACAAGGATCCAACGACACCTGTAGCTGGTGCTCATGGGTGACGTGGGCCCTTCTGCGCCGTTGGATAGGCTCCGAAGAGGAGCATCCAACGGTGACTGCTCCTCTTCCTGCTGGCGGAGGGTTCAGAACTCCGGCGAGGATGCGTCTCCTCCGCCGCTCGTTCTTGGCTGCACGCGACCTCCCCGGAGCTCCATTAATGATCGTCGAGGAAGCTCGGAGCTCGGAGGAGGTCCAGGAGCATCTGGCTTCAGTCATCGGGGCTCTGTTGACGGTGGGTTAGTTGACGAAGTAGGCTCCGATGAGCCTCCGGCCATTGAAGGATCTTGAGGACCTGCATGATTAGTGGCATAGCCGAAGCAACAGTGGAATCGTGCGTGCGAAGTGGAGTGCAAATGAGAGCTCTGGAGTGCGGAGAAGGCGAGAGCTCAGAGCTCCTCCGCCGTGAGGGCGGAGGAGATGGGTCGGCAGCGTGGAGGTGTGGAGGATGAGAAGAGGGTGATCGGAGCGTGTCGCGAGGAAGGGGAGAGTCTGGCGGAGCTAAGTGGATGGTAATCGGAGCTAGGAGGTGGCCGGAGAGGCCTAAAAATTAAGCTAAAATAAACAAAAATACAGAGGAAGAAGGAGGACCTTACCTGATCGGAGGCGGAGCGGGGGCCTGTGCTCGAGGTCGTCGGAGGACCTCGGGGTCATCGCTGGACTCCCCCGGCTACGGGGAGCAGCTTGGCGGAGGCGGAGCTCCGCAGACCTGGCCTACCATGGCCAGGGGTCGTCACCGGGGCGGACCTTCGTCTTCGCGCGCCTCACCGCCCCCTCGCTGTCACCGGGGGGCGGGGCTCGCTGGGAGGTTTCCCTCATAAAGGCGGACAACGGCGAAAATGCGAGGTGGCGGTGGATTTAAAGGTTGGACTTGGCGGAGATGAAGGTGGACGACGTGGTTTCGAAGGCGAAATGAGACGCGTGGAGCGAGTTGAAGGCCGTTGGATCGGAATGATCCAAGGGCTGCTGGAATCGAGGTCGTGGCTCCATCTGGACCGTTGGATGGTCATCTCCCCTGCCGAAGGTGGGCGGAGCTTTCTGGGCTCCGGCGAAGAGCCTAGACCTCCGCCACTTGCTCCTGGCCATGGTGGACGCCTCCCGAGCTCACTGAAGGATCGTCGGAGAAGCCCGTGGCTCGGGGGATGTCCAGCAGCTCCTGGTGTAGTGCGTCGATGCTTGGCGGAGGACGGAGAGCTCGATGAACTTAGCTCCGGCAGAACTCCGACCATTGACGCCACTTCAGAGACCTGCAGCGTTAGATCGCATAGCCGAAGCAACAAAGAGGTGCGTGCGTGCGACGTGAAGTGCGGTGGAAGCTCAGCGGGGATGAAGAACGTGGGGAGCTTGAAGCTCCTCCGCCGTGGGTGGCGGAGGAGGTGGGTCGGCCGTGTAGGGGTTCTGGAAGAGAAGGGGAACGTCGGAGTTGAGCGCGAGGAAGGGGGGATCGTGGCGGATCTTGTTGAGGGAAAAATGGAGGTCGAAGACGACCGGAGGCACCTAATTAAAACAGAGAAAAAGAAGCAAAAAAATCGAGGGAAGAAGAGGAATCTTACCTGGTCGGAGGCGGATCGGAGGCTTGGGCTGGAGCTCTAAGCGAGCTCCGGGTCATCGCTGGACTCCCCCAGCCGGTGGGAGCAGCTTGGCGGGCTTGACGCGCCGCAACTCCGCCGTCGACGGCGGAGGGTCCCACCAGGTGGCATCGTCGTCGTCGCTCGATCCGGCCACCTCCCCCTGTCACTGGGAGGTGGCGGAGGGCTGGGCGAGCCACCGTGTAAAGGCTGACGGGGTGAAATCGAAGTGGGGGTGAAGTATTTGAAGGGCGAAGTTGGCGGAGGTAATGGTGGCGACGTGGTTTTAGAGGAGGGACTGGAGCGAGTGGAGAGAGGTTGGAGGTTGATGGAGACGTGCGCGAGGTTCGTGGATGAAAGGAGAATGTCGTGGGGCAGTTGGTGATGGAAATGGTCGACGGGAATGGCAGAGAAAAAGGGAAGGGGGGAGGTGTTGTGTGTGGAGAACGTGGGGGAAGAAGAAGCTCTGGAGGTTGACGACGATCTCCGGACCGTTGGATCTGGAGATCCAACGGTGGAGATCTAAGCGCGAACGAGAGGATGGGATTAGATCTGGGCGGTGAGATTGGAGGGCAGATGGATGCGCCACGTGGGGAGCGGAGAGCTAGGCGCTAAAGAAGGGTTGAGATGGAATCAAGGAGATGATCGAACGGCTGATGATAACGAATGGGTTGAGCGGTTGTGATGGAAGACCCAGGGCGCGATCGAAGGGGGCATATCGCGCCACGTGGCGCGTTCTTGGTGAGGCGCAAGCATGCGGCTGAGATCAAGCCGGGTAAAGATCAAACGGCCGTGGATGAGGCGCGATGTGGAGCGGCCTGGGCCGTTGGATCAGGGGGTCGATCCAACGGTCGGTGAGGCAGGCGGAAGGGGCAAGGGCAGCGGGCCACGTGGCTCACCCAGATTGGGCCACGTGGCCCAATCAGATTATTGCAAGGGTATTTTTGATTTTTGAGGGCTTTATTGGCCGAATTTGAGAAAACTCAAAACATGAAAGTTGTAGATCTTGACGAGATCTACAAGTTTCATGTTGACCAAAACTCGAAAAGAGATCAAACACGGGCCCGAAATATTTTTGAGGGTATTTTTAAGTCTAAAAATACCACGATTTTTGTTTTGCCATTTTTTTTTTGGTTTTTAATTTATTTAGGACTCTGTTAATTATTAGACATTAACAGGGATTTATTGACAAACAATTAAGCAAGGGGGTTAATTATGACAAATAAAGATGATGAAACTGAGGTTCATCACCCCCCTATACTTAAACTATGCTCGTCCTCGAGCATCAAAAAGAATGACTAAGTTGGATTAACCCCCTTGTGCATGTGAATACAAGATCTAGTCTGATCAAGTCGACTCGGCTTCAGAGATCCAAAATCTTAGAGTTCAACCCAGCCTTAGTCAAGAGGCTTCCAATTCCTCTACTTCTCTAGACTCTCTCTGATGTACATATAAACTAAAGGATATGAGTTTAGTGTTGACTGCAATTCTGAGAGTAGAGTAAATTTGTCACCCAAAATCTTGGTCCGAGAAAATCTCCTAAGGACCCAATCCTCAGCACTAGGGAATAAATCAAATCTTGCATTCAGTCCACCGTCTCTTTAGTTGTCAGACTTAGAAAATGTAGATGGCAGGCCAGAAAAATGGAGGGCATGGGATTGTGTCAATTCTTCTCTCCCTCTCATTGGAACAAGGATTCTCTCTAGTGCCTTTTACGCAACACAATTTTTTTGGTGTTGATCAGTGCGTCCGTCAAGAGAAGTTGGAGCCGTCTGCACTTGTTTTCCTGGGAGTACACCGGGGTGTGTCTCTTTTGAGTACCTATCGTACCTTCGACACCCAGACTTGTAGCATTTACGATGCAGAGCCCTTTTTTGGTGCTAGCCCGACTCCTGGTCCTAATAGCGGTGGTCCAAGTGGACACTTTGAAAAGTTTGGGAGCGCTCGCCTTTGGTGGAAGCTCTTTGATATTTGACTTTTGGTGGAATGAGAGCTTTTCTTTGAATTTCATTGACTTGTATAATTGGTGGCTAGCTCCACTGCTTTTACCAAAAGTTGGCGCACACTGATCAACATTTTTTTTTTTAATTTATTTTTCACACCCAGGCACTTAGGTCAATATCAAGAGATTAGTATAAGAATCAAGTTCTCATACTGGCTAATATTGCTGACACTCAGGTTTCCCGAAGCCTCCAAAGATTTTATCCCATCCTCGAGCATCATTAGATCAAATCCAAATTCGACTCCCTCATCCCAATCCCTCAGGTGAAAGATCAACTCATCTCAATCAAAACCACAGTCGTGCATGTGATGTGCTGATCATATTCTTTATGTCTGAGACTAAGCATGGAATATAGCATGCAAATCTAGAAACTTAGGGGAATGTGGATGATTAAGTCTAAGACCCTGATGACTAAGGCTGGTTAACCTAAAATCTCAAAGACTTCTAAAAGCTAAGTCTTCTTGACCAAATCAGATCCTGGGTGAAAGTGAAAATGTAGAAGATTAATCCAACTTCTTCATTCAAAAACAAGACACTTTTTTTTTTTTAACTTCAAGAGATATTAGGACTTCCTAAGCTCAATTGAGCATCCGCGGTTCAGCCAGTATGGATGTAAGTACAGGCCGAAGCCCGTTGCTTGAGGACGGGGCCTTGCGCGATGTCCTCTAAACCATCCACTCTGCTAAGGGCGAACCCTCACTGAACGCGGCTGACTTAATTGGGCTTAGTTAGTCATTAATAGCTCCTAAAGGTTTTAGGGATTTTCTCATTTTTATGGATTTTAATTAAGTTAAAACACAAGTTAGACTCAAACTCTCTTGAAAAGAGATGGCGAATTTTCAAAACTAATGTCACACAAAATAAAAATTTTCAAAACATTTTCAAAAATCATTTTCGAAAATATTTCTATAAAAATAGTGTAACATAATATAGAAAAGCCGCGAAAATCCTTTGAGTTTTCTTAGTCCAATGAATTTTACCTTAGCCAAAAAGTTTTTAATTTTTCAAATTTTTCAGATTTTAGCTAAAGTAAATATACAGTATATACGGTATACCCCCCTATACTTAAACTTTGCTATGTCCTCATAGCATAAGAACATAGGTCCATTTAAATATAAAAGAATATACAGGAGCTAAGAGGGGCCCCCCCTATACTTAGGTTAGAAATAACCTAAGTATAAAGGCAAGAAAAGATGAGTAGAGAAAATCACGGGGATTTGGGTCCCCCCTATACTTAGGCTGAAATTAGCCTAAGTATAAAGATGGAGATTGATGTTGGAAGGGACCCAAGGTGAACGAAGAAGAGGGATGGATTCACAAATGAGCGGTTGAATCTTCGGAGATGAAATGGAGTGACTACGGTTTTTGGGGTTGTGTGTCGCAAAATAAACGGCTCAATCAAGCAAGCAAACCCTTAATTTCACCAACTCACACATGAGACCAACCAAGGTTGGTTGATTATCTTGTCTTTTTTATTGGTGATAAAACATTAGATACTTACGCGAAGAAAATATGAATCAAAGCGTATGCGCGGGTGTTGCTCTCCCAAAACCAAATTTTACTCCATTTTAGGTTGACTTGCAATTAACAGTCCCAATTTTAATTTAACTTGTCACTGAATTAAGGTTAGCCATCAATCAGAAAATCATCGTCTACCGTTCGTTTCATTTTCCATTTATCCTAGGTGATCAATCTAGAAAAAAGAAAGCCGAGAAAAACATGTATTCGATGAAGAAAAACGCGATTGAGGCTAAGCGAGAAATCATGCAGTGATTTGACGATAAAAACCGCGAAAAATCTGGGGCCGTTTTGAAAACCCAAATCCAACATGTATGCAAGTCGAAAAAAAGCCGCACCTAATCATGCATCTATTAGCGGTGATTAATTTTCATGAATTTTAGCTAAGTTATGCGAGATTATGTGCGTCTTTATTTGAAGTGTGTCCTAACCTACGATCAAGCACATAAGATAAAAAGTGAAATGAGCTCGGAGAGCCGCGTGCCTAATCCTAAGTCGACACTCAAGTGGGGACGATCCCCACACAACCACGTTCGTCCGATTACAATCGCGAGTCTTCGATCGAAGACCGCTGTAAGAGACGAGTTTATTAAAAATTACATGCGACTCATTTTTTTTTCTTTTCTTCCTTCTTTGCTCTAAGCATGCTCCTGCGGCTCCTCGCAGCGGGGAGTATCCTGCTCCTCGCCTCCTTGATCCATCAAGGGCCCTGCCACAGAAACAATCGTTAGAGATCAAATAAGAGAGAAAAAATTTTATATGCAAAATAGATGAGTAATTGACCTATAAAATGAAACACTAAATTAATCACACAAAAATCCAAAAAATACAAGAAATGAGCCGTGTCCCCGGCAGCGGCGCCATTTGATGAACCGCAAAATCGGCCCTCTAATAGTGCTAAATTAGCACATGGAATCGTCATCGTAGTCGGGCCAATTTTGGTCATCAAAAAAAATCACTTCGTTTAAATATGTATGATAATGAATCAAAACGAGGCGATCGTATTTATTTTTTTACTTGGTAAGATACCAAGGTCGAACTCAGGGACACGAGCCTCTCTCGTATTAATCAGATTTAAGTGCGTTTAATCGAGTGTTGAAATTAAGGCATATAGGTCAAACATGCAAAGACAATGACAAGACATGTCATTAAAATTAAACGTGCAATTTTTAAACATTTTTTTTTTATTTTATCAAAATAGATGCCATGCAAAGTGAATGATATGCCCTAAATAACAGTCACTTGAGCCATAAGAAAATCACGAGTCAATCCAAGTTGAAATAAAGCAGCCTCTACTAATATGAAACACTTAGGCATGATAAATCAAAAAAAATCAAGAAACTTAGTTAAGAAAATAATACATCACAGTCCAGTGTCAAATCTAAAAAAATTAGCATGCCATAATGAAGAGGATGAGACGAGCTTTAAAACGAAATTGGAATCAACTTAATCGGAGCTACGAGGCTCAAGATATGCATAAAAGAAAGCAAGGGCATAAATGCAATAAAACATGAAAGATAACTAGCATATAGGTCCCTGGGAAGGGCCAAATTGTAAATAAAATAACCGCGAGGCCTTCCCTGTAAATAACCCATGCGCGCGGGGGTATTTTTGCAATTACTAGAACCCGCAGGGTATAGATTGCAAAATATCCCAGGCGCGCATGCATAACACGTGATCCCTGGACCTAAACGCAAATTGGAGAAGTCGGCAGGGGTCCTCTGCAATTTTCCCAGGGTAACACGTGCGATGCACGTGCGACCTAGGCTCGGACGGAGCTAGGCCAATCCAAGCCTCTGGCTCGGTGGCTGAGGCTCGGGGGCTCTCTGGCGTCGCCACGTGTTCCTCTATAGGCCGTTAGATCACAAGGATCCAACGGCACCTGTAGCTGGTGCTCATGGGTGACGTGGGCCCTTCTGCGCCGTTGGATAGGCTCCGAAGAGGAGCATCCAACGGTGACTGCTCCTCTTCCTGCCGGCGGAGGGTTCAGAACTCCGGCGAGGATGCCTCTCCTCCGCCGCTCGTTCTTGGCTGCACGCGACCTCCCCGGAGCTCCATTAATGATCGTCGAGGAAGCTCGGAGCTCGGAGGAGGTCCAGGAGCATCTGGCTTCAGTCATCGGGGCTCTGTTGACGGTGGGTTAGTTGACGAAGTAGGCTCCGATGAGCCTCCGGCCATTGAAGGATCTTGAGGACCTGCATGATTAGTGGCATAGCCGAAGCAACAGTGGAATCGTGCGTGCGAAGTGGAGTGCAAATGAGAGCTCTGGAGTGCGGAGAAGGCGAGAGCTCAGAGCTCCTCCGCCGTGAGGGCGGAGGAGATGGGTCGGCAGCGTGGAGGTGTGGAGGACGAGAAGAGGGTGATCGGAGCGTGTCGCGAGGAAGGGGAGAGTCTGGCGGAGCTAAGTGGATGGTAATCGGAGCTAGGAGGTGGCCGGAGAGGCCTAAAAATTAAGCTAAAATAAACAAAAATACAGAGGAAGAAGGAGGACCTTACCTGATCGGAGGCGGAGCGGGGGCCTGTGCTCGAGGTCGTCGGAGGACCTCGGGGTCATCGCTGGACTCCCCCGGCTACGGGGAGCAGCTTGGCGGAGGCGGAGCTCCGCAGACCTGGCCTACCATGGCCAGGGGTCGTCACCGGGGCGGACCTTCGTCTTCGCGCGCCTCACCGCCCCCTCGCTGTCACCGGGGGGCGGGGCTCGCTGGGAGGTTTCCCTCATAAAGGCGGACAACGGCGAAAATGCGAGGTGGCGGTGGATTTAAAGGTTGGACTTGGCGGAGATGAAGGTGGACGACGTGGTTTCGAAGGCGAAATGGGACGCGTGGAGCGAGTTGAAGGCCGTTGGATCGGAATGATCCAAGGGCTGCTGGAATCGAGGTCGTGGCTCCATCTGGACCGTTGGATGGTCATCTCCCCTGCCGAAGGTGGGCGGAGCTTTCTGGGCTCCGGCGAAGAGCCTAGACCTCCGCCACTTGCTCCTGGCCATGGTGGACGCCTCCCGAGCTCACTGAAGGATCGTCGGAGAAGCCCGTGGCTCGGGGGATGTCCAGCAGCTCCTGGTGTAGTGCGTCGATGCTTGGCGGAGGACGGAGAGCTCGATGAACTTAGCTCCGGCAGAACTCCGACCATTGACGCCACTTCAGAGACCTGCAGCGTTAGATCGCATAGCCGAAGCAACAAAGAGGTGCGTGCGTGCGACGTGAAGTGCGGTGGAAGCTCAGCGGGGATGAAGAACGTGGGGAGCTTGAAGCTCCTCCGCCGTGGGTGGCGGAGGAGGTGGGTCGGCCGTGTAGGGGTTCTGGAAGAGAAGGGGAACGTCGGAGTTGAGCGCGAGGAAGGGGGGATCGTGGCGGATCTTGTTGAGGGAAAAATGGAGGTCGAAGACGACCGGAGGCACCTAATTAAAACAGAGAAAAAGAAGCAAAAAAATCGAGGGAAGAAGAGGAATCTTACCTGGTCGGAGGCGGATCGGATGCTTGGGCTGGAGCTCTAAGCGAGCTCCGGGTCATCGCTGGACTCCCCCAGCCGGTGGGAGCAGCTTGGCGGGCTTGACGCGCCGCAACTCCGCCGTCGACGGCGGAGGGTCCCACCAGGTGGCATCGTCGTCGTCGCTCGATCCGGCCACCTCCCCCTGTCACTGGGAGGTGGCGGAGGGCTGGGCGAGCCACCGTGTAAAGGCTGACGGGGTGAAATCGAGGTGGGGGTGAAGTATTTGAAGGGCGAAGTTGGCGGAGGTAATGGTGGCGACGTGGTTTTAGAGGAGGGACTGGAGCGAGTGGAGAGAGGTTGGAGGTTGATGGAGACGTGCGCGAGGTTCGTGGATGAAAGGAGAATGTCGTGGGGCAGTTTGTGATGGAAATAGTCGACGGGAATGGCAGAGAAAAAGGGAAGGGGGGAGGTGTTGTGTGTGGAGAACGTGGGGGAAGAAGAAGCTCTGGAGGTTGACGACGATCTCCGGACCGTTGGATCTGGAGATCCAACGGTGGAGATCTAAGCGCGAACGAGAGGATGGGATTAGATCTGGGCGGTGAGATTGGAGGGCAGATGGATGCGCCACGTGGGGAGCGGAGAGCGAGGCGCTAAAGAAGGGTTGAGATGGAATCAAGGAGATGATCGAACGGCTGATGATAACGAATGGGTTGAGCGGTTGTGATGGAAGACCCAGGGCGCGATCGAAGGGGGCATATCGCGCCACGTGGCGCGTTCTTGGTGAGGCGCAAGCATGCGGCTGAGATCAAGCCGGGTAAAGATCAAACGGCCGTGGATGAGGCGCGATGTGGAGCGGCCTGGGCCGTTGGATCAGGGGGTCGATCCAACGGTCGGTGAGGCAGGCGGAAGGGGCAAGGGCAGCGGGCCACGTGGCTCACCCAGATTGGGCCACGTGGCCCAATCAGATTATTGCAAGGGTATTTTTGATTTTTGAGGGCTTTATTGGCCGAATTTGAGAAAACTCAAAACATGAAAGTTGTAGATCTTGACGAGATCTACAAGTTTCATGTTGACCAAAACTCGAAAAGAGATCAAACACGGGCCCGAAATATTTTTGAGGGTATTTTTAAGTCTAAAAATACCACGATTTTTGTTTTGCCATTTTTTTTTTGGTTTTTAATTTATTTAGGACTCTGTTAATTATTAGACATTAACAGGGATTTATTGACAAACAATTAAGCAAGGGGGTTAATTATGACAAATAAAGATGATGAAACTGAGGTTCATCACTCCTCATATGTCAACTCTGGCTCTACGTCAAGGCTCTCATAGCTGATGACGTGTCGAGGATCGTGCACTTACTTTCTCAAGTTCGACACATGGAATACGACGTGTACGGCTGCCATACGTGGGGGAAGTGCCAGAATGTATGCAACTTTCCCAATACGTGAAAGTACCTCGAATGGCCCGACGAAACATCGCGCCAACTTGCCACGAACTCCAAATCGTTGTATCCCCATCATGGGCGATACACGTAGAAACACAAAATCTCCGACCTGAAACTCCAAGTCTCGACGTCGTCGATCTGCATAGCTCTTCTGGCAACTCTATGCAGTCAAGAGCTTCCTCCTCACCAAGTCAACAACCGTCGCAGTCTCCTCCAAGAGATCCACGGTATACAACGCATGATCGCCTACCTCGTGCCAACTGATTGGCATAAGGCATCTCCGCCCGTAAAGAGCCTCGAATGGTGCCATGTCAATGCTCGAATGATGGTTGTTGCTGTAAGTGAACTCAACAAGAGGTAAATGATCCTTCCAGGATCCCTTCCACTCTAGAGAACAGGCGCGTAAAAGATCGTCCAAGGTCTGTATTGTAGGCTTGCTCTGTCTGTCCGTTTGAGGATGATATGCTGAACTCATCTTCAGTTCGATCTATAGTGCTGACATGAACTGCTGCCAGTAATGGGAAGTGAACCTCGAGTTTCTGTCAGACACTACCTCTTGGGGTATGCCGTGTAATCTCACAATGTGTTGTATTTACTCTGGGATTGGCTTTGGGCCTTTCCTGCGCTGCTTAGGGGGCCAACTGAGAAGGTGTATAAGTCATGTTGATAGGTATGAAATGGGATGACTTCGTCAACCTATCAACAATGACCCAAATGGAATCATGGCCTCCCGGTATCCTTGGCAATCTCGTAACAAAGTCCATCGAAATACTCTCCTACTTCCACTCAGGAATGGGGAGAGGCTGCAGTAAACCAGGTGGTCGTCTGTGCTCTCCCTTCACCATCTAGCAAGTCAAACACCTGCTGACATGCCCATCTACGTCCCTCTTCATCCTGTCCCACCAGAAATGTCTGCGAAGATCGTGGTACATCTTCGTACTGCCGAGATGAATGGAAGGATGCGAACAATGCACCTCGTCAAGTATGTCTCTTCGTAGCTGCTCATCGTCGGGAACCACTACCCGACCTGCCTTCCACAGAATCAACTCTGAGACAACAAAGTCGTCGAACTCGTCCTTCACTGCCCGCATGTATATGTCACGAATCCACGGATTTGTCTACTGAACTGCCACTATACAGTCCCAAAGTTTGCTGTACCTCGGAGGTACGGAAATGGGAGAAGATGCACTGTCCTGCGGATGCCAATCTGTCAGTACTACAAGTAAGCTCCAAGTGTATAGCCAGTTCATCGTACCCTCTGTATGCATTGTCCTGCTGAGGGCGTCTGCAACCCCGTTTCCCTTAACGAGATGGTAAGAGATCGTGCAATCGTAGTCCTTCAGTAGCTGTAACCATTTGCACTGTCTCATGTTGAGCTCCTTCTGATTAAATATGTACTTCAGACTCTTGTTGTCTGTGAAGAGCTCAAAGTCAACCCCGTAGAAGTAGTGGCGCCAGATCTTCAGAGCGAAGACCACTGCTGCCAACTCAATGTCGTGTGTGGGGTAATTCTGCTCATGCGGTCTCAACTGTCTCGAAGCATAGGCAATCACATGCCCCCTTTGCATCAACACTGCTCCCAAACCATCACCTGACGCGTTTGTGTAGACCGCACAGTCCTGTGTACCTGACGGTAGAGCAAGAATCGAAGCTATAGTAAGTCTCTCCTTCAGTGTCCTGAAGGCCTGCTCGCACGAACTATCCCAAACAAAAGGTACTCCCTTTTGCGTCAAACACGTCAAGGGTAGTACGATCCGTGAAAAGTCTCTGACAAAGCGTGTGTAATAGCCTGCCAACCCAAGAAAACTACGGATCTGTGTCACTGTCTTGGGTTTCTCCCAAGACATCACTGCATCTATCTCCGTAGGGTCCACTGCGACTCCTGCTCCTGAGATGACATGTCCTAAGAATGAGACTTGAGGTAGCCAAAACTCACATTTACTCAACTTGGCATACAATCTATGATCTCTCAAGGTACCAAGCACTGCTCTCAAGTCGTTCTCATGGTCCCATTCATTGTTCGAGTAAACTAGCACGTCATCTATGAACACCACAACAAACTTGTCCAAGTAAGGACGAAACACTCTGTTCATCATGTCCATGAATGTCGCGGGGGCATTCGTCAGTCCGAATGGCATCACTACAAACTCGTAGTGGCCATACCGTATACGAAAGGCTGTCTTCAGAATGTCTGTCTCCTGAATCCTCAACTGATGGTAACCTGAGCGGAGGTCGATCTTCGAGAACACCGAAGATCCCTGTAGCTAATCAAATTGATCATCAATACGTAGCAGAGGATAACGATTCTTCACCGTCCTCTTGTTCAGCTGCCTGTAGTCAATGCACAACCGCATGGTTCCATCCTTCTTCCGAACTAAGAGTACATGAGCGCCCCAAGGTGAAGTGCTTGGCCTCACAAAGCCCAGGTCAAGCAACTGTTGTAGCTGCACCTTCAGCTCTCTCAGCTCTACGGGTGCCATGCGATACGGAGCCATGGAGATCGGCTGCGTATCGGGAAGCAACGAGATCTCGAACTCGATCTCTCTAACTGGATGTAGTCCTGGTAACTCTTCAGGAAACACGTCGGGATACTCCGACACAACTCTAATGTCCTGAGCCATCGGCTCTCTATCTGTAACCTCCTGAACAAAGGCCAAAAAAGTGTCACATCCCTGATCAACCAGTCGTTGTGCTCTCAGCACTGAAATGTACTCCATCCTAGAGTCCTGCAATGTCCCCTCAAAAGTGAACTCTGTCAAGCCGGGGATCCTGAAGACAACAGTCTTACTGTAACAATCGACTAAGGTATGAGGTGTAGACAATTAATCCATGCCCAAAATCATGTCGAACTCATCAAGCTGTAGTAGAAGGTAGTCTGCAGTCATCTCATGATAGCCTAAGGACACTGGTAGCCCTCTAACTATCTCTGAAATCACGAACAACTGTCCGCCTGGCCTTCAGATGTGAAATGGAGGATCTACGTCCTCCGTAACTCTACCCAATGTAGCTAGAAGCCTCACAACAAGAAACGAATGGGTAGCACCAGAATCAAACAACACATGAAAAGGATGGCTCAAAACTGAAACCATACCTTTCACGACCGTGGCCACGGACCGTGCCTGCTCAGATGTAACTGCGTGAATCTGACCTTGCCGCATAGATCTGGCATTGGATCCTGCTGCGCTCTGAGCTGGTCTCTGTTGACCTCTGTACCGGGAGCTCCTCTCGGTAACTCTCGAAGGTGGTGGAGGTGGAGGTGGGGGTGGTGGATTCTGTAGCTGTAGGCACTGGGACCTGACATGTCCCACCTACTGGCACTGGTAGCACCTGATCGCCCTGCTTGGCATAGAAGATGGACGCGCACTCTCCGCAGGTCTCGTGCTCTATGCTCCAATCCTCTGCGACCTAGATGGCCACGCTGCCTCAAAACCTCTACTGGCCAGTGCTCCTCCAAAAGTAGTCGTGGGGGTCGAGCGAACACTGCCAGAAGAAGCCGTCCCTGTCGGACGAAAGCGTCGTGCTGATCGTTGCGGTTGGAACTGCCGCAGAATAGGTCCAGACGACCTCTGTGGTACTGGTGGCGATCTAAAAGTACTCCCAAAACGTCTCTCACGGACGTCATCAATCCACTCTGTTGTGTCAGTAATCTCAGCGATGGTAGTCAGTCTCAGCCCTACCAACTTCTCCTGAACATCCTCCCTCATGCCACGAACAAACTTCTCCAAATTCTCATCTGGAAAAGTAGCTGCAGAAGATGTGTGGCGTGACAACTCTGTGTAGCGCACAAAGTACTCTCGCACTGTCATCCTACCCTGTCTCAGCTCTGCAAACAACTTACGTTGTGTCTCTCTCCACTTCCCTGAGAAGAAGTTGGCTCTGAAGTGGGTCTCAAAGTTTGTCCAAGTCGGCACACGTCCCATCTCAGACACAATAGCCTCCCACCAACGCTCTGCAAACCCAGTAAGTGAGAACTCAACAAAGGGTAACCACGACTCTGGTGGTGCCTGAATCATCCTGAACACCTTCATCACCGTCCTGAGCCACTGCTCAGCTTCGTCAGACATACCCGCGCCCTGGAACCTGGGTACTCCAGTGATGAATCCGCGATTCATCATCGCAATATCTTAATATTAGCAAAATCCCCGAGTAAAATCCCAAATAAATGTCCATAAAATCAATAAATTAACAAAATAACTCTTGTAAATAAAACACACTAATTATTGTATATTAGATTGTACAAAATAAATTACACATAAAAAGCCGCAAAAATCAATGGAGTTTTATACATGTAAATAGCCCAAAACTTCATGTATTTTTAATAATTTTATTTCAACTCCTTTTTGCCTAATTCTTTCTCTAACTTGTTTATAAAAATGTATATAAAAATAAAAAAGTACAAAATAAATTTTACCTCAAATAAATGCTCCTAGATCCCAAAGAGAAAAAGCCGTAAAGTCCAACTTCCAAGCTAAAATTCCCGCTCCGTATGAACTCCAAATTCACCAAACTCACTTTTAAAGTTCAAGTTAGAAAATTATCTATCCAACAAAAGTGGCTTCGTTAAAATCGGAGATCATTTGCAAAAGTTGGGTTTTAGGACCTAGATGTACATTGTACATTATGTATATATTCATACTTTCTTCATTTTTTTATTTTATCTTTCTTAATTATTAAAAATACAAAAAAATCATACTTGTGTTGTATTTTAATTGTAGTATTTTATTGTATTTTTCCGTTGTAAATATCTCTTATTAAAAAGACAAAAAATTACATATTAGAAAAGTAAAAAAATATGTACATGTTGTTTGTCTTCCATTGTAAATTTTCCACTATTTCTCTTCTCTTTTTTTTATTGTATTTAAAGTAGCCAAATTTATTTATTTATTTATTATTTAATTTCTATTCTCTACAATAACCACCAATTCAACTCCATTATTCCACCATTTTTTCCCAACTTCCCATTCAACTCCATTAATAATACAACCTCCCATTCAACTTCACCACTTTAATAACCTCCCATTCCATCATCTTTATATACATATCATTCTCCTCAATTTTGCCTTTGATCCATCTTTATGTGAGGAGAGCCAAGTTCCCAGAGTTGAATCGGTGACAGCGACGCAACCGCGGTCGAGCGACGACAACCCTCTCTCCGGTGTGATCCGTTGGCTTTTTGGCCAACATCGCAGCCGCAATCGCGCGCTGCTCGAGCTCATCGCACGCCGGCGATTCGAGCGAAGAACGTGCTCACGAGAGCACATCATCGGCGACCGTCCATCTTAGGTAAGTTTATTTTCATTTTTTGTCTATCACATTACCACACATACACCCTCCATTTGTTTATTCCACCACCACCATCACACCATCATCTTTCCCCCTTCATTGTCATTTTTTTTGTTGCATTCTCTGTTTTAACAAAACAAAAAATATATATATATACAAAATTAAAACCAAACAAAAATTACTATTACTATTACTATTACAACAACAAAAATAAAAAAAATTAACAAAAAAATAAAAAAACACACGGCACAACACACAGCAGCCCGCCGCCCACCCTTCCTCCACGGAAGGCGGCGCCGCCCGCCGTCCCTCTCTCCACAGCCACGCGCGGCCGCCGTGCGCGGCTCCGCTGCCCGTACGTGGGCCACCGCGCGCCAGCGGCCCGCGAGGCCTCTACCGCCCTGCCTTCACCCCAATGCCACCGCGCCTCGCCGTGCCTCCTTTCCTTGAGCCGCCGCACCACCTCAAGATCCGACGACCAGCCCAGCCACCCCCACGCGCACAACGCCGCCTGTGCGAGGTGCCCGCCGTCCTCCTCGCGGCCGCGCCGACCCCGCCCCCTTTGGGTTCACCTCCATCGTGCCCAACAGCAAAAGGAAGAAGAAAGGTCCACTTTTTCTAATTATTTTATTGTACAAATTGCAGAATTTTTTTTATAGTTTTTGTAATTACGCAATGGTCCCTGTACATGTTTTATTGTAAATATTTTTTTTGAGTTTGCACCGATACCCCTCTGTTTGTATGTTGATTTGGACACCTGTTATGCATCTTTATATTCAATGAAAAATGCTTTCATGTTGAGCAACTAATTCTCTACATTGTGGACATTTATTTATATTTTTTTGATCTTTGAGTAATTAAATTAAATTGTTCAACAGAAATATTGCATGTTTTACCCAATCAGTGATATTTAATTTATATCTCACACACCATTGCTCTAAAAATTCCATAAAAATTAAGAAAGATGCCTTGATAAATGATTAACTTACTATCCAAATTTCATCTAAAATAGAGTTGTCTTGTGCCTGAAATAATTTGTAGAGTGGATTTAGTGTTTGATTTTTAATTAAATCTACATAAATCATTTTTGTGAAATTTCAACTCTCCAGGATTGCTTATCTAAATATCTTTCTGAGATAATTCGCACTCTGATTAATTTGATAATGTCGATTTAATAGAAATTAATTACTATTTGACACTCTGTTTTTAGTAAAAAATCCATAAAAAATTCGTACTTTGTCAAAAAATTCCAAAAAAATTACTATAGTCTCCGTTCATCATGTTTTCATTCCAGTAATTTTTTCATATTTTTTGCTTAATGTTTGCATGAAAAATTACGAAAATACCCATAAAAAGTGTGCATTTTTTATTATTGCATTTTAACCCCTAAAATTCTAAAAAAATGTGTTTTGTGTTCATCACTGGAATAGGATCCTAGGAAAATAATAATTTGGCTGAATTGGATTAATTTGACATTAAAATTAATTTGGCCTTGTTGTATGCTTTCTTAGTGTCTTAATTCACTTGCATTTACCTTTCACCTTTGTTCTTGCATTAAAAAAAACTAAAAAAAACCGCATGGATATCTAGACCTCCGTTTTTAAATTAAACCCGAAGTTGTTCCTTTGCCTCCCTGTGTTCGACCCCGGACTTACCCGGGATATAAATTAAGTCGAGAAACTCTTCACAGAGATCTTCTCTCGGTTCTGACCGAATCGCTAAGTACACGTATCACAACGTGATCGAATTATTTATCGTATTTAGCGACCCGTCAGATGGCGCCGTTGCCGGGGAGGCAAACGACTTAGGGATTAGTTTAAAAATTTAGATTTAGATTTTCATTTACTCGGGTAGTCTGACCCCGAGCCACATGTATTTATTCCATTTTTTTGCAATTATTTCTTTTCATATTTGTGTATATATCTTGTTGTTTATCTCTCTAATATAAATATCATTTTCCTTGCGAGGGCCTGGTGGACTTGGAGTGCATCGGAGGTCGACGGACACGACGTGAGTTGACTGCTGAAGTGCGAGGAGAACTATTTATTTTTGAGAGAACTTTTTGTAATAATTGTTGTAATTATTTAGGTAGCTTGCTCTTTATAGCGGCTCTTGTTTGAGAGCTCGCGTGTGTAAAAAGACTTGGACATTATTTGTGGTGTGTCGAGCCTGTTTCACTCTCCGGCGAGGGTGGGGCCTGACTTGAGTGGCGAACTTAAGGATTAGGCACACGGTAGTTTAGATTCAAACTTGTTTGTGCCCATCGTAAATTAGGCCACACATATCTTAGAAGATTCACTTATCTGATAAGATTCATAATGAGACGCACATAAACACGTACTACTTAGCTCAAATTCAATCAATTCTTCCCCGCTAATAGTATACTGTTTAGGTGCGGTTTTCTCGATCTGCATGCATTTAGTGTAATATTTACAAATTCTGTTCTGCATAACGCATGAAGAGTGCTGGGATTCACTGTAAGTATACCTTCTTTTGAGCATGCATCATAGTTTCTCGTTTGCATTCTGATTTCCGATTCCCCTCTTGTTTTACAACTTAAGGACAAAAGGAAATTGTGACTGAATGGTAGACGTGCTTGTGTGTTCACATAAATTTCAAGTGATAACCTAACTCTAAAATTGGGACTGAATTGAGCAGGTCGATCTAATTAATTGGAATAAAAAGACCCTTGTTCTCGGGGTGCATAAAGCCCTCATTGTTTGTTTTAATTGCAAGTGAGAGAGAGACGACCCTAGGATAGAGCCAAAGTCTGGATTTCTTACTTACTACTGGTTCTTTCTTTTTAGGCGATAAGCTACTTTTCAGTGAGGATTTACGGGTAGCCGGTAAACAGTCCGGACTTCCTTAGCAGAGTGGGAGGTTTAGAGGACGCCTTAGTCCTCAAGGACGGGTAGCCGTATTTATACGGTCCGTACTTACTCCTATACTGGCTGAAAGTAAGTCAAACTAGTCGTAAGAACCGGGACAGTCTTTAGGAAAATACGGGCACCTAACAGCTCGTTAATCTTTCCAAGATTGTATTCTCACCAACTAAAATTGACCAGATAAATCGTCCAAACTCTTACGGCCATCATGTGTTGAGTTGGTGAAATTGAGGGTTTGAATTGTGTTTGAATTGTGTGAGTTCACTCCGCACATTTACGTGCACCGTAGAACTAGTGCCTCATTGACTATCGTGATCTAATCGGTTCTTTTGACATCGAAGATGACTGATTGGGGGGATATTTATTCGGACTTTGTGAATCTCTCGTTGAACCCTTCAAAAAGTACGTCTTCAAAGGTCCAAGCGCAACTTGGACCAACCTGGACTCATGACCCTCTTGAGCCCAGGATCACTCACTCTCGGGATGGTTACTCTCAAACCATTCCATTTCTCTCTTCCCACCTCACCGAGGAAGACCATCGCCTTGGTTTGAATATCACGATTCATAAATCCTCTTCTAATCAATAAAACATTGCTGATTCAGGACATAAAGAAGATTCAAGTAAAATGCCAAAGAATAAAGAAGAGAAAGAAGAGAACCATGAAGACCCAATGAAAATGATACTAGCCCGATTAGCTGCATTTGAGCAGCAACAATGCATTACTGAGAGCTCAGTTAGGACAGTTAAATGTTGGGGTCCAACTACCAATGGATGCGGCGTATAACCCCGAACAATATCAAATTCATAACTACTTGAGTCCGGCCGAACCCG
The DNA here is from genome assembly GCA_037367405.1 of Ottelia alismoides. Classification (NCBI taxonomy): domain Eukaryota; kingdom Viridiplantae; phylum Streptophyta; class Magnoliopsida; order Alismatales; family Hydrocharitaceae; genus Ottelia; species Ottelia alismoides. Next base: position 113,967 of record JAZKJV010004395.1, read on the forward strand.
CTGTTGATTTTGAATTGAAGCCGCATTTTCTGACTTGCTGCCACATTTTGATGGGAATGCTTCTGAGGAGCCATATGCATTCCTAAGGGACTTTGAGCTCATCTGTGCTAACCTCAAACATAATAATGTTAGCTAGGATTATATTAGGCTCAAAGCCCTTCCATTTGCCTTGGTGGAAAAGCCGATTACTGGGTGAAGAATCTTGGAATTATCATCACCACATATGCCCAGTTCAAGGACATATTCCTAAAGAAGTTCTACCCTTTGAGTAGAACTAACATGATGAGGATGCGAATTACGTGTTTTTCCCAGTTACCCCATGAAGCCTTCTGTGATGCTTGGGAAAGATTCAAGGACATCCTATAAAGTGTCCTTGCCATGGATTAGATGACAACATCTTGGTCCAATCCTTCTTCACTGGTCTCAACCCTGAGATGCAGGGTTTAGTGAGCGCTGCATGTGGAGTCAGCTATACATCACGAGTAGCGGATACCGTCTGGAGGGTATTCGAGCAGATGGCTGAAACTAGCCGCTCACAGATGGCCAGCAGGGCCTATACACCATCCCCTAGTTCACTCTCATCTGGAGGGGAAAATCAGCTGTAGTCGATCTCTCTCAGGACGTGATCCCTAGCATGGTACTCCTTGCTGACAAGCTTACTGTAGTCGAGAGGATCGACAGGAGGATTGATGAGTTAGACCGGAGCGTCTCCAAACATCCAAAACATATGGAGGAGTTGACTGAGAAGGTATCTAAGATATGGATACCCTCTGTGACTGCACCCTCTGCTCCCATATATCGAGTTCACCATGTTCAGGAGCAGTTGGTGTCAGGGCAACCCCAGCCGTGGGAGCAGGACCAATCCTACACCCACTCTTTCCAGCAGCCACCTCCAGTACCAGAGACAGTCCAGGAGGAGCCTCCACCCATTTGGGAGGTGAATGGGATATGGTATACTCAGGACCCTGCCAGGCAAGGAAGTACGGGAGACCAACATACCTATCAGCGTCCCCCGACCCTTTCACAACAGTGCATTCACCTCCGCACCACCTCCTTCACAGCAGAGCCCTGAATTCCATCCACCCCAGCAGCAGAGGCAGCTGTACCAGCAGTATGACCGACAGGGCCACTACCAGACGGGCCAACATGGCCCGCAACTCTAGCAGCAGCACCAGAGGCAGTACACTGGCCAGCACGGCCAGTCTTCCCGTTCTTCTTCCCAGTCTTATCCACTTCCTTCATTGTCTAGTCCATGGATATTCAGCAGCGGATACTCGACGAGCTACGTTCCTACAGGAACAAGGTTCAGGACTTACGGGTGGATGTCAACCGCCTGTCCAGATGGCGAGACGAGCAGACTGCACCCTCTACCTCGATCCCAGCCCAAGTTCAAGCTAACCCCAATAGCCTGAACCGTTCTAGTTCTCAGCAGCACTTTTGTCAGGTATACTATTCAGCATCTCCTAAATCTGAACATGAGATTCTTTCGTGTGATGAGGCTAACCACATGTCACTCAGGAGCGGAAGGACCATGGTCGTACTTGACCGGGCGAGGGACACGAGGAGGGGCATCTCTGGAGCTCTACCTGAGGAGTCTTCAGGGGACGAGGAGGAGAGGCATCATATTTCAGAGCCCCATCAGCACCATTCGAGGATTTCTACTCAGGGAGCCGAGAGGAGGAGGAGAGCACGTATGCAGCATCGTCAGCATGGATATTCTTCTGAGTCTACGGAGGACCTTGCATCTCCGGTTGTGGCGGATACCACTCCAGCTTCTATTACACAACCTTTAGTAGATAGTTTTGATTTCGATTCCATGTTGCATCAAAAAGATTCTTGTATGAAGAACTATGTTTCCGTTATGTCAAAGAATGATCTTTCAGTTCATGATTTAGATTCTTCATCCTCTGTTTCTTTAGCTTCAATCCCTTTCCCCCGTGCTCTTACGGCAGGAAAGCGCATCAAAAAGATTCAGAAAGATGACCCCGATATGGCACGGTTTGTAAAGAAAACATCACAGTTAAGGTGCCATTTGATGAATATGTGGCTAACCATCCTGCCTTCCAAAAATACCTTAAGGTGAGATGGACACCTAAAAGGGTTAGCAGGAAGAAAGATAACCGAAATATAAAGACACATGTCTTATCAGTAGCCACAACCTATTGTCTCAAGAATCAGACTTTGCCAACGAAAAGGAGAGACATGGGTGCTCACTATGTGGAGAGTCGTATTGACAACATTGCGTTTGCACGCACAGTCTTAGATAACGGTTCTTCGATCAACTTACTTCCCTTAGCATTATATCAGAAATTGGAGCTGGGACCACTTCGCAAATCTAGAGCTTTACTCCAATTCGCATATCGTTCAGTGAAGAGACCTAAGGGAGAAGTGAAGAACGTCGTTATCTCGATTGAGGGGCAGAACTATCAGGTGGACTTCACAGTCTTGGACATGGAGACCCCCAATCATTGGAGAGAATCTCAGATCATTCTCGGGCGACCCTTCCTCAAGACCGCAGGCGCAGCTTTCGATTATGGTACGGGAATGATGAAGTTTCGTTCTCCAGGTAGAGAAGTGAGCCTTGAGATGAAGCAAACCAAGTGTCAGCGACCAGATTCAGAAAGTAGCACAGAGTACTCATCTTCAAGGGCAGATTGCAGTATGATTAGCACAGTTGGGATTTGTGGACAGATTCCTTCAGGACAGAGAGAGACCCTTTCATCTGGAGAGGATATAGTGCATGATGCAGTTTGCCAGGTGTTGTCTGATCTTACTTGAGATGCATCAACCTATTCTCATGATGACTTAGAGATCCATCCGGATCTGTCAGTTCCATCCTCTTTGGAACAATCATGGGACATAGATGACGAGTCGGACGTGGCTTTTGCCGATTGTTTGGATACTTTTGACGATCCGACTCCCGATACTTCTGATTTAGTGGCGAGTACTACTCAGCTTAGCCCACCTTCATGCAGCACGGAACCAGATTCAGATTCAGTTCAGCCAGATCTGCTTGATGACACCACATTGCCAGAACTGAAATCACTACCTCCTACACTCAAGTATGCCTTTCTTGCGGGACCCAAAGAGAGTTATCCTGTCATCATTAGCTAAGACTTGACTTTAGAACATGAGTCTAGGTTGTTAGAGGTCTTAGAGAGGAACCGTAAAGCAATAGGCTGGACAGTGTCGGATCTCGTAGGCATCAACCCTGCTCTCTGCTCGCACCACATTTTCACTAAGGATAATTTGAGACCTTCCCGTGAATTTCAGAGGAGACTTAACCCCAATCTACGAGAAGTAGTGAAGAAAGAAATTGAGAAATGGTGCAAGGCAGGGTTCATATACCCTATTTCTGACTCCAAGTGGGTGGCCCCACTTCATGTTGTCCCGAAGAAGTCGGGAATTCAAATGGTCACCAACGAGGAGGGGGTAGAGATCGCGACACGAGTACCCACGTCGTGGCGCGTCTGTGTCGACTACAGGCGCCTGAATGCTGCGACCAAGAAAGATCACTTTCCCTTGCCTTTTATTGATCAGATCTTGGAGAGACTCGCAGGGAAAGAGTTCTTCTGTTTTCTTGACGGGTACTCAGGCTACAACCAGGTGGCCATAGCCCCTGAGGACCAGGAAAAGACCACATTCACATGTCCATTCGGCACTTATGCTTTCAGGTGCATGCCATTCGGGCTCTGAAATGCCCCGGGCACATTTCAGTGGTGCATGATAGCCATATTTGCCGAGATGGTGGGAGATTTCCTGGAAGTGTTCATGGATGACTTCTCGGTCCATGGTGATTCTTTTGATACATGTTTAGCGCACTTGGACTGAGTCCTCACGAGGTGTAGAGAGGTGAATCTGGTACTCTCCTGGGAGAAGAGTCACTTTATGGTGACAGAGGGTATCGTGTTGGGGCATGTCATCTCCAAAAGGGGAATGGAGGTTGTCCCTGCCAAGGTGGAGATGATCGAGAAACTCGATCCACCTACCAACGTAAAGTAAGTGCGGTCATTCTTAGGGCATGTTGGACTCTATAGGAGATTCATTCTAGATTTTTCAAAGATCGCCCGCCCACTGACTGAGCTCTTAGTGAAAGACACAGAGTTCGTTGTAGATCATAGGTGTCTGGAGGCCTTTGAGCTCTTGAAAAGGAAGATTTGTGCCTCGCCTATCCTACAAGCTCATGACTGGTCTCTCCCCTTTGAGATCATGACTGACGCTTCAGATTTCGCTATAGGAGCTGTGTTAGGACAACGGCGAGAGGGGATTCCGTTTGCGATTCACTATGCGAGCAAAGTTTTAGATCCTACACAGAAAAATTATACAGTGACTGAAAAGGAACTGCTCGCGGTAGTATGGGCCCTCGAGAAGTTCAGATCATATATTTTGGGCTCTAAGGTGACAATTTATACTGATCACACAACCATTCGATACTTAATGGAAAAGAAGGACGCGAAGGAGCATCTTCTTAGGTGGATTTTACTCCTCCAGGAATTTGATTTGGAGATTAAAGATAAACCTGGAGTGAAGAATGTTGTGGTTGATCATCTTTCTTGGATTGAACTTAAGGATTCTCCTGATCATGAGCGAAATAGTGAGACCTTCCCAGATGAGTCAATTTGTGTTATTGACTCACTCCCGTGGTATGCCAACATGGTGAACTATCTTGTCTCCAAGCAGGTTCCCCATGTTTGGATTAGGAGCAACATTGATCGACTGAAGTCGGATTTGAGGAGATACCGCTGGGACGATCCTTTCCTTTTCTGTGAAGGACCGGATTGTGTTTGGAGAAGGTGTATTCCTCAGGAGGAATACCAGAGTGTCCTCACATATTGTCATTCACTTGAGGCTGGAGGACACCATTCGGGAAAGAGAACCACTCACAAAGTACTTCAATGTGGATTGTATTGGCCGACCTTATTTAGAGATGCCATTGATTTTGTACAGTCGTGCCCGATTTGTCAAAGGATGGGAGGGACAATTGGACAGAGAGATGAGATGCCCATGCAACCGATGATTATTTGTGATGTTTTTGATGCATGGGGCATAGATTTTATGGGTCCCTTTCCCAACAGCCATGGACATGAGTACATTTTGTTGGCGGTTGACTATCTATCTATGTGGGTGGAGGCTATCCCAACCCGAATCGCAGACAGCAAGACTGTCTGTAAGTTTGTGAGAGATCATATTATTTCTAGGTTCGGGGTGCCAAAAGTTTTGATATCTGATGGGGGTAGCCATTTTGTGAACCGAGATATGAGATCTTTAGCTAAGGACTATGGATTTGAGCATAGAGTTACTAGTCCTTACCACCCACAGTCCAACGGCATGGCAGAGGTTTCGAAACAGAGAGGTGAAGAGTATTTTGCAGAAATTGGTTCGTCCCGATAGGAAGAACTGGTCTCAGCTCTTGGACCAAGTTCTGTGGGCCTATAGGACAGCCTACAAGACACCATTGGGTACTTCACCATTTAGAATGATCTACGGAAAGCCATGTCATTTGCTCGCAGAATTGATTCATAAATCTGAATGGGCAATTAAGAAGATTAATTGGAGTTGTCACCTAGGGAAGCTTTGCCGAGACTTGAACTTGAACGAGCTCGTGGAAATCCGAAACAGGGAATATGACAACAGTTTGATTTATAAGGACAAAGTAAAGAGATGGCATGATCAGCACATTAGGTGCAAAGACTTTGTCCCTGGACAAAAGGTATGGTTGTTCAATGCCAGGTTGAAGATGTTTCATGGGAAGCTCAAATCTAAATGGACGGGTCCCTTTGAGGTTAAGAAAGTGCACGAGAATGGAAGTGTAGAGATAGCTGATCTCACATATGGTGCACAATCTAATGTGGTGAATGGACAACTGTTAAAGCAGTTTGTTGATTCGAAAGAGCAGTTAGTCCACGTCGAGGTCATCAACTTCATACAGAGTGAGCACAGAGCAGATACATCTTATTACTCGTCATGAAGATGCAGCATCAAGATTCAACATCTTAGAAGATCCAATCACTCTTGTACATATTCTCCCTTCTTTGTATATTCTCGAGATCACATCGGTTCTCACACTTACTCTTGTCCTATACTTAGGCTGACCAAAGCCTAAGTATAGGGGGGACCGATGCCCGCCATGTGTATTTACTCATCATTTCTCCTCTTGACCTCGTCCGCCTCATTTTTGCTCTTCTTCTACACTTAGGATGTCCAGAGCCTAAGTATGGGGGGGCGGATCGACTTCTTTACTTTTTATTATTTTAGCTTTCCTACGCTTAGTACGAGCTATGTCTTTTTGTCACCTAGTGCCATGAGGACATAGAACAAGCTAAGTATAGGGGGGGCGTGTATATATTACATATATACTTTACCCATACCTCGTACTTTCACGTATTTTTGTATATATTATACAATAATTATGGGGTGGGTAAAAAAACAAAAACAAAAAAACAAAAACAAAACAAAAATAAAACAAAAAAAAACTTTTTCCTAAAAAAACTCTTTTTCCTTATTTGCTAAAAAGAACTTTTCAAAAACAAATCCTTTAAAAAAAACTTTTTCACAAATGAAAGGTTTTTTCTTATTTACCTAGGTTTTTAAAAAAAAACTCTTGAAAAAAAAGCAAAACTTTTTGAAAAAAAACTTTTTCTAAAATTAAATAAAAATCAATCATAAAAAAACTAACTAAAAAAACTAAAAAAAACTAACTAATAAGTTGGTTTAATCCCTCACACAATTCACTTTCGCACAAGACTAGTTATGTTCAAGAACACTTGGTTTATGAGGTCTTGAGATTTTGAGTTAACCAGCCTTAGTGATTAGGGTCCTTGACTTAATTATTCACATTTCCCTAGTTTGAAAGATTTGTGTGCTATATTGCATTCTTAGTCTCTACCTTAAGAATATGATCAGCACCTCACATACACGACTGTAGTTATGATGAGATGAGTTGAAATTTCACTTGAGGAACTGGGATGAGGGATTTGAGTTTGGACTTGATTTGATGATGCTCGAGGATGGGATAAAATCAATGAAGGCTTAATGAAACCTGAGTGTCAGCACATTTAGCCAGTATGAGAACATGGTTCTTGTACTATCTCTTGATATTTACCTATGTGCCAGGGTGTGATAAAATAAAAAAATTGTTGATCAGTGTGCGCCAACTATTGGTAAAAGCAGTGGAGCTAGCCAAAAATACTACAAAGCAATGAAATGTCAAAGAAAGCTCTCATTCCACAAAGTCAATTATAAAAAGAGCTTCCACCAAAGGCGAGCACTCCCAACCATTTCAAAGTGTCCACTTGGACCACCGCTATTAGGACCAGGAGTCGGGCTTGCACCAAAAAAGGGCTCTGCATCGTAAATGCTACAAGTCTGGTTGTAGAAGGTACGATAGGTACTCAAAAAAGGCACACCCCGGTGTACTCCCAGGAAAACAAGTGCAGACGGATCCAACTTCTCTTGACGGACGCACTGATCAACACCAAAAAAAATGCGTTGCGTAATAAGGCACTTGAGAGGATCCTTGTTCCAATGAGAGGGAGAGGGGAAATGACACAATCCTATGCCCTCCATCAACTGGCCTTCCATCTACACTTTCAAGTCTGACAACTAAAGAGACGGTGGATTGGATGCAAGAAATGATTTATTCCCTAGTGTTGAGGATCGGGTTCTTAGGAGAGTCCCTTAGACTGGAACCTTGGGTGACGTTGCGACTCTACTCTTATAACTGCAGTTCACACTTAAAGTCATATCCCTACTATATATGTATACAAAGAGAGTCTAATGATTATGGAAATTGGGTACCTTTTGACTAGAGCTTGGTTCAGCTTAGAATTTTAGGATCTCTAAAACCGAGAGTTCTTGAACGGATCAAGTCTTGTATTCACATGCATAGTCAGGGGTTAACCCGACTTATTCATTCTTTATTTGCTCGAGGACTAGCAAAGTTTAAGTACAGGGGGGTGTTGAATCCACGATTCATCATCGCAATATCTTGATCTTAGCAAAATCCCCGAGTAAAATCCCAAATAAATGTCCATAAAATCAATAAATTAACAAAATAACTCTTGTAAATAATACACACTAATTATTGTATATTAGATTGTACAAAATAAATTACACATAAAAAGCCGCAAAAATCAATGGAGTTTTATACATGTAAATAGCCCAAAACTTCATGTATTTTTAGTAATTTTATTTCAACTCCTTTTTACCTAATTCTTTCTCTAACTTGTTTATAAAAATGTATATAAAAATACAAAAATACAAAATAAATTTTACCTCAAATAAATGCTCCTAGATCCCAAAGATAAAAAGCCGTAAAGTCCAACTTCCAAGCTAAATTTCCGCTCCGTATGAACTCCAAATTCACCAAACTCACTTTTAAAGTTCAAGTTAGAAAATTATCTACCCAACGGAAGTGGTTTCGTTAAAATCGGAGATCATTTGCAAAAGTTGGGTTTTGGGACCTAGATGTACATTGTACATTATGTATATATTCATACTTTCTTCATTTTTTATTGTATATTTCTTAATTATTCTAAATACAAAAAAATCATACTTGTGTTGTATTTTAATTGTAGTATTTTATTGTATTTTTCCATTGTAAATATCTCTTATTAAAAAGACAAAAAAATTACATATTAGAAAAGTAAAAAAATGTGTACATGTTGTTTGTCTTCCATTGTAAATTCTCCACTATTTCTCTTCTCTTTTTATTTTACTGTATTTAAAGTAGCCAACTTTATTTATTTATTTATTATTTAATTTCTATTCTCTACAATAACCACCAATTCAACTCCATTATTCCACCATTTTTCCCAACTTCCCATTCAACTCCATTAATAATACAACCTCCCGTTCAAGTCCACCACTTTAATAACCTCTCATTCCATCATCTTTATATACATATCATTCTCCTCAATTTTGCCTTTGATCCATCTTTATGTGAGGAGAGCCAAGTTCCCAGAGTTGAATCGGTGACAGCGACGCAACCGCAGTCGAGCGACGATGGCCCTCTCTCCGGTGTGATCCGTTGGCTTTTTGGCCAACATCGCAGCCGCAACCACGCGCTGCTCGAGCTCATCGCACGCCGGCGATTTGAGCGAAGACTGTGCTCACGAGAGCACATCATAGGCGTCTGTCCATCTTAGGTAAGTATATTTTCATTTTTATGTCTATCACATTACCACACATACACCCTCCATTTGTTTATTCCACCACCACCATCACACCATCATCTTTCCTCCTTCATTATCATTTTTTTGTTGCATTCTCTGTTTTAACAAAACAAATATATATATATATATAAATTAAAACCAAACAAAAATTACTATTACTATTACAGCAGCAAAAATAAAAAAACTTAACAAAAAAAACACACGGCACAGCACACAGCAGCCCGCCGCCCACCCTTCCTCCACGGAAGGCGGCGCCGCCCGCCGTCCCTCTCTCCACAGCCATGCGCGGCCGCCATGCACGGCTCCGCTGCCCACACGTGGGCCACCGCGCGCCAGCGGCCCGCGAGGCCTCCGCCGCCCTGCCTTCACCTCAGCGCCACCGTGCCTCGCCGTGCCTCCTCTCCTTGAGCCGCCGCACCACCTCGAGATCCGACGACCAGCCCAGCCGCCCCCACGCGCACAACGCCGCCTGCGCAAGGTGCCCGCCGTCCTCCTCGCGGCCGTGCACGGCCGCGCCGACCCCGCTCCCGTTGGGTTCACCTCCATCGTGCCCAGCAGCAAAAGGAAGAAGAAAGGTCCACTTTTTCTTATTATTTTATTGTACAAATTGCAGAATTTTTTTTATAGTTTTTGTAATTACGCAATGGTCCCCGTACATGTTTTATTGTAAATATTGTTTTTTTGAGTTTGCACCGATACCCTTCTGTTTGTATGTTGATTTGGACACCTGTTATGCATCTTTATATTCAATGAAAAATGCTTTCATGTTGAGCAACTAATTCTCTACATTGTGGACATTTATTTATATTTTTTTGATCTTTGAGAAATTAAATTAAATTGTTCAAATGAAATATTGCATATTTTACCCAATCAATGATATTAAATTTATATCTCACACACCATTGTTCTAAAAATTCCATAAAAATTAAGAAAGATGCCTTGATAACTGATTAACTTACTATCCAAATTTCATCTAAAATAGAGTTGTCTTGTGCCTGATATAATTTGTAGAGTGGATTTAGTGTTTGATTTTTAATTAAATCTACATAAATCATTTTTGCGAAATTTCAAGTCTCTGGATTGCTTATCTAAATATCTTTCTGAGATAATTCGCACTCTGATTAATTTGATAATATGGATTTTATAGAAATTAATTACTCTTTGCCACTCTGTTTTTAGTAAAAAAATCCATAAAAAATTCATACTTTGTCAAAAAATTCCAAAAAAATTACTGTAGTCTCCGTTCATCATGTTTTCATTCCAGTAATTTTTTCATATTTTTTGCTTACTGTTTGTATGAAGAATTGTGAAAATACCCATAAAAAATGTGCATTTTTCATTATTGCATTTTAACCCCTAAAATTCTAAAAAATGTGTTTTGTGTTCACCACTGGATTACGATCCTAGGAAAATTATAATTTGGCTGAATTGGATTAATTTGACATTAAAATTAATTTGGCCTTGTTGTATGCTTTCTTAGTGTCTTAATTCACTTGCATTTACCTTTCACCTTTGTTCTTGCATTAAAAAAAACTAAAAAAAAACCGCGTGGATATCTAGACCTACATTTTTAAATTAAACCCGAAGTTGTTCCTTTGCCTCCCTGTGTTCGACCCCGGACTTGCCCGGGATATAAATTAAGCCGATAAACTCTTCACGGAGATCTTCTCTCGGTTCTGACCGAATCGCTAAGTACACGTATTACAACGTGACTGATGAATACCCATTCATCACTCTTTATTCTTATATTTTAGCTACAAAAACTTATGCAAATACATGTAGATATGTGCAAATAGGATTAATTAGCAAAAGCATGCATCTTTGTAAAAATAGATAATTAGCATGTTTTTGTGCAAAAATAAAAGAATAAAGAGTAAAAAGAAAAAGAGGGAAATATTTAGAATAAATATTGAGCAACCTAACCCAAGGGAGGGCTCAGCATGTCTTGAGTGGTTGTTTTTTCTTGATCGACTTAGTCTGAGTGATTGAGGTCGCAACGACCTATTTTTCTACACCTTTACCTTAGTCATTCGGGCGGTCATCAGTGACCGAATTATTTATCATATTTAGCGACCCATCATCCAGCTCTCTGGTAGGATGTGAAAACATCATGGTGTCTCAGTGTAGTAGGAAGAACAAACCTTGTGACCTCTGCTCCAGCTACAGGCCCTTGACCTACCTCAGCTCTGTCGGCTCCTGACTCCCTCAGAATTTCTACCTCAGAATGCTGGTGAATCACCTCAGAGAATAGATGATCGGCTCTAGCGGACTCATCCCTGGATGGGTGGTATGAGAAGTCAGACAACTCCTCCATCCTAAGCTCCATCCCAATCTGTCGCTCCGCCAACTCAGTCTGCTGGGCAAGTATATGATCCTGTCTCTCTCACAGATCAGTGAGTGCGGCTATCACCTGCGCCATCTCTCCTGGCTGATCACGAGCTGCTCGTGGTGCCATGCTATTCCCTGTACCGGATCATAGCATAGTTAAGCACACATTAGGAAATAATCAGTTGTACTATGTCTCCTCTTGGGATACTTATATGAATGAAATGTTCTGGTGACATTTGGTTACATAAATCTTATGAATGTCAAAAATTTTCCCATTCGGCTTCACGAGATGTCAGAAGACCCTCGCTATTCGAAACTCAAGCTATTTAGTTATGCGAACGCGTGTATTTGGGTAACCTTGCTCTGATACCAAAAACTAGCACGACCTCCTCCCGAGGACCTTAGGTTACCCGTCAAACACATCATTCGCATACTTAATTAGTTTAGAGTTAATTCGTTGTTAGGAAAACCTGGGGAAATTTTTCGCTTTTTATAATGACATTCACAAGATTTAATTTAGCTAAACAAGCAACCACGAGGAAACTAAAAGTGGAAGTAAAAAGTGCACCATAACTGAACAACATGATATCCATTCCTTTTCATTTCATTCATATAAACATGTTGGGTTTTCACAACACCCATATACATATATATACCAAAAAGAAGACTATAGAGGAGAGCACAACGAACAACTGTACAACAGAACTCCAAAAGATATACCTGCTCTGAAAGTGTATCCTCCAAAAAGAAACAACTGCAGCCCAACTACGTCAGCTACACGGTCTCCAGACCCTTTCCTGCCACAAGTAGAAAGGGGACAAGCAAGCATCTGTCACAAAATTGTCAAGTACAAATTCTACACAGTTCTACTAAGGAAAAGTAGTAAGGAAAATACTAGAACAGCTAGAAAAACATAAGGGTAACTGTAGTGGACAGAAAGAGAACTAGCAAGCAAAAACAGATTAATTGATTCTTTTAAGCTATTTACTTGCTTTCGGAAAACTAACAAGAAGAACACACTCGCTCACTATCATACCGTGTCTCCCTCACTCAATGGAACTAACCAAACTCAAGCCTAGAAGAAAGTCTGTCGTCTTGGTCCGGTTAGGACCTCGATATCCGGGTAGGACTGCAAAGTCCAGGTTGAACCTTACACTATGACTCTGAGGTATGATGTATGCCTCAGGGTTGGGGTGCCTCTGTAGGCATGCGATGGTACCTTTCATCCTAACTAAGTTCCCAACACTTCTTCTAGCTTTTCTCTCAACTCACATTGATCCTCGGTCGACACGTGTGATAGCTTGCTCATGACAGTGTACAAGAGGAAACATACTCACAACTCTCTTAACACCCAACCCTCGTTAGTCTCTACTAACAGTACTGTCGTCACTAATTTCTTAGCGGAAAAGTCGTCACTAGGCAGATAGCGGAAAGTCATTCGTCTTTTACCCCATCACGAGGTCACAAGCCTGGCGGAAAGGTAATTAAAGGGGTCATCAGTGTCTACTGACCACTACCCCATCACCAGGTCACAATCCTGGCGGAAAGGTAATAATGAGATCGTCAGTGTCTACTGACGGAACTACAACTTAACTGGACAATTGGTGAACTTTCACATGTCTATCAACCACTACCCCATCACCAGGTCACAAATCTGGCAGAAAGGCAATTAATTTCTGCGGTGAGGAAACCCCCGAAGGGATTCATCTGTCTCACCAATCCCAGTGTAAGTGTGGTCCAAGGGAAAGGCAGTGGTAGTACGACTACTATGCCACTAGAGGCAGGGAAGAGAAGAGGTAAGCCTGCCGGACATGACTACCTCTCTACCTCTCTCGTTGCTCAACTCCCAGAGGAGAAGAGTTAAGAAAAACCATACGAGCTCGTAACTAACTGTGGAGAACCCCCAACCTAGGCTCAGTAAGAAAAACCAAAGGGTCCGCGGAATGGTCTAGACAACTCGTGGATCCCAAAGAAGCGTAAAAACTGAGCCGGCTCGAAGAAAACATGTGAAAAAGACTGGGATCCTAGACCCATGCTCTCAATGTCCGCTACCCAAGCCTGAGCGACCTCATCTCCAGCTCAAGTGAGGGTCACCGCGCCCTCGCACAGTCGGAGTATGAGTCTCCACAAGTAGCCACATGTGACATCACTATTTCTTCTATTTTCATGTTTCACACTAAGTGTCTACGATTTCTTTGACTTATTTCACATCTACAAGTTATCGATCCTAGACCCGAACTTGTTTTATAAGAACCTCAACTGATCCAAGGTCAGGGTATAGACTAGTTATGATTGGCTCTCTCAGCTCCCACTGACGAACATCTATCTTAAGATCTTGGCTATCTGATCTGGAAACATCTTTCTTTCCTACGTCCCAAAACATTGACAAACACCCACAAGATCGAGCTATTTATTAGAGGAAGACTTGCTTCATGGCAAGTTCATATAGTCTTATTTTCATGTATGATAACCACACACATATATATATCATTAAGTTCATCCCCAATTTCATAACCCATAACATGTGTTTCAAACCAACCTTAATAAGTAACAAATATACTTAGGCATACTCTAAAATGGTTACTAAAAGGGGTTTACCCTTTCAAAGTTTATCATACCAAAACAGTGGCAATCTGCGTGTACACTACATAGTAATTCAAGGCATCTAATCCCTTTAATTTCGCACCCAACACAACGTTAAGCATTCAATTGACTTTAAAGTCTAATATTTATAGGGTTATTTAGAGGGCACCACATGCTCCAATCATGCATCTAATCTACTCATAAATCTGTGTGTACAGCAAGCATATAGTCGCAAACATAAGGCAATCTACAAATGGCAGCAAAAGGGAGGCTAAATTTGTACCTCAAATTCAAGCTTCAAAAGCTTGAAGAAGAACACTCCAAGAACAAGTGTTGAGCAGTCCACACCTTAGGCTTCAAGCTTGGATTTCTCTTCTTCTTTGGCCCTTGATCTTACATGCAATGCAAGATCCAAGATCCTCTCCTCCCCAGCTTTGATTTGAGCTCTTGAAACTCAAATTCGGATGAGAAATGAGGAGTGAATCAAAGGGAGAAGGTGAAGGAAGGAGGGTGGCCGGTCATGGCTAAAAGTGAAGAAGATGAAAAGAGGAGATAAGTGGGATTGAAGGGGCATTAAGGGGGGGTTTTACACCCTTGGGAAATTTGCAACATAAACCCATAATTTCCTCTTATTTGCACTAAGGCCCACCTATGAATAGTAACCCATACATAATTCCAAATCCTTACTTAGCCACTTAATCCCACTTAGCCACAAATGGCATCTCAAAATTCCATCAAACTCACTAATGATTCATTATCTTGGACTTAGTTAGTCATTAGGATTTAGGGCTGTTACACCGCCATATTAACGGGATTGTGATGGAGCTACAGTTATTGTTGATATGCATGGGATGAGAATAGAGTGGCCTCTCCTTCAGCCATTTATTCAAAGGTCTGTCAGACGACGTTCTCATAATTGTTGAAGTGTGAGCCACCATAGGAGGCATCTACAAGACTCTGACTTCCTAGAGTCAGACCCCCGAAGAAATGTTAGACCAGGTTAGTCCTCAAGATGTCATGGTAGGGGCACTTCTCTTGTAAATCATTGAATATCTCCCGAGCTTCATGTATGGACTTGTGCGATCCCTGGGAGAAGATGTTGATCCGTTTATGCATCTAATTGAGATGACCAAGTGGATAATATTTCTTGAGGAATGCAGACATCAGTTCCTCCCAGGTCATCACAACCTTCCCCATATAATTAATCCAGTATAGGGCCTTATCTTGAAGGCTGAAGGGGAACGTGGTCATCTTAACAACGCCTAGTGGGATGTTGGGGTAGTGAGTTGTACGACAGATACGAGAGAACTTCTGAAGATTGATGCAGGGCTCTTCGTTTGTGTTCTCATGGAACAAGGTAGAAGAGCGAGAAACTACAGCTTTAGTTTGAAATGTCCATGGACTACAAGGATATGTATTAACTCTGTCATATGGACCCCACCAGGATTGTAGGTTTCTTTGAGAGTCGTCTTGGGCCTCTCTCCCCTCAGCTCATCTACGAACCCTTCACGATTTCCATCTTCTTCTTCATCATCACCTCGGCCTCCTCCTCCTATGTTATCTCTCTTTCTCTCTTTGATCATTCTGCATTTCATGGAAAGCAACCTGGTCAAGAGACTGATCTATCAGCTATTATTGGTTGGCCTGGATAGAGGAGTGGAGTTGCTCATTCAAGGTGTTTTTATCGTGTTGTTCCTTATTGGCTATTTCGATCCCTTTCCCTTCCCTTGAGGATCCATCTTTGAATCAGACTTAGAGGACGTGATCTGTATTGGGTCTAAGTTGGTTTTGCACAGAATGATGCATCCCGTTTAGACTGAAAATCTATGTCATCAGGTGAAATGGGTGATATGGAATTAGGGTCAATTCTAGATGTATGCGAATGGAGCATTTGATATTGATTGAAATTGATCTCCATCTACATGGTGCAAATGACAAGACAAGAGTGATCCCAATTTATTGAATTAAAGGAAGAAGTCGAGGAGTTTGGAGATTGGTTCACGAGATCCGAACCTGGTTCTCGAGAATAGCCTCACATTATTGAAGATGTTCAACTCACGGAGTTGATGTGTGTGTAGATGGGGTCTGACTAAACCATCCATGAGACAACATATTAGAAAGAAGTGGAGTAGATGAGGAATGGACTATGTTGATGAACGATAGGTATAGTGAAGAGAAAAACAATAAAGGCTAAAAAATGAGTAGGGTCAGAAGAAATAAAAACAAATAAAATGAAAAATGTAGCAAGTGTGCATGAATGGATCTTTGACTTAAATATAAAATAAACAAACCAATACAAATATGGTTTCACCAAACCAACACAATAAGAAGCCATGAGAGTTCATCTATTTATATCTTTTCGATAGTATTATTATTATCAACCAATCTTTGAAAAAGTCATTAGAGGCTATCCCTATAGGAGAGTAAGTACAACCAGAATAGTATCTCGTACTTTCCACTTAATTTGTAACATGTAACCAACACTTTTCAGGAGAATCCTTGATATGGGGCCATGATTAACTACTCAGCCAAAGAATAGAGGAGGAAGCCGATAAATGAAACCACTACTTCTCCTACAAGTGAGGTACTCGGATGCAAGATGATGAGACAGATACAACCGTGAGGGTGTGGCCTAAGATCAATACTTCGGACAAAGTTGGACGTTCTACACAAGGAGAGAACACTGTCTTCAATAAGGCCCTACTCGCCTACGCACAATAGAATGCTCAATAATTCATGAATCCAGTCAACAGCAGGGTGGTATTTAGGATGGGGTTTGTGCTCTAATCCTTATCGGTCTTCCCTCACTCATACTGGATAGTACAAGAAAACAATGTGGGCTTTAAGAATCGAAAACAATGTTGGATTGTTATGAAAGTCCCCTGATTTCAAATTTTTAGTTTTCAACTATTTTAGTATTTTTCAAATAATTCATTTAATGTTTTTCATTTGAATCCTATGTGATACAAAACTAGGAGAGAAGATGAAAAAGTCTTGCAAGTTTACACTAAGGTGGAATTCTAACCTTAGTATGTAATGATGCATGCAAAGCAAGAATACTTACATCTCTTCCCAGCTCTCTCCATACTGGATGCAAAATAGGAATTTAATTTCTACAATACATGCAATGAAAGCTGGTGAAATCGCCCTAAATAGGAGCTACTATTAATTTTGAAGAACCAGGTTAATTTGAGCTAGATCCAAAGGTAACAATTATAGGCACATGCGATATATTAGGTGTTTGGTCCTAATTTACACAGCCAAGCAATTCATAAAAATCTAATGGCTCAATTATAGAAAACAAATAAAAATAATGGCGAAAAGCTCAAAATGCAGAAAATAAATAAAAACTAAGGGAAAAGAGGGATGATTAAAAAAATAGAGAATGTGAGACAAACATGAAAAATCTGACGAAGCCCCCAGCTGAACAATCACGAAGGCAATGGACTTAAAATGAAGTGCCCAACATGTCCCAGTACCTATATTTTTTCAAATTAAGAAAAATAAATAAAAAGTGCCTCTCTCTCACAAAAAAAGCTACACTAAAAACTTTGCTCTATACTCTCTCTATCTTTCTCTCTCTCCAATTGTCTCATAGGAAGAAAGACAATCTTCTCCTAGCTCGGATGCACCGACTTCCTAAAGGATATGCTAAGATTCTTAAGCGCATCACAGAAGCATAAGTATCACATTGTATGCGATCGGGAGCGACTAGTCGCACTTGTAGCTCGAGGCAGCGGAATTTAAAAAAAATTCAAGCGATGAAATCACATGATCCAAGAACACTTCTCGGATCATTTCATCTAAACCACAACAAGCATTAGGATTACCTCTTGAAGCTTGGTTGCGATCGAGTCTTTAAATGAAGAGACCTCCTGTCTCAAGTTCGATCCGATGGAGGGGACACTTGCGAGAGCGTTGATGAAACACGTCCTCCTCGCAATCCATGTTGATGATCCAAGTGACGAATCTCCTGATCTCGTCACATGAGATACAATGCCTTCTTCACGAGCAAAGTGCACTGAAGGAGACGGAGATCCATGAGCAAAGAATCCAGCAGCATAACGAGGATGTTGTGGCGATGGAGACTCTCTCCAGAACTTCCATGGGGTACGACCACAATAAGAAATAGACAGAGGACATGTAGAGAATGAGAGGTAGAGAGCAATAGTTGGTGTCACCAACATGTGTATGTGTAAAGAAGAGCAAAGGGGGTGCCTCTCCTTTTATAATATTTTAGGATCCGTGGATCTCAATCCATGGAAAACACAAATCCAACGGCTCACATTGATTTTTGTTTCTTTTAATGGCTATGATCTTGTTGCTAATATCACAACAATAATTAAATTAATTAAATCAGATATATATATTTAATATAATTTTATTTACATCAAATCAATCTCCAATGGAGAAATAAGAAGGAGGCAAGACTCCTTCCATGAGAGGAATGGACGACCACCATATTCCACGTAGGAATTGTGGCCGACTACCCTCTATAGAAGGAAGGTGGCTTTCTCCTTTTATTCCATGAGATTCCATTATCCCTTAAATTTCTCCATAATTTGCAACAACTTTTGTTGCAAATTATTTCATCAAAATAAATCCAATTTATTTTGTGAACATTGCAATCATGCCATTGGAAATTTGTGAATCACATTTACAACCCAAAATAAATTTTAAATCACAATTTAAATTTATTATCCAATGTGAATCCAATTGAAATCAATATTTAATTAACAAATGTAAATTACAAATAGCTCTTTCTTGCATATTACAAATCACATTTATTATATGTATGAATAATTGGGATAATGCTATCCACATTATTCATATCCATGATAATTAAATCACATTTATTCATCTTCGATCTCTTTTCTAATGTGTCCAAATAATATGAATCACATTCACATTATTCACATCTTTGATAAATAAATCACATTTAATTATCTTAGATAACTCTCCTTATAATATGAATCAAATTCATATTATTCATGATAATTAAATCACATTTAAATATCCATTTTCTCAATGCTCAGCTACATATATCAACAATGAAATTATCCTTGAACTCTTTCAAGGATAATGCGCTTTCTCCGCGGATACTTGGAGATAAGGACATGGTGATTGTGTTATTCCATGTATAGTGACTTGGATATTGAGATCAGATCTCAAATCCAGATCGTGCGGACCTCCCATAGATGCTCAATTAAATAAAGGTCGTAGATCCAATCTTCTGATTGCATCTGAATCACATTCAAATCACTATCCAACACTTGGACCAAGATTAGATCACTTTTTTATTGGGAGGAGTCACTAAAATTTAGACCTGTTTCATCAGTACCTAGGAATGGGACCGTCATGGTTATACAACTGTTTATGATCACATCACCCTCAAGTATTCCTAATACATGTACATCTTGCATACTAGAAGACACAGAACAAACCGAGGTTTTAGATCTCTTTTGGATTGTATCCTTCAGGATTTTATCTTTGATTTTCTCTTGTGATCAATGGGAGGTTGTATCGATCATATACTTTCCCAAAAGCATATATCAAACCCATATGTTGACCATATACTTTCCAAAAGCATATATCAAACCTACAAATTCAGTCAAGCTTCCAAGGAGAGATGACCGTGCACGGAATTTGATCTTCCCAATATCTCATGAGTGAGCTCGTGTCTTTGGGTTCATTAAATGAACATGTATGATCCCTTTGAGAGAATGTATTACTCATATTCCCTTGCATGCACTCTAGCATGCCAGTGTATAGACCTTTATTAGGTCATCAACCTATTGGTCTACCAACGGTACATACTCAGACATATAGTAACACATCTGTCTGCGGTCATAGGAATTGTGCCTATATCATGATAACATATTACATAGGACTTTGGTTATATCGATCTCGTTAAGTTAACTCTCTTGACCTAACTTATCTAACACCTCCGAATCTCAATTCCTATGTAGAGGAGCTGCATCAAGAGGTCGGTTAGATATCATCCTTCAAAGAAAGGACTGTCATCTCCTTCTCAGGTTAAAGATCATCTATTAATAATCATTTGACGGTGCTTGATGAGTCCTCAATCTAATTCTTTAGATATTCATCATAGCACTGGCCTTTATAATTCAATAATTGAATCAACAATTGTATGATCATCAAGATGGACATGCCACATAACCCTAATTGTACTATGGGACCTATTATGCAAATTTGTTGTTCTTCATTTCAGACCAAGGAATGATATTTGCAATAACATTTATTGCATAATGGCTCATCGTGGGCTCACATGTCCAATAATCTCCCACTAGCCCAAAGAGCCATTAATGGGCTAATAGTTTAAACCCACACTCTTGTGACAAATCATAGGCTATGTAGAAAACTAGCTAGGTAATATGATAAGTCACTCTGTTCCCGAGAGACTACACAAAGTCCTTTTATGGCACTTGCATATCTCATAGTAATAGTGCTCGTATCCAATGCGAATGTTGCATCGTATGCTTCCAATACTCAATCTTGTTCGTTATAGTGTCTTTGACACTACAACACAATCATTATTGTTACCAGTAAGTCCATTATCCTTATAAGAATACCCTTATTACCGGAGATCTCTATCTACTAAGGTATTCACAGTTAAGACCTTTTAGATCACTATCTATAACGTCTTAAGCTCTTGAAGATAAGACTTTGAGATCACTATATCAAAAAATCTTGTCATCTTTGAAGATATTGTTAAGTGTTTTATATCCATTGTAGGATTAGTAACAGTTTACTAATCCAACTGTATGGCATACATGTGGCTTTTGTACACATTTAGCATACACTCGGCATCTCATAATCGATGCACAAGGGCAAGTAGTTTGATGTGCTGCCCGAGCAACTAAGGTAAAGTGTCTCACTAAGGTCGGTGTGACCTCAGTCACTCGGGACTCATAGCTCAATCAAGAAAAAGAATCAGACCACCAAATAAGGATAAAAACACGAGAAAATCAAAGTAGTGGTCTCGCTATGATATTAACCTGGTATAACACCCAGGGTCGAACTCGAGGAGCATGAGATGGCCTTGCGGCTAAAAATAAAGGAAAAAAAACAAATGATTTTTGGTGGATTTTTAATATTTTTATATTTTTTTGGGATTTTTAATTATGAAGAAAACAATAAAAAAGGCAAATATAAACAACTTCATGAAAATAATTTAATGACTCAAAAATGCTCTAAAAATTCAACAAAAATGTTTTTAAGATTTTTATATTTTTTACTGTTTCTAGTTAATTTTTTAGAATTTTCTGATTTTTAGGGAATTTTCTAAAAATAAAAGAAGGCAAAAAGACTATGCTGCTGTCCAGCCAGGCTTCAAAGACCAATTAAAAATGCCAAATGGTCTTCTCATGGCTGGAGGTATTTTTCCTGGGAAATATAAACAAAAAGGAAAATTCAGAAAAAAGAATTTTGAATTTTTGAAATTTCTATGATTTATTGGATTTTTTATGAATTTTTAAAGGTTTTTTAGTTTTTATGGTTTTTATAAATCTAAAAATAACCAAAACTGGTAAGAAAATCAAACACGCAAAAACACACAAAATCTGATTTTTTTGTAATTTTGAAAGAGGTTTTTATTTTTTTTATGAATTTTAAATCTGAATAGGCAGAAAAATGGATGTTTTTGAATTTTTAAAAATAATAAAAGGGCTAAAAAACTTTCCCAAAAATTGGTGAAAATTCTACACAGTGGCAGGAGCCACTGTCCAATTTTCACTCAATTTGGATGAAATTTGATATTTTATTTAAAACAAACAAGAGCCCACAATGCATAGGGACCTGTTTGTAATAAAAATATCTTCTGGGGGCTAAAGAGTAACAGAACCAGAAATCGGGGGGTCCTGGTGCAAAAATTCCAAGTTTTCACGCACAAGGCACGTGTACTGGGCACACAGGGACCAATATGCAATAAAAATACATCCCCGGACATCTTAACAACATGTGCTAAAAGTTCAGGGGAGATATTGCAAAATGCCCAAAAAATTCAACACATGTGGAAATAAACCATTCACAGGGGCATAAGTGCAATTAACAAGAAAGATATTTCATTCATTAACAAACAGAAACTATAGCCCAAAGTATGCAAATTCTCCAAAACTCACGTGACGAAGCATGTGCCTAACATTAACAGGGATGAAAATGCAATAAAAGTAAACAACCAGGGTCTCTGTGCAATTTTACCAAACTACAAATAACTACGAAAAATATTTACATGACTAAAGCGAAAATGCAAAACAGAGGGGGCCTAAGTGTAAGTTACCCCACTTATGATCCGATGGCTGGAGTGGTGCCACGTGGTGAATCCAACGGCTACGGGTAGCGGGCGCCTCCTCGAGTAAACCTCGCTCGGATCTGACAGCGGAGGGTTGTCCATGTGGAGGATCTGACGACTGTGGTGCGCTGTGGGTAAACCCTCGCTGGATCAACGACGGTGAAGATGACACGTGTAGATCGAACGGTCTGGAATCAAGGGTGTCTCTTCGTCTGATCGTGTGGTCCTGATCGCACCTCCAATGGATCGGACGGTGGCGTGGCTCCTCAAATCAATGGCTGAGATCGCATCTGGAGCAGGAGGGCTGAATGGACGGCTCTGGAGGGTCCTCCAAGAACAGGTGGCCAGCAAACTTTGCCAGCCCGATACTCGCGCGGTGGACCTCTCCTGCTGCTGTTGATATGTGGAGAAGAATCGCCTCGATGGTCTGCAGCTGATGCTCCTCTCCGATGAGGCCGGGAACGTCGGAGACGCTCCGACGACGAAGGCAGAGCAGGAGCTCCTGTTCTGAATGTGAAGACCTCTAGATGAGTCCCTTCTGACCTGAAAAGTGGCACAACAAGCTCCGGGGTCGAGGGCAAAGTTCCTCGACACTGTGAGGGGCGAAATGGGTGGCTAGTGCGTCGGGGCGGAGGATCTCCGGCGATGCGACGGCGAGGGAGATCGACTCTTAGTTCCAGGGCGAACTGGTTTGAATGGAGGTACGAAGAACGTGCGGAGGAGTACGGCGAAGATGGTAGTCGAGTCAATCGATAAAATGGGTGGTCGGAGCGGAACTAATCGATGGTCGACAGCGAAAGATGAATTAGGCGTAACTGGAAATTAGAGAAAGATAGAAAGAATCAAGCTTACCGGATGTGTGAGGTCGACTGTGGAAGAGCTCTTGGAGCTCCTAGTCTTTGCCTCAAGGGACGTCGATGGCCGAGGCTCGAGCGCTGCTCCTGGGCAGCGCACGGCGGCGATAAGCGGCCGTATCAGTGGCTTGGACACCTCCTCGTCACTACAACACAACCCGTGGCTAGCTGTCACTCTAGGGAAGGCAGTGGAGATCCTGGGATGGGAAGGCGGAGCCAAAGATGGAGTGAATTGTGCGGCGGAGCTGGAGCTTTATATGGCTAGGGGTCCGAGAAGGTGAAGGTCGGGAAAGAATATCGGAGCTCGGATCCCCAAAACCCACCCCGGGCATGGATCAGAGAAGATCAAGGAAGGATTAGGACCCAGGGTTTGCGGATTTGGTGTTCAGATTGAGGCGCGATAAATAAGTGAAGTCGGGTCTGAAGCGCATGATCCGGCTCTGGTGGTCCTGGGGGGAGAGTTGACCGGGGCTCAACATTCCCCCGTGGACCAACCAGATGCAGCCACGTCATAATTATTCAGAAATTCATTTTAAAATAGCAAATGGCTTATTTTCAAAAAACACAAAACATGAAAAATGTTTATTTATTTATAAACTATTTTCTAGTGATTTTTATTTGTTTTTTTGAAATAAAAATTAGGTATTTACAAAATAGTATTATTATATATAGGTATATACAATATACATTTTTAAGTTTTGATATTTAATTATTTATTTTTGTACATTTTATTCCAATTTTATATTTTATTTAATTTATAGAATAAAATTTGAAATAATTTGGTATTTTTATTTTATTTTTATTATTTATTTACAAGGGCTAAATAAATACTTTTATTTATATACATATATGGTATATATACAATGTTGGGTTTGGTTTTATTTTTATTTCTTTTTATTTTTTTGTTTTTTTGTGATTTTTATTTTATTTATTTACACTGTGACATATAGAGTATGTATATTTTTTATGGGATTTTTATTTTTTTCTTTATAGGGAGAAATAAATATATAAGGGGTTCTATGTACATGGTGAATATAGACAATGATGAAGGAATTTTTAATTTCTTTTTTATTGTCTTATTTTTGTTTAAATTTTATATTTACAAATATATACACATAAATACATACCCATTTTTATTTTTATATAGAGGAAAATATTTCTATTCATATATAGGTATATATGTACACACATGACCTTCCTTATCTCTCTCTACTTGGGTTTTTAAGCGGTCAGGCCCATGTTGAGCCCTCCCTTGGGATTAGGTCGCTCAATATTTATTCTAAATATCTCCCACTTTTTCTTTTATTTCTTTATTCTTTTATTTATGCATAAAAACATGCTAATTATGAATAATTACACAATGCATGATATTTGACAATTATTTTTAATTACAGGAATATACATGTGTTTTGCATGGGTTTTGTAGCTAAAATAAAAGAATAAAGACTGATGAATGGGTATTCATCACCCCCCTATACTTAACTTTGCTAGTCCCTTAGCAAACACTTATTTGAAAAAGAAGTGAAAAAGAAAAAGAAAAAGAGGACAATATGCATGGATTAATGCTGAATATTAAACTTGCCTTCATTAAATTGAAATATGGAGCTCGATCAGATCTTTGGATTATTAATGTGTCGGAACCTTATTTAGACTTAAGTTTAAAACTTAAAAACCTCTAAGATACACTAATCTATAATCAAGACTCCTCAACAATCCAGATCAGAACAAGTCTACATACATAAACCCTGAAGACCATGAATCTTTCCTTGTACTGTGTATGTGAGGTATAGCTCTCCACCACAGAAGTAGCAACTTGACAACCCTCCCATAAAAGGTAACTCTATGACCCTAGTCTGGCCACTCTTTCCTCAAGGAGCGGGGTATTCCCTTCTAAGTTCAAGTTCAACCGGCTCAAGAAGAGAGGGAAGAAGAGAATGGACCATGGCCAGTGTAGCCATGTATCCTTGGGAGCTCAACCAGTGTAGCTAAGTCTCCCTGCTGCAAGCTACATAAGATGGAACCTGAATCTCAAGCTTTGCTTATTTGCATTATATACATACTCCGGTGGGATTATCATTTTCTATCAGACCCACCACTTTTTTGGAGTTATTTTTTTTTTGCATTTTTTTCATGTGCATCTGTACAACATATACAATGTGCAGCATATGTACATAAGAGTTTTTCCTCTTGAGCCAGTAGATTATCCCTCTTTTGAAGCATTATTGCAACCCACAACTCCTATTGTTAAACCTCATAGCAACCAGACCAAGTTGAGACGCACTTCCTTCACTAAAAGAAGAAGAGAGGTTCCGCCTAGAAGTACTACCCTCATATGCTACCCCAAGTCAAGGAAGACTGCCTCCTCACCACCTCATCCGTAGAGAGCTCGGTGTAAAGTGCGGGTCCAAGTCAAGCCGTTGTCTATATGAGTCATGTGCGTGTTGTTAAGTGCTCTACTTAGGCTTATTGAAATGACATGTGATCATAGCCTAGTGGACTCAAAGAATTAAGTCACCATGGACCTGAAAAGCCTTAACCCTAAGCCCTATAAGGTTCCTCTTAGAATTAGGTGGATTAAGATCTTAATCAAGCTCCATTTCCCAATTTAATTCCAGGCTAGTTTAAATGTCAACTATAATCCAGGAAAAACTATACAAGTATATTCATGGATGCTATTTACACAATATTTACACAACTGCAAAATTTTTGAAAAATGTTTTGAAATTATGGATGTATGCATGAATGCAAGTTTTGCAAAATATTTACACAAATTTACACAAGGTTTTTGCAAACTTTTGATTTTCAAAACATTTTGGAAATATTTTGTACTATATACATAGTTTTGATATGCACATATTTACACAATCTTTACACAAAAAGTTTTTAAAAACATTTTTTTAAAAAAAATTGTACAATAGCTATGTATTTGCAAATAAAAGAATGATTATTTACAGGGAAAATTTTACATTGTTTATGTATATTTTGGTTTTTAGCCATTTTTTATTTATTAACACACTCACACAAAGTACGAGTTATGGCTAAAGTATATATGGAATATATACACACCCCCCATAATAAGCTCGAACGATGTCCTCAGAGTCAAGAGCGATGAAGTAGACATAACTCGTGTTTCATATAGGGAAGTGATAAGGAAGGCTATTTACAAAGACGAATGAAATAATAGAAAATCAAGAGGATCTCGCCTTTTCCCCTTATACTTAGGACCAAATAATCCTAAGTATAGCAGGCTGTACACAAAAGGAAAATCGAGTGAAGAATGTACAGGGTCTACCTCCCTATACTTAGGATAAAATATCCCTAAGTATAGGCAGCAAAAACATGGGTAGAATGAATCAAAAGAAATACCCGAGAGTCCTACATCCCCCCTATACTTTGGGTAAAGTACACCCTAAGTATAGCATAATCAAAAGATGAAGAAAGGGATGTGGGACTAAAGAATGGAATGATATGGACAACTGGATCTATACAAGTCGGGAGAACAGTGATAATCAGGCGAGAGATGCAATAGATGTGAGTCAAGAGACCACATCTCACACAAAGTGAATAGGGGCAACATCTACGACACGCGGCTCATGATCTAGAAATGGCTTGAGCCGCTGGCCGTTCACTCAAAAGGTACTCTCAGAAGATAACTCAGATATATCAATACTCCCATTGTCGTGTACCTTTCTCACTAGATACGGTCCCTTCCATTTGCTCTGTAGCTTCCCTGAAAATAGACGAAGCCTAGCATCAAACAGCCATACTCTCTGTCCTGGCTCAAAATGCTTGTGGCTGATATGAGAATCATGCCACTCCTTCACTCTCTCCTTGTACTGTAGGCTGTTTGAGAAGGTGGTATCACGAAGCTCCTCCAAGGCTGCTAACTCTGCCCTCCTCTGATCTCCTACACTATTTGGATCCAAAAGTATATCTGTGACTGCCCAAAGTGACATGTGTCTCAACTCAACAGGTAAATGGCACGACTTGCCGTAAACGAAGCGAAAGGGAGATGTTCCCAAAGGTATCTTGAAAGACGTCCTATATGCCCACAAGACCGAGTCCAAAAGCTATGACCAATCCTTTCGGTCAGGGCGGATGACTTTCTGCAATATAGTTTTGATCTCCCTGTTCGACACTTCGGCTAGACCATTCGTCTGAGGGTGGTATGGAGTGGCAACTCGATGGTCTATGCCGAACTCGCTAGCAAGGGCCTTCACCTGGTCGTTGACGAAATGAGACCCCCCGTCAGATATCAACACTCGAGGTACCCCGAACCGTGAAATAATATGTTTCCCCAAAAATCTGCAAACAGTCCTAGCATCTGCGGTTCGGGCGGGGATGGCCTCAACCCAACGACTCACATAATCCACGGCCAACAGAATGTACTCGAATCCCTGAATTTTAGGAAATGGACCCATGAAATCGATGCCCCATGCGTCAAAACCCTCACAGAAGTGAATGGGCTGCATCGGCATCATATCACGCTGTCCACACGTGCCCATCCTCTGACAGTCAGTACACCTCTTCACGAACTCGTCAGAGTCCTTGAAGAGGGTAGGTCACCATAGGCCGGATTGGAGCACTTTCTGTGTCGTTCTCCTCCCAGAGTGATGTCCTCCAGCCTCAAGCTTGTGGCATTAAGTGAGGACGCTATGGTGCTCCTCCTGAGGAATTCACCTACGCTAGACGCTATCCCCTCCTTCATGGTAAAGGATGGGATCCTCCCAGTGGTAGGACGTGGCCTTCGCGAGGAAGGTCTCAAGCCTCTGCCTGGTCCAATCTTGTGGAACTTTCTTAGCAACAAGAAAGTTCACAATATTGGCATACCACGGGAGAGAGGCGATAGCAAGGATCGCCTCATCTGGGAAGGTCTCACATAAAGGCTCAGTCTGCTTAGAATCCTCAAGATGTTCTAATCGGGAGAGATGATCCACCACCACATTATTGACTCCAGGCTTATCCTTAATCTCTATGTCGAACTCCTGGAGTAGAAGGATCCATCTAGTCAATCTGGCCTTGGCATCCTTCTTTGCCATGAGGTACCTGATGGCGGTATGATCAGTATACAAGGTCACTCTACATCCGATAATGTACGATCTGAACTTATCCATGGCAAAAACTACGGCTAACATCTCCTTCTCAGTGACTGTGTAGTTCCGCTGCGCGGAATCCAATGTACGACTAGCATAGTGAAAGGCAAATGGGACTCCATCCCTCCTCTATCCCAGCACGGCTCCTACGGTAAAATCGGAGGCATCCATCATGATCTCGAATAGGAGAGACCAATTAGGCGGCTGGAGAACAGGAGCCTCAACAACACATATCTTAAAAGTCTCGAACGACGAAAGATACTTGTCATCGACAAGGAACTCGGTGTCTTTCGTTAGCAGATCAGTCAACGGTCGGGCAATCCTACTAAAATCATGAATGAAGCGTCGGTAGAAATCGACGTGCCCCGGAAAAGACCGTAACTGCCGCAAGTTGGACGGTGGTGCGAGTTTTCTAATGACATCTATCTTGGCCGGATCAACATCCATGCCCCTGTTGGAGATGATATGGCCAAGCACCGTCCCTTGAGTCACCATGAAGTGACTCTTCTCCCAAGACAGCGCAAGGTGAACCTCAATGCATCGCTGAAGGACTCGGTCTAGGCAGTCAAGACAGGAGTCGAATCCATTGCCGTAGACCAAGAAATCATCCATGAAGACCTCCAAGCACTCCCCCACCATGTCCGAAAAGATCGACAGCATGCATCTCTGAAAAGTCGCAGGGGCGTTGCATAGTCCAAATGGCATGCGTCTGAAGGCGTATGTGCCGAAGGGACATGTGAAGGTGGTCTTGGCCTGGTCCTCAGGAGCAATAGCCACCTGGTTGTAGCCAGAGTACCCATCCAGAAAACAATAATGGCTCTTCCCTGCCAGTCTCTCAATGATCTGATCTATAAAGGGCAGGGGGAAATGATCCTTCTTGGTGGCCTGGTTGAGTCGTCTGTAATCCACGCAGACCCACCAAGGAGTGGGTACCCGGGTAGCGATCTCCTCTCCAGACTTGCTGACAACTGTAGTGATGTTCGTCTTCTTGGGCACCACATGCAATAGACTGACCCACATGGAGTCAGAGATGGGGTAGATCAAATCGACGCTCCACCATTTCGAGATTTCCTTCATGACAACCTCTCTTAGATTCGGGTTCAGCCGCCACTGGAACTCACGCGACGGCTTCACCTCATCCTCGAGATAAATATGGTGGGAGCACAGGGCCGGACTTATCCCCTGGAGATCGGCTACGCTTCATCCTATTGCCTTGCGGTTATTTTCAAGAACCCCCATCAGACGGGATTCCTACTTTCCAGTCAAATCGGCGGAGATAATGACTGGGTACATCTCATGCTCGCCAGCAAGGAACCTATACTTCAGCGACGCAGGAAGTGGCTTCAGCTCTGGACAACTCGGTGCTGGTGGATCTGGCCTCTGAAAACTCTGAGTGAACACTGCCAAATCCGCATGGGATAACTGAAACTCTCGATCACACTCTGAATCTGGAGAAGGTTGCCCTGCTGGACTGTCTCTGCTCTGCTCGGCATCTACCTCCTCCCTTACTGCAGGCTCAATGGAAGTCAGATCTGATATAAAATCCTCAAACTCTGCCCAGTCAAAATCTGACTCCAAGGGATCTGTATCATCCATGGTGGCCTCAGTACCACCGTCGTCAGAAAACAAATCTGTCTTGCGGTCTCGAACCGACTCTACTACCTCAAAAGTATCCTGGACCACGATTGTGCTCTCCAAGCTCTCCTCTGCTGGCGTCTCTGCATCAACGAACTCTAGAGGTGAGAGGATGGCCTGTGTGACTGGATCTGCCCATACTGCCTCATCATCTGTAATCACGAAGTCGCAGTCCTGGTGGATGTCTAGTACGGCATCAGTCATCTGCTCTGTATCGGAAGTAGTCTCTGAGCATGCTGTATCTCTGGCTCTGATGTCCTTGACCGTCTCTATTTGTACACTCTCGCCCTCGACGCAAAAGTATACCTTCCCGCTATCATGATCGGTCACTGCCTTGGATGTGGCCAAGAACGGGCGTCCGAGAATGATGGGGTTATTGGTCACTGATTCAGGGATCTCCATGTCCAACACTACGAAGTCCACGGGGAATTGCAAGCCCTGAATCGTGACGATAACGTCGCTCAGCAACCCCTTCGGCCTCTTGACAGATTGATCAGCTAACTGAAGGATTGTCCTGCTCTGTCGTAGAGTGCCCAACTAGAAGCGGTCGAGAAGGGCTGCCGGAAGTAGGTTGATCGATGAATCGCTGTCTAATGGAGTACGGTCGAACCTCTGCTCTCTAATATGGCATCTAACATACGGGGCTCCTGAGTCTGGCCTCTTGGCCGGCAGACGATTCTGGATCGCGAAACAAGTGGCTCTGGCCAGCACATGGATCTCGGACTGGTGGTTCCTCCTCTTCCTCCTAACTTTGGTCTTGTCTCAGAGTGAACGCTGGAGTAGAAGGATGTGCTGCAAAGCCTCCTGAAGAGTCAACTGAATGTGGAAACGGTCTATCATCTGTTGGCTGAACTCTTCCTGCTGCCTCTTTTTTGGATTTTCGGTTTTCTTCCCCTTTCCCATGTGAAGAGCTCTAGGGAAGGGGATCACAGGGTCCTTCTCAGATGAAGGACTAGGAGAGGGTCTAGACTGCTCGACGGCAAGATCCACACATACATCAAGCATCACAGGTGGACCAGAAGAAAACAAACCCTTTCCTTTATTGCCAGAAATGTCCTGAGATACATGCACAGAAGGAAAAACTACAGGACTCTCAGAAGTGAAAATGGTGGCATCAGCACCACCCTCGGTCGGTAGACATGCTGCATCAGTACCGCGCCTTGGCTCGACAACATTGGTGGCCTCAGTACCACCTCCTCCATCTGGTGAAACGATGGCCTCAGTACTGTCGGTGGGATCAGCATCCATGGTGGTATCAGTACCACCGTCATCATCTCTAGCAGCATCAGCACCGCTCTCCTCCTCGCCTAGCACTCTGGAAGTATCCTCGGGGTGTCGCTCAAACGAGGCGCCGCCTGCTGGTATCCTACCGCTCCTAAGTGTGACAAAATCAGTATCAAACAAATATGCAGACATATCTCCAAATGTATCACTAGGAGTGGCATATTCTGTGAAATCTACCTGCTCAGACTTCCTCTTGAGGTTGTTCGGATTGGGCTCGATCTGGGCAGGGATGGCTGCCTTCCCTCTGACAATGTCCCACATCTCCTGGAGAAACTCATCCATCTCCCGTCTGAATGTAGCCTGCTGATCAGTAAGGAGGCGGACTATGTCATCTAAGGTAGGATTCTCATAGGATGGCCCATGAGAACCTGACGGGTAGCCTCACTGGTAGTGAGGCTGCTGCTGCTGCTGGTGCTGTGGGTGAGAGGGGTATGACTGTGGATGATGATGTTGCTGCTGAGGCTGATCATGCCTCCAAGACTGTCCCTGCTGATAGGGATGAGGACCATACTGTTGTGACTGCTGCTACTGCTGCTGGTGGTGGTACGCTGGGGGCAGCTGCTGTTGGTGATCTCTCTGATGGTTGTACTGGCCACCCTGTCATGATGGCTGTTGCTGGGAGCTGGAACCTCCGGCCGACCAACGGAATCCGGGATGGTCTCGTCGAATACCAGACTGGGGTCGGTCGTACCAAATCCTGTTGACATCCATCAACGGCTCTGACTCGTAAGGTGCTGGCGGGAGTACTGCCAGAGGCTGATCCGGCTGGAATACCACCATCTGCGTGTCTGGAGATGGCGGTGACTGGTAAGTGGGTTGCAGCTGCTGGTACGGCTCCGCCTGTACAAGGTGGACCTATCTAGGCTACTGGTGGTTGGAGCGCTGGGACGAGCTGCCGAAGCTACTCGGATCACCTCTTGCCTAAAGACGGCGCTAGGAAGCCATCTGTGCCTCTTGGAGACACATGAGCTGTGTCTTCAGGTCACTCAGAGTATGTGCCATCTGCTCCATCTGCGTGATGCCCTGGCACTACTTCTTCTCGATAATCTCCATCCAGTCCAGCTTCTCGCTGATGATGCCCATGTCGGCGGCTGTGGACTCGGCCTGTGCTGCTGCCGCTGATGAACTGGATGGACCAGCGTCAACCCGTGCTATCCTATGGTACTGCACTATCTATGGCTGGGGTCGTCCCTGTGTGTAGAGTCGAGTCTGGGACATCACCATATAGTTCTCTACCATCTCCTCGTAGATGGCCCAGACCTGATCGTGATCCTTGGCGAAATAAGACCCGCCACAAGAAGCATTCACCAAGCCCTGAAGCTCTGGTGTCAGCCCGCTGAAGAAGCTCTGAACTAGGTTGGGCTTCGAGAAGTCATGGTGCGGGCATCTATATGTCAACTCTCTGAACCTCTCCCATGCCTCGTGAAATTGCTCATTGGGGAGCATGGAGAAGTTACTGATCAGGGCCCTCGCGGTATTCGTCCGCCCGAGTGGATAGTACTTGTGCAAGTACTCGGTGCGGAGCTGCTCCCAGGTGTAGACAAACTTCCCCATATGTTTCAGCCAGGTGGCTGCTCTGTCTGCTAAGGAGAAGGGGAAGGCAATCATGCGGATGGTATCCTGGTCCACATGTCTTTCGTGGACTATGCTGCAGATCATCAAGAACTCCTGAAGGTGGAGATGGGGCTCCTCTGTGGCGAGCCCATGGAACCGGGGGAGAAGCTGCAAAGTGTTTGGGGGGAATTTGAAGTCCCCCACGATGGATTGAAGAACGACCCAGTGATGCGTCAACATCGATCCGAGGTTGTGTAACTCCCGCATCGGTCTCGGTGGATCTGGTGCTGCTACTGCTGCGGCTGCTGCGGCGGCTGCCACATCGTCGGGTATCCTCGGCCTGTCTCCTGCGTCGCGCTGCTCGCGGTCTGCTCTCAACTGCTCCATCTCGGACCTCACCTCTATCATAAAAGCTCCCTGATCCCTCAACTGCTGTTGAACTGTCTCGAGGGAGGCGATCAGGGTGGAGTTGATCGAACCCTGATCCACAATGAATGTCTGCTGGGGCTGGGGACCTCTGGTGTGATCATCACTGCTGCCAGCCATGGTCTCTGTAAAGGAAAAAGACCCAAACTCAGGTACCGATAAATCATCTGATAGTCTCTCGTCTGGCACTGGTATCTCAGACTCAGAAGAAGGGGGGTCGAGGGGGAACAGGGTGGAGTCAAACTCGGGTTAGGAGAGCGGGTCTCGGCTCTCGCGAACCAACCTAGAAGAGCGGGCAGAAGTGATGGGAAGCGGTGCAACCAGAGGCTGCCTAAGAGACCGTATGCCCATCATCTTGATGTGGCGAGTTGGGCGGATGAGATCTGGTAACAACAATGATCAGCAAGCAATACCCCAAGTTCACTTACTCAACGCGAGCTGAAGACCGTGAAGGTTCGGTCAATTATCTTATCAATTTTTATTAGGTGAAAAGTCAGGATAGCAGAGCAATTAACGTGACCTGTTGGGAATCCAATCCGCCAACCAGACTGTCCCATATAAAAGGCCGGTAGTTTGATCGGGGCTCGGATATGGCTCTAGCCTAGTGTGCGGGTCACTCTCTCGTGCAAGCAAACCAGACAAGGAGGGGGTTGCTCTCCCCAAGACAGATTTTTAAGGTGAATGTCTTTTAGGGTCAAGTAGAGTTAACCATTCCCAATTTTATGGTTCAAACTTTTAGGTATTTTTCAAATAATCAAACAAGTTGCCTAACGAATTTTTCGGTTCTCCTGGTTATTAAGTCCAAAAACGGGGGGAGAAATCGAAAAAGCCGATGCACGAGAAAATCAATGATGCATGCAGAGTAAGAGATGCGTACCTGACTCCAGCAGTCTACATGCAAAATGATCCGCACATAATTTAAAGACTGAAGTAAAACTACCTAAATGGTGCAGGAGGAAATCTGAGCCCTGAGCAGCAGTTCTACTCGAAAGAACGTCTAGTCGACCACCAGCCTTCGATCCAAGAGTCCAGTCTAGGCTCACCCCTCCTCCTCTTGACAAATCAAGTTCAGGAACAACGCATGGTAGGGTGGGCTGTGGCATGTAGGCTCGAAGGTAGTGGATCGACTATTTTATTAGTTTTTTTTATTCATGTCCAATTATTGATCTATAGGCACAGGCAGATTTATTAGGGTGTTTGGATCCTATTTATTACGTCACAGTCAAGCAAAAATCCTAAGGCTAGGGGATCAAAATCGCGAGAAACCGAATAGGCAAAAAATAAAAGAAAACCGCGATAAAAGTCGCGTAAAAACCGAGGGGTCCCCCGAGCACACCGGTGCTCGGCGAAACAGACCCCGAGAGTCTAAGTCTGGCTGAGAGAGAGTCCTGTTGTCCTGTATTATTACAACGCTTCAAATAATGATGAAAAGAAAATCTAAACTAATCTAAGCTAAATTCCTGCACTCCGCTGTCTCCTCGCGCTCTCCTACGGCTCCGTGCAGAAGGGAGCTGCCTTCGATTGCCGCGGTTGCGTCGGCTCCTTGAAATTCACCGCCTCGGTCCTCGGGCCCTCGCAAGAAAACAAAAGAGTGTCACAGACCAGATAAAATTAAAACAAATAAAGCAAATAGTGTAAGAAAAAGAAAACATGGTATGCATGCAAAAAATGTAAATAGAAATAAACAAGCAAAAATAAACAAAAACAAAAATAGCAGAAAAGAAATAAAAATAAAAATAAAATAAAATTAAAAGAAAAATAAAAAGCCGCGAAAAGCCGCGGGCGACGAAAAAGCCGCGAAAAAGAAAACAAAATAAAAAGAAAAGAAAATTGACTACTAAGTAGTGCTCCCCGGCAACGGCGCCATTTTGATGTGTCGCCCGAGGAACTAAGGTAAAGTGTCTCACTATGGTCGTTGTGACCTCAGTCACTCGGGACTCATAGCTCAATCAAGAAAAAGAATCAGATCATCAAATAAGGATAAAAACACAAGAAAATCAAAGTAGCGGTCTCGCTATGATATTAACCTGGTATAGCACCCAGGGTCGAACTCGAGGAGCAGGAGATGGCCTTGCGGCCTACGAAGTAGTCTAAAAATAAAGAAAATAAAATCAAATGATTTTTGATGGATTTTTAATATTTTTATATTTTTTTGGGATTTTTAATTATGAAGAAAACAATAAAAAAGGCAAATATAAACAACTTCATGAAAATAATTTAATGACTCAAAAATGCTCTAAAAATTCAACAAAAATGTTTTTAAGATTTTTATATTTGTTACTGTTTTTAGTGAATTTTTTAGAATTTTCTGATTTTTAGGGAATTTTCTAAAAATAAAAGAAGGCAAAAAGACTATGCTGCTATCCAGCCAGGCTTCAAAGACCAATTAAAAATTCTAAATGGTCTTCTCAAGCCTAGAGGAATTTTTCCTGGGAAATATAAACAAAAAGGAAAATTCAAAATAAAAGGAATTTTTTATTTTTGAATTTTCTATGATTTAATTGAATTTTTATGAGTTTTTCAAGGTTTATTATTTTTATGGTTTTAATATATATAAAAATAACTAAAACTGGTCAGAAAATCAAACACGCAAAAACACACAAAATCTGAATTTTTTGTAATTTTTAAAGAGGTGTTTATATTTTTTATGAATTTTAAATCTAAACAGGCAGAAAAATGGATGTTTTTGAATTTTTAAAAATAATAAAAGGGCTCAAAAATTTTCCCAAAAATTGGTGAAAATACTAAACAGTGGCAAGAGCCACGTGTCCAATTTTCACTCAATTTGGATGAAATTTGATATTTTTTTTTAAAACAAACAAGAGCCCACAGTGCACAGGGACATGTTTGTAATAAAAATATCTCCTGGGGGCTAAAGAGTAACAGAACCAGAAATTGGGGGGTCCTGGTGCAAAAATTCCAAGTTTTCACACGCAAGGCACGTGTACTGGGCACACAGGGACCAATATGCAATAAAAATACTTCCCCGGACTTCTTAGCAACATGTGCTAAAAGTCCAAGGGAGATATTGCAAAATGCCCAACAAATTTAACACATGTAGAAATAAACCATTCACAGGGGAATAAGTGCAATTAACAAGAAAGATATTTCGTTCATTAACAAACAGAAACTACAGCCCAAAGTATGCAAATTCTCCAAAAACTCACGTGACGAAGCACGTGCCTCACATTAACAGGGACGAAAATGCAATAAAAGTAAACAATCAGGGTCTCTGTGCAATTTTACCAAACTACAAATAACTACGAAAAATATTTACAGGACTAAAGCAAAATGCAAAACAGAGGGGGGCCTAAGTGTAAGTTACCCCACTTATGATCTGATGGCTGGAGTGGCG
Source organism: Ottelia alismoides (assembly GCA_037367405.1). Classification (NCBI taxonomy): domain Eukaryota; kingdom Viridiplantae; phylum Streptophyta; class Magnoliopsida; order Alismatales; family Hydrocharitaceae; genus Ottelia; species Ottelia alismoides. The sequence continues at coordinate 150,563 of JAZKJV010004395.1, forward strand.
CCACGTGGTGAATCCAACGGTTGCGGGTAGCGGGCGCCTCCTTGAGTAAACCTCGCTCGGATCTGACGGCGGAGGGCTGTCCACGTGGAGGATCTGACGACTGTGGTGCGATGTGGGTAAACCCTCGCTGGATCAAAGGTGGTGAAGATGACACGTGTAGATCGAACGGTATGGAATCAAGGGTGTCTCTTCGTCTGATCGTGTGGTCCTGATCGCACCTCCAATGGATCGGACGGTGGCGTGGCTCCTCAAATCAATGGCTGAGATCGCATCTGGAGCAGGAGGGCTGAATGGACGACTCTGGAGGGTCCTCCAAGAACAGGTGGTCGACGAACTTCACGGCCCGGTACTCGCGCGGTGGACCTCTCCTGCTGCTGATGATATGTGGAGAAGAATCGCCTCGATGGTCCGCAGGTGATGCTCCTCTCCGATGAGGCTGGGAATGTCGGAGATGCTCCAGCGATGAAGGCGGATCTGGAGCTCCTGTGCTGAATGTGAAGACCTCCAGATGAGGCCCTTCTGACCTGAAAAGTGGCACAACAAGCTCCGGGGTCGAGGGCAAAGTGCCTCGACCCTGTGAGCGGCGAAATGGGTGGCTAGTGCGTCGGGGCGCAGGATCTCCGGCGATGCGACGGCGAGGGAGATCGACTCCCAGTTCCGGGGCGAACTGGGATGAATGGAGGGGCGAAGAATGTGCGGAAGAGTACGGCGAAGATGGTAGTCGAGTCAATCGATAAAATGGGTGGTCGGAGCGGAACTAATCGATGGTCGACGGCAAAAGATGAATTTGGGCGTAACTGGAAATTAGAGAAAGATAGAAAGAATCAAGCTTACGGGATGCGTGTGGTCGACTGTGTAAGAGCTCCTGGAGCTCCTGGTCTTTGCCTCAAGGGACGTCGATGCCCGAGGCTCGAGCGTTGCTCCTGGGCGGCGCACGACGGCGATAAGCGGCGGGATTAGTGGTTGGGACACCTCCTCCTCACTGCAACACAACCTGCGGCTATCTGTCACTCTAGGGAAGGCAGTGGAGATCCTGGGATGGGAAGGCAGAGCCAAAGATGGAGTAATCGTGCGGTGGAGCTGGAGCTTTATATGGCTAGGGGTCCGAGAAGGTGAAGGTCGGGCGAGAATATCGAAGCTCGGACTCCCAAAACCCACCCCGGGCGTGGATCAGGGAAGATCAAGGAAGGATTAGGACCCGGGGTTTGCGGATTTGGTGTTCGGATCAAGGCGCGATAAATAAGTGAAGTCAGGTCTGAAGCGCAGGATCCTTCTCTGGTGGTCCTAGGGGAGAGTTGACCGAGGGTCAACATTCCCCCGTGGACAAACCATATGCAGCCACGTCATAATTATTTGGAAATTCATTTTAAAATAGCAAATGGCTTATTTTTTAAAAACACAAAACATGAAAAATATCTATTTATTTTAAAACTATTTTTAGTGATTTTTTATTTGTTTTTTTTGAAATAAAAATTAGGTATTTACCAAATAGTATTATTATATATAGTTATATACAATTTACATTTTTTTATTTTTGATTTTTAATAATTTATTTTTGTACATTATATTCCAATTTTATATTTTATTTATTTATATAATAAAATTTAAAATAATTTGGTAATTTTATTTTATTTTTATTATTTATTTACAAGGGCTAAATAAATACTTTTATTTATATACATATATGGTATATATACAATGTTGGGTTTGGTTTTATTTTTATTTCTTTTTATTTTATTTTTGTTTTTTTTGTGATTTTTATTTTATTTATTACACTGTGACATATAGAGTATGTACAATTTTTATGGGATTTTTATTTATTTATTTATAGGGAGAAATAAATATATAAGGGGTTCTATGTACATGGTGAATATAGACAATGATGAAGGAATTTTTAATTTCTTTTTTATTTTCTCATTTTTGTTTTAATTTTATATTTACAAATATATACACATAAATACACACCCATTTTTATTTTTATATAGAGGAAAATATTTCTATTTATATATAGGTATATATGTACACACATGATCTTCCTTATCTCTCTCTACTTGGGTTTTTATGCGGTCAGGCCCATGCTGGGCCCTCCATGGGGATTAGGTTGCTCAATATTTATTCTAAATATCTCCCTCTTATTCTTTTATTTCTTTATTCTTTTATTTATGTACAAAAACATGCTTATTATGAATAATTACACAATGCATGCTATTTGACAATTATTGTTAATTACAGGAATATACATGTGTTTTGCATGGGTTTTGTAGCTAAAATAAAAGAATAAAGAGTGATGAATGGGTATTCATCATAGTTCTAGCATGCACTTTCTCAACTCATTGAGGTGTTATCCTTTTAGATAGGTCAGTACCATATCTTAAGGGAAGGAAGCCTTCCTTGGGGTTTTCAAGAATGGAATATGTCGATGGTGTACCACTAATGTGATGGTTCCAATATCCTCTTCTCTTTACTTCTGAACAACTTCAGAACTAATATCTAAGAGGTATCCTTGAGATCATATCTCAAGGTATGGAATGGCCAGACTATAAAACACTTATCCTTATATCATTCTAAATGATTATGATATTATCTACATTAAGCACGATGAACACAATGGCACTCCTACTAAGCTTCACACGATTCATTAAGATTCTATTTGAAATCATAACATTTATAGTTTCATCAAATCCAATGTTCCGACTACAAGAAGTTTATTTGAGTCCATAGATGGAGTTCTTTAGCTTGCACACCTTTCTTTCCTCAATCATGAATCCCTGGGGCTACCACATGTGAATATCCTTAGAGAGTTATTCATAGAGGAATGCAATATTGACTTCCATCTTGAACACGTCATACTTAAGTTATGTAGCTATAGTTAGCAATATTATGATGGGTTTAAGCATGATCACTAGAAAGCAAGTCTCATCGCAAGCGATGTCTTCTTTATATGTGTATCTTGAGGATATGAATCATGCTTTGAAGGTCCCTACCTTCTCATCAGGTTCCCTCTTTCTCTTGAAGATCCATTTACACATTAACGGGTCTTATACATATAGGTGGATCCTCGAGGGTCCATATACAACACTTGTATATGAAGTCTACTTTATACTTTATTGCTAACACCCATCTTTCCATGTCATGATCCTTATAAGCTTCATAACATGAAGTCAGATCATTGTCATACTTAAGTGACACATGGAATACATCCTCCAATTTATTTGAAGATGTTTTCGCTTTTCATCTTTAATTGTCCTTTAGTTTCCAATTTCAGTAGCCTCATTATCTTCTCAAGATTCAATGAGTTCCTTTACTTCATTTTCATCTTGAGTCTTAAGAGAGTCATCCTCTAGGAATCATATCCTTAGAGATGTAATCTTTAAGAATCTCAAGGTCATAAAGTAGGTATCCAATACCATCCTTTATATTCCTAACTATGTAGCACTCTCTGGTGCTAGATTCTTGCTAACTTGCATGAAACCTTAGTAAGGATATACATTGTAGTCTGTACAGCATATATACCTTGGAAACTAAGAGGTAGTTATGCTAAGATTAAACATTGATCAAACCATGTCACACACAATCCAATCGTATCTCCCTACAATTCTATTGAGTTTAGGTGTATTAGGAGGATTGAGATAGGAATGATATTCATATCTTCGTAAGGTATTCTTTGAATTAATCTAATAGGTACTTACTACCTAGATTAGAACAAATTCATCTCATCTTCCTTCACACTTTTGGTGCTGATCCAAAATTGTGAAATCTTTGAACATTGAAAGGTTTCTAAGGTAAAGGTAAGAAATCTCAAATCACAAATAATCATCGAATGATATCACATATCATCAACATTTATTATGATATAGATGATCCACATACATCAATATGTATGAGATCTTGAATACCTTGGCATCTAACACCATTCCCAAGGAAGGTTGTATAGGACATTTTTAGCTTGAATACGATATCACAAGTAAGTAAATTTTGAACCTTTAGACAATATAAAGTACAATATCTTACTAGTCTATTGATCTCATTAACGGACTGATGTGACATGATGCCATATCATTGTCAAATGATCTTCATCCTCCTATTTATCTTTAAAGTTTTAATTTTCAGTATTAGAAATGTTACTGGACCATTCGTTAATTTTCTAATTTAGTAGAGTCCACTAGATGTTAGATTACAATCTGAAATATATCCATCATAATTCTTTATGATATGTCTTATCCAGAATTCATGTTTATTTCCAACACTTAGAAATAAACTTATGAGTGTATTCTAATATCCATGTCATAGAAACATTCTCTAAGACTAAGGGTTCTCCCACTGAAAATGATAAGTCTATCTATGCAATGCAGATTGTTGCAACAATTGCATCAATATCTACATGGATGACTATTAAATCTTAAGATCAAAAAATTCTAGTCTTATAAAACATATGCAACCTATTGCAAATGTCATCATAAGAATGAGATATAATTATTAGACTATGATCTTATCAAATAAGAGAGTCAATTTTGATTAAATGTATATTATAGATTATTTCGGTGCACTATCTGGGTCTTGCTTTAATTATCCAAGATAGTCTAGATAGTCACATTATCAATACATTGGCTTCTTGCATTATTGGCATTCATCCAACTATTTGGATGTCATATGGAAGTTACAGAAGTACAGTAAACTCCTTGATTGTCCTTCTTGCTTGGGTCTGACCCATGCTTCCATTGTGCTCCCTTCATATATAAACAACCTTTGCTTAGGATACATAATCCGTTATGTTGAATTCAAAAAATTTCAATATAAGAGTATTTCAACATTTATACATGCTTCATTTAGTTCATACAATATGAATATTATGAAGCTTCATAAATGACTTAAGTATAGACAATAGAATGATGACACTCATCATATCTACATACATCTTAACTCTTAAAGATTTGGGTTCAGTTATGTACTCAAACATTTTGAATACATCATCTTTTATAAAGCCACCATTCTACATAATGCAGTGAGCCATGTCACTCACGATTAAATGTTGAGAGCACATATGTATGCCAGAATATCTTTTTAGATTTAATAAGGATTATTTGGCAATTACGATCATCATCGATATGTCACTTCCAAAGTACATTCGATGAGAGATCAAGATGATAGAGACATATAAAACCCTAGGTTGTTGTCGTATCGTCCATTTATTTGTCATTCCTCATTATTATGAGAAAACTTGCACATTGCAACCACATACATTATGTGTCCAACTGCAAGTACAATATCTTGATCATGGATCCAATCCATGATATTTTACTGGTTGTTATTGAGTATAGTATTGAGTGGGTTTAATGAAGGATTATCTGAAATAAGAAATTTTCATTAATATATATAAATATATATATGTATATATTTTACTTTGATTTAGGAATTTTTATATCAAGCTGTATTACCATGTCAACACTGAAGGATAATTCCCTTAATCACTTTCAATGTAAGAGATATACTTACCATTATATCTCAAGCAAGATCTGGGATCTCCTTTCTTATCTTTTTCACATCCCAATAATATGAGAACTTGCAACTCAGATAAAAAGTAGTGGGAACACATTCCGCCTTGCAAGTCCAACTTGCATTTCCCAATTCGATCTTTAACCCACCACTCCTATGGTGATATTGACCCGTCATTAATTGAACCAACCATTAATAGGAATACAACTCACTTTGCACAATCCAATATGGCCCCATAAAATATGAGGACTCCATATTGGAGTCACTACTTATACGTCCTTACTATTTCGAGAAGTAAGGAACCCGATCCAGATGCGCTTGTATGAAGGAGCTATCACTTCAGACAGGCGTCTCCTACATACAATCCCTATCAGTGAAACCCTTTGCCTTGATGGGAGACCATGGATGCCACTTATGTGATCCTCTATATCATGTTCAAATTTTAATTATTTATTACGAACCATATTCACATAATTAATTCTTTGTAGGGAAACAACAACTCTATTTAAAATAGAGTATTTTAATGTTAATTGGATCCAATTTATTTAATCATATTAAATCAATTATCAATCCAACCAATCAACCACCAAACAAATTTTTAATTGTTACTTGAAGGATGGTTATAATCTCAAAATACATATTATTTCGAATTTTAATAAGTACAAAAATACATAATGATCTCTCAAACATTATCCCTTCCCTACCCAATATCATGGATGTACCGACGGGAGTGGGATAGACTGCTCACGGAGCAACCTGCTACCCCAACTCTCCCCGACTTGACAACATATCCGCCTCGGGTCAGGATAATGCCAATTGATCACTTTGTACATGAGATTATAATCGGTCTTTCAAACGAAGTTATACCATATAATAATAATCTAAACATTTTTTATTAAAAGAATAAGGAGATTTGCTAAACAAATCCCCAATCCTATTCAAGCAACTTTGTTTGTTGGAAAGAAGATCATGTAACCAATTGTGATCTCGATCATATCTAATAAATTATTGCTTAAGGCAATGTAATTTAAGGAAATAATCATTATAAAATATTTCACTAAATAATCATCAATAATTATTTCAGGAAATTAACCATTAATTTCACTAACTGATTAAATGACAATCACATGGTTCTTGATTATGAATGTAATTTCCAGCAGTGACCATGACTTACTAAAATTAGCATATCTCAATCAATTTAAATCCAAATATTGTAAAATAAGTTTCCAGAGTTTGCTATTTTATTTATAACAGAACCCAAGTGATTTGCACGCATTTCTAGGTGTTTCAAATACGTAATTAACACTTTAATTACGTCAAGATTCGACATTCCTATAACAGTGGATACATGTTTATTAAAATGATTATAGCTTGAGCAATCGGATACCAAATCACAAAAACTCAAATACCACAGTTTCCTTATTTAACGAAGAACAAAATCCAATTGATAATTTAGTGTTTAAATAATATAAACAGAGCCTAATGTTTCAACAAAACAGGGCTGCATGAATGAAATGAGATTAAAAATTTGCAAACCCTAATGAGCCCAAGTCGTCCTAGGTTTATGAATCGTATCCGAAATCTCCAACCTGGATCTTATAACACTTGACGGATATGGTAAGATCCTGAAGCGCATCACGGAAGCGTGAGGATCGCATCGTATGCTATCGGGAGTGACTAGTCGCAGTAGTCGCTCGAGGCAACAGAATTATAAAAAATTTTCATGCGATGAAACCACATAATCAAAGAGCACTTCTCGGATCGTTTCATCTAAACCTCACACAAGCATTAGAGTTATCTCTTGAAGCGTGGTTGCAATCGAGTCTCTAGACGAAGAGACCTCCTATCTGAAATTCGATCCGATGGAGGGGATGCTTGCGAGCGTGTTGATGAAACACGTGCTCCTCGCAATCCATGTTGATGATCCAAGCGACGAATCTACTGATCTCATCACATGAGATACAACGTCTGCTTCCCGAGCAAGGCGCACCGAAGGAGACGGAGATCCACGAGCAAACAATCCGACAACTGATGAGTCCTTATTCACCCTAGTTAATTATGTGGAATTATTGAGTGCTTAAGTTAATGTTGAATTTGTCGTTGCCGGGCAATCGAAATCGGTCAAGTAATAACCACAATAAGTTAATCATTTTTTAATTGCGTTGTTTTTAGTTTATTTTACTGGGCATGTCCCCAGGTCGAATTTAAGGAGGCAAAGGATCAAACTAGAAATTTGTCTATCAAAGTTCATGCACGGTTTTAGAGATCGTATTTTTTTGTATTTTTAATGCAATTTGGAATGAAAAAATGCAAATTAGGTCAATTTTAAGGAGTAAAATACGATTTTCAATCAAACGATGTCCAAAAATACGAAACTTGACCAAGATGTCAATAATAATGAAATTAATGCACTATAATCTTTTTGGAATTTTTGGATTAAGATAAATATTTTATGGATTTATGGATGCAAACACAATGAATCTCAATAATTAATTATAATAAATATTAAACCTAATTATTTCTAAGAGATAGAATTATCCAAGATCTATCACTAAGTAAATGATTTCAGAAAAATCCTAAATCTTGAAAATCATGGATTTACCACCTCTTAAAAATTAAAGATTGAAATATGTAAAATGTTTTTACAGAGCAAACCATGTATGCAAATGCAAATCTTTTTTGGGCACTAAGTGAAATACGACTAATTCTACATTCTGTGATTTTTTTTGCAATTTTCATAGCTATGGTCAATTACTTATGAATTTCGAAGGAGATTGAAAAGTACGTAATTTTCCACGAAATGATTAATTAATAATTAACCACAAACCATAAAAATATCAAGCATATGCCATAATGTAGAGAATTAATTTAACAACACAGTGCCTATTTTTAATAAATAAAATGATGCAATGAAAAGGTTAAAATAACAGAGGAACACAGGGATATTAAAGCAATATTACAATAAAAATGCAAGGAGGACCAAATTGATATTACCTAGAAACATGGAAATATCAATGCAAAATAACCAGCGATGGTGGCTCTTCTGCGTATAGGGAGTCCTTTAGTGGTGTCTTCAACATTAGCCCAAGTGGTCACGTGCTACGCACGTGACCCTGGGTGCTAGATTCCTGCATAAATAGCTGGATATTTAGGGGTTGGATGCAAACGTTCCGCCAATGAACGTGCTCCTCACGTGCGTGGAGGTCTCAGGCCTCTTGCGCCTGATTCTGGCATGGCGGAGCGGTGGAGCAGGTGGGGGCGGAGATGCTCGTGCAGAGGAGCCTAGGAAGAGACGTGGCGGTCGTTGCGGTCCGATGAAGTGTGAGGTGACTGAGCAACGTCCTTGACTAAGGCGGCATAGCGGTGGATTCTTGGAGACTATAGGAGGAGGCACCCCCAATCAACGAAGATGGTTGGCAGTAGGAAGTCGTGGTTGATGTCCTCGGAGGGAGCTGCATGCAACGGTGTCATGCGGTGGACCCTCGTGCTTCTGGCGGTTGACGGTGGCGCGTGAGGAAGGTAGGAGCGGTGGAGAAGTCCAGAACTTATGAAGATGGAGGCGTAGACCCCTGGCACCGTCCAGGAGGTGACTATGAAGCAAATATTGATGGCTCGACGGGATGAAGTCCGGAGCAGAGCAGGGCCTGCGGCGGCTTTCTGCAATAAGGGGGGAACCTCGGACCTCGCCGAAGGGAGATGAAAGAAAGCAACGTTGTCACCGCCGCTCCTCTTACTTATTAGCTTGTCAGCGGAAGGATCTTTGTTGGAGGACCGACGATGATTTATATAAGTGGGTTAGGCGGCGGAGGTTTCGAAGAATAAGGAAGGTGGAGGGAGATGGATTCGACGAGATCCGATGAGATGCGCAGCGGCAACACCACGATTCGCAGAGGAATACGGAGGCCGGAGATTGTAGGGGTGATGGCGGCGCTGCTCCTTTTTGGGAAAGTAGGGTGGGAAGGAAGGAGAGCAGTGGCCATCCGATCAACCAAGATCGGAAGGCCAAGATGCTGCCACGTGGTGGCAAGAGGGCATGGAGGCAAGGCACGTGCAGTGCGCGTGCGCCGACAGCACATGCATTGCGTGTGCACTGGCAGCATGTGCGCTGCACGTGCGAGGCGTTTGATTTTTTTAAAATGAAATCAAAAACCTCCGAAAATGGGTGACACGTGGTGGCTCTAGGAGCAGCCACGTGTCAGCCCTAGAAAAATCAAAAAATAAATACAAAGAAAGATCCAGAATAAATACCAATAACCTAGGATTGAAAATTTTTCTTCACTAAAGTTTCTCATCTCGATGAGATCTACAATTTTCATGAAGAGACCAAAACCAAAATCGATCATTTGTGCAAAGTGGTATTTTTGGGGTATCCCATGTACATAGAATACCTTAATTTTTGGGGATTATAATTTTTTTCATTTTTAAACCAGATAAAAATCCAAAAAATATGATAAAATCAAATATAGATATTTACATATTAATATTTTTTTAGTAATTAAGAAATATAAGAAATAAAATAAAATACAAAAAAGATAATTTTTGTACAGGCAGTTAGTGAAGACTCGGACTCAATTAGTGTCTTTGATTACAAGCTTAGTTTGGATTTGGATTTTGTGCATTTTAATAAAGTCTTTATCAAATAAGACAAATGAAAAAGAAATAAAATAAAATGGGTTAATTATGTACATAAATATATAGGTCAAAAACTGATAAAATACAAAATGTACAAAAGATGCTCAAAACCCAACTTTCACATATGAGCTCCGATTCACTTGAACTTGGTCTTGTTTTAAAGGTATTTGAATGTACATTAGTTCAAAAGTAAGTCGTATCAAATCGGATACTGTATGAGGAAGATATCAGGGTTTTAGTCCGGAAATCCAAGAAAAAGGGTTTGGGTTTTTGGTCCACTTATTTAGGTTAGTGATTGTTTTGTATTTTTCATTTATTCTTATCAGTGATATGTAAACAATGGAGGTGGTTTCAAAGACATTTGGAGTTAGCATGAATTAGCTAAAAATCGAGGAAGTTAGGCTATTTTACAGGTCAATTGGGCTGAGATTCTTGGCTTCTTATTTTGTGTAATAATAAGTGATAAAATGCCATTCTTATCAAAACATGCATGAGTGATAATTATGCAGCATAAATGAAGAAATGCCAATGATTTTTAGGGATTTGATCTTAATTTGTCATTTTTAGAGTGATGAATCTGAGATTCATCATCCCCCTATACTTAAACCATGCTCGTCCCTAAGCGTCAAAAGAAATGCAATGAGGTGAAATGAGATTGGGTTCCATACCAAGACCATGAGCATAAGGAGAAAACGAAACTAGACAAGACATTTGGAATATTAGTGTGGCGGAACATCTGTGAGACATAGTATTTTAAAATCAACAGCCTTCAAGTTCTACACATCATTGTCAAAGTTTCGGCTCGGAAGTCATCTTAGATCAATCCTCCACCCAAAGCATACCGCATGAACATTGAACAATCGACTCATGTGTGTGAAAGGTTTTATCTCTTCCATCCAGAATGTCGGACTACCATGCAAACCTCCTCTCCAGTAACTCGTCCTTGGGGAGTCAGGTATTTCATTCTATGGCCTGTCGTGTTGTGTTCACAATCGAATAGAGGGAGAAATTAGAAGAAGGAGAAAAGAACTGGAGGGTGGCTAGTGTAGTCACCTCTCCTTGTGAAGTCGACCAATTTAGCCAAGTCTTTACCAAGATCTGCAGGTTTTCTTAAAGCTTGGACCTTTTTTTGGTCAAATATTTATTTAGTAGTAGGCTTCTTTATATTTGGATTTTTGGTGGTTCTACTTAGATCTTGTTGTGCCCCTACGAATATAGAATATTTTTTCCGTACATGTTTTGGGGTCTTAGAAAAAATTGTGCCCAACCATCCATCCCTTTTCTGAAGCTTTATTTCAACCTGTACTCCGGTCTTTAGATTTCCACGCTACCAGAAAAGTAACTCACACAATCATCCAACACCCCGTCTAAGTTGAGCTATGTGCAAAGTGCGAGAGTACAAATTAATTCCCTATTCCAAAGTCATACCCAGAATGAAGAGACCAGTTAGACACTAAGAGTCAAATGCTACATATTATCATGTGGAACTCAAAGAATTAATCCAAAGACCTGAAGCTTCTAAAATCCTATTTCTCGGTGAAGTTCTTCTGAAGATTAGGTGGATTAAGGTCAAGTCTAGACCACTCTCCGTTTCTGCTCATAACTCGATTTAGAACCCAAGGGCTTTTCACAAATGTAATGAGTGTAATGCTGGATGAAGTACAAGTGTGTGAAACGCAAACATAGTTTTTTTTGAAAAAAATTTTATGCAAATTTTTTTCTTTGTCTTTGTGCAAAAAGAAGAAGCCATTTTTTTCAAATTTTTTTGGTTAGACACGGTCAGTGTTAGTAGCAAAACTTCTTTTGTTGTTTTTTATTGTTAGTTACCCACCCTGTAAATACATATAGACTTATGTGAAAGTACGAGTTATGGATAAAATATATACACAGTATATATACACCCCCCAATACATAGCGAGTGTTGTGTCCTCAGAGCATAAGAAGCGTAGAGAAGACATAGCTCTGGATAAGTGTAAGAGAGTGAAAAAGAAAAAGAAAAAGATAGTGCCCCCTATACTTAGGCTGTGAACAGTCTAAGTATAGCAGAAGAGAGAAAATGAGGTGGTCAGGATATGTGAATGAGGAGACTATATACTGATGAGCATCGGTTCCCCCTATACTTAGGCTATGGTAGGGCTAAGTATGAAAGAAAGGTGGAAATGAGGCGATCGTGAGATGGGGAGAACGGTATGTACACATGGCATCGGTCCCCCCTAAGTATACTTAGGCCTTGGCCTATGTAGAGGAAGAAGATGTACAAGGAGATCGATGGAGTCAGGAGGGAGGGTGGGTAGCCGATGATTAAGGCGGTTTTCAACCGATCTTTTTGTTAGCCTGTGGTGGGAGATCGTAATGATAAGAATGAGATGAAGCATATGATTTCCAACCATTATTAGTGTTATCCCCAGAGAAATCATGCTGGAGAGTAGATGAAGCGTATGAATTAGATAAAAGATAACCATCATCGGAGTTATCCTCAGAGGAATAGTTTTTGAAAGTGGAGGTACTCCAGATATTCTTGTTCTTTATTTGCTTCATTTGTTTTCACAGAATTCGTTCCTTCTTAGGATCAAGCAATTCGCCCTCGGATGATGAATACTTGGAAGCACCAGTCTCAGTCAGCCCATAAGAAATTATTCCAGTGTATTTAATGAGACCAGGAGAATCATCTTTGGATGAATAATAGTGAGGAACGGGAGTCATCCAACAGGAATCAAAGTTTGGATCCTTGTAAGATAAGGTTTTAAGAATGCCAAACAGACCTCACTCATGTTGATTACCTTTTCCGAACATGATGAGGGATCATCATACGATTCCTCTTCCGGAAGGTCAAAGGCGACTTTCTTCTTAAATGAAGAAGCAGTCATTTTGTTTTGTGAAGGTGTTGGTCTTGGGATTGTGGTGTTGACACTTGAGTCTCCAGATGAATAACAATTGAAATATTTCTCCTTGTTTTGTGCACGTCCCGCATATTTATCCTTGATTTTCTTAATATTTGTGCACTCCTGAGTTGGATCGATTTGGTCAAGGAAGTCAGAGAAGGTTGACTTTGGGTGAGCCCATGCATATGTCTCATGATCATATAAGAAACACTTTTCTATGGTTAGAGCAGCGAGAAATGCAACAGTGGGGAGAGTCGTCTCTTCATGTTTGTTCTCAATTGACTTGTTGTTGGTGCATTCCTGTGTCGGGTTGATTTGATCAAGTTAGCCAGAGAAGGTTTCGGCCAACTCGGGATGCGTCCATGCATAAGTCTCAGGATCATAATCGGAGTCATTTCCTATGGCGAGAGAAGCGGAAAATGGAACAAGGGGAAGAGTCTCTAAACCAATAGTCTCACTAACAGCCGCTATCTCAAGTGTATCAATGGGGTAGGGCTCTTCTACCGCCTGATGGTTACAGCTGTCGAGGGATTCGTGGGTTGCCTCAGAAAATTGTGGTTCCTCGAAGACTTATTAAGATCGAAGTGCTCCCAATGCTATAAAATTGATTTCGCAACTCTCACACTACATAATTACGTTAGCCAATGCTAAGAATGGCTTTCCGAGAATGATCGGAGACTGGGTGAATTCTCCTTGATGCTCAATATCAATGATCGTGAAGTCTACTTTGAGCGGAGCACCTTGGAATGTAACGATGACTGAAATTGTTCCTCTCAACTGCTTTATCGATAAATCAACCAGTTGAACGATCTCTCGCATCTTCTTGATAGGTCCGAGTTTGAGATCGTTATATACAGAGGTCAAGAGGATATTAATTGGGGAGTCGTCATAAATTCGAGCATGGGTAAATATTGTGTCTTTGATTCTACAGTCAAATCTGGGCAACTGATTCACTATGTAGCTTTTGGTTTTTCTCCTCAACACCAAGGAGGTGACCATTATCAAGATATGTCTTTCATTCTTTGTTCTTATCATGCTCGAATTTTTCATCATTAATTTGTTCATTACAAATCCTTTCAGGTCGGGGAAGTGTTTAATGGCCTGTATAATGGGAAGTTAAAAAATCAGTCTCTTCTCCAATGCTTCCCGTAAAGCAGAATCCAATTTCTTCAGATCTTCTTCAGTTTCAATTTTTATGTATTTTTGTGGATTTTCATTTTTTGGTTTTTTTGAATATTTCATTTTTTGGTATTTTCTGTATGGTGTGTGGATGTGGTACTTTCCATAGATGTTTGATATACAAAGTCTGAGTTAGAGTCAGAGTGATTCCTAGGGGAGTAATAGGAAGAGGTGTCTCTGTCAGGATTGTCCCTAGGGTGATAATAGTCTCTAGGTTTCTGTATATCCTCAGAATTTTCAACGTGAGATCCAATCTTTTCCTCACCCATTTTTATATCCGAGCTACCAGAGAGTGAAATTAGTCGGTCGGCAAACTTTCTGAATTTATCCTCCATTAACTCAAATCTCTTATTTATCCTCGAAATATCATCCTCTAGAATCTTTTCATGATCAATCATGGGAGCAGTCGGTGTGTGTTCTTGTATTTGAGATCTAGACATTTCATCTTCAATTTTCCTGTATGAGCTGAGAGGAGAGTCTATTGGAATATCCAATATATTATCTTTGTTTTCTGAAAATTTCTCCTCATAACCTACGGATGGGGTCTGCTCCGTGGAAGGATTCTGTGGGAATCTGTAGGTCTCATACTCATCATACCGTGACTCAGGCATGCAATGTTGGTTTGAGTAGACTCTACTTCCATGGTCATGATTGATGGTATCCTCAAACAATGGAGTCATTGAGGTTGCTGTATGTATACGGTGATCGAAGTAGTGTTATTCAGCTTGGTCATTAGGGATTTGATCGTCGTGGTTAATCCAACATTAACAATCTCTTGGTGCGAGCCTCTCCATCTGGTGTGATCGGGTTTGGTCTCTTAGCCAGTCATGAGCCGCTCAAAAGTGATTTGATCTTGAAATGGTTCATTAGTTTCAACAAGAAACCGGGAATAAGATGCTTTAGTCCAAGGTGGCAAGTAATCAAAGGATGAGGAAGGTGGCACATATGCCAAGTTGAATTCAGTTGGATGATTAGGAATTATAGATCGGACTGGATTCATTCGAGGGTGAGTGTCTTCCGCAAATGTTGGAGGATTCTGGAAAGGACAGCGTTTAGACGATTTGGGTCTGACCGAGACAAATTCATATTTGTAATATAGATCAGCTTGGTACTTGGACCATCATCCTGTCTTTGTCCAAGACGGTTGATAATGGTTTGTCATGGTTGATCTTGGTGCAAGTGCACAAGATATTCAAAAGAATAAAATTATTTATCAAGGTGGGTGATGGCACAAGAGTGTGACTTTTGATCTTCAAAATCGGTTTACGCACACCAATGCAAACACAGTAAAAACCCCAGTTTCACCAACACACACAATGAAGCTGCAAGAGTTCGGCAAATTATCATATCAATTTTGGTTGGTGATAAATTCAATCTTGGAAAAATTTAGCGAGATGTTAGGTGCCGGAAATATTCTTAAAGACTGGATCGAATTCTTACGACTAGTTGCACCTACTTTCAGGCAGAATGGGTGTAAGTACGGACCGTAAAATGGCTACCCGTGTTACTTAAGGATGGAGCCTTACGTAGTGTCCTTTAAATCACCCCCTCTGCTAAGGAAATCCAAACCGTTTACCGGCTACTCGTAGATCCTAACTGAGAAGTAGCTATTCATTTTTAGAATCAATAGTATGAACAAAAATTTCGGAGTTGGGCTCTAACCTTAAGTGTCGTCTCTTGCTCACTCAAAAGAATAAATGAATCTAATGTCGGGGTGGCTCTCTCGCAAAAATTCTTGATTTTATGGGTTATTTAAGTCGGCTTTTCTTAGCAGTCCCAATTTTAATTAGATGATCACTGAAAAATTAGGTGAGCACAAATACACGTCTATCGTCTGGTCCTAATTTCCTTTTACAAATGTGATAAAATAAGAGGGAGAAATTCGAGAAATGCCGATGCACGTGAAACAATGATGTATGCTCATATAGAAAACTTTCAGTTATTCCTCATAATCTCCATGTGGGATGCAATACAAGAATGGAAAATTAATCTATATGAATGCAAGTCGATGAAAACCACACCTAGCAGAGAGTTCTATTAGCCGTGAAGAATTGATTTGAATTTGACTAAGTTGAACGATCTATTGTTTGTCTCGATTAATTTGAAGTGTGATCCTAGGTTCTACGAGCACAAACAAAAAATTGAAAGCTCTAATAGCCGTATGTGCAAGTCTATCCTAAGCGCCACTCAAGTCGGGCCCCACCCTTACCGAAGAGTGAAACATGCCACGACACCACAGAAATAGTCCAAGGTTTATACACACGCGAGAGTCCAAACAGACACCACCAGAAATGAGCAATTAACTACAAAATTTTAAATTTGCAGAAAAAATAAATCCTAGACTCTACCCTCTCCCACAACTCGACTCAATCTTAATTTAATTATGATTTTTCGGGTGTCGGCGAAGATACGTCGGTTTCGTGGGAAATCACTCCACATACGTCAGGTACCTCACAAGAAAAGTAAGAGAGAGAATGTAAGAGAGTAAATCAAAACTTATAAAAAAATAAAGACAGAAAAAAATGCGAGAAATAAAATAAAAATAAATGCAGGAAAAAATGGAATTTATATAGTGAAGATTCAAGGGTCAGACTACCCAAATGTGAAAAACCGAACAAAATTTTTTGGACAAAATCTATGTCGTTTGCCTCCCCGGCAACGGCGCCATCTGACGAGTCTATATTCTCCCTAATTAATTATGCGGAATTATCAAGTGTTTAAATTAACGTTGAATTTTTCGTTGTTAGGCAATCGAAATAGGTCAAGAAATGACCACAAAAGTTTAATCAATTTTTTAATCACGTGGTTTTTTATTTATTTTACTTGGGCAAGTCAAAAGGTAGAACTCAAGGCGGTATAGGAACAACCTAGAAATTTGTCTATGAAAGTTCGTGCATGGTTTTGGAGATGGTATTTTTTGTATTTTTAATACAATTTGGAATGCAAAAATGCAAATCGGTCTAATTTTAGGGACTAAAATACGATTTTCAATCAAACGATGTCCAAAAATTACAAAACTTGGCCGAGATGTCAACAATGATGAAATTAATGCACTATAATCATTTTGGAATTTTTGGATGCAAGACAAATATTTTATGGATTACGAATGCAAACACAATGAATCTCAATAATTAGTTATAATAAATATTAAACCTAATTATTTCAAAGAAATAAAATTCTCCAAGATCTATCACTAGGTAATTGATCTCAGAAAGGTCCTAAATCATTAAAATCTTGATTTAACACATATAAAAAGTAGAGATTGAAATATGCAAAATAATCTTTACAGAGCAAATCATGTATGCAAATGCAAATATTTTTGGGCATGATGTGAAATATGACTAAATCAACAATCCGTGATTTTTTGGCAATTTTCAGAGCTATGATCAATTACTTATGAATTTCGAAGAATAAGATAGGCAAAATACGTAATTTTCCACGAAATGATTAATTGATAATTAACCACATACCATAAAAATATCAAGCATATGCCATAACGTAGAGAATTAATTGAACATCACAATGCCTATTTTTAATTAATAAAATGATGCAATGAAGAGGTCTAAAATAAAAAGGAACATAGGGGTATAACTATAATATTAAAAATAAATAAATGCAAGGAGGACTAAACTGAGGTTACCAAGATTCCAGGGAATATCAGTGTAAAATTACCATAGGGGGTCGGCGGGGGCTCTTCTGCGTATAGGAAGTCCTTCAGGTTTGTCTTGAAAATTAGCCCAAATGGTTACGTTCTATGTACGTGACCCTAGGTGCTGGATTCTTGCGCAAATATTCGGGTCTTCAGGGGGTTGGATGCAAACGTTCCCCCAACGCACGTGCTCCTCACGTGCGTGGGGGTCTCAGGCCTCTTGTGCCCAGTTCTGGCGTGGCGGAGCGACGGAGCAGGTGGGGGCAGAGATGCTCGCGCGGAGGAGCCTAGGCGGTGACGTGGCGGCCGTTGCGGTCCGATGAAGCGCGAGGTGACTGAGCAACATCCTTGACCGAGGCGATGTAGCGGTGGATTCATGGAGACTCTAGGAGGAGGCGCCCCCAGTTGACGAAGATGGTTGGCAGTAGGAAGCTGTGGTGGACATCCTCGGAGGGAGGTGCAAGTGACGGTGTCATGCGGTGGACCCTCATGCTTCTGGCAGTTGATGGTGGCACATGAGGAAGGTAGGAGCGGCGGAGAGGTCCAGAAGTTATGAAGATGGAGGCGTAGACTCCTAGCACCGTCCAGGAGGTGACAATGAAGCGAATATTGGTGGCTCGACGGGATGATGTCCGGAGCAGAGAAGGGCTTGGGGCGGCTTTCTGCAACGAGGGGGGAACCTTAGACCTCACCAGAGGGAGATGAAGAGGAAGCAGTGCTGTCACCACCACTCCTGCTACTTAGTAGTTTATCGGAGGATGTATCTTTGAGGGAGGCCTGGCGGTGATTTATATAGGTGGGTTAGGCGGTGGAGGTTTCAAAGAATAAGGAAGGTGGAAGGAGATGGAATCGACGAGATCCGATGAGATGCGCAGCAGCGGTGCCGCGATTCGTGGTTGTAGATGGATTCCGGAGATTGTGGGGGTGACGGCAGCACTGCTCCCGTTTGGGGAAGTAGGGGGGAAGGAATAAGAGTAGTGACCGTCTGATCGGTCGAGATTGGATGGTCGAGATGCTGCCACGTGGCGGTAAGAGGGCATGGAGGCAAGGCACATACAGGGCACATGCACTGGCGGCACGCGTGCTACACGTGCGAGGATTTCGATTTTTTTATAAAAATGAAATTAAAAACCTCTGAAAATGGGTGACACATGGCGGATCCAGGAGCTGCCACGTCTCAGCCCCAGAAAAATCGAAAAGTAAATACAAAGAAAAATCCAGAATAATAAATCAAATGACCTCGGATCGAAAAATTGTCTTCACAAAAGTTGCTCGTCTCGATGAGATCTACAACTTTCATGAAGAGAGCAAAACCAAAATCAATCATTTGTGTGAAGTGATATTTTTGGGGTATCCCATGTACGTAGAATAAGTTGACTTTTGGGGTTTTATAATTTTTTTCACTTTTAAACCAGATAAAAATCCAAAAAAAATGATAAAATCATAGATAAATATTGACACATTAATCTATTTTTTTATATTTTTAATAATTAAGAAAATGATGAAATAAAATAAAATACAAAAAAGACTATTTTTTTAGAGACACTTAGTGAAGACTCGGACTCAATTAGTTTCTTTGATTTCAAGCTCAGTTTGGATTTGGATTTTTGAGTATTTTAATAAAACTTTTATCAAAGAAGATAAATGAAAAAAAATAAAATAAAATGGATTAATTATGTACATAAAAATATAGGTCAAAAACTGCGAAATACAAAATTTACAAAAGTGGCCCAAAACCCAACTTTCACGTATGAGCCCCGATTCATTTGAACTTGGTCTTGTTTTGAAGGTATTTGAATGTACATTAGCTCAAAAGTAAGTAGTATCAAATCGGACATTTTATGAGTAAGATATCATGGTTTTAGTCCGGAAATCCTAGAACTTGGGTTTGGGTTTTTGGTCCACTTATTTTTGTTAGTGTCTGTTTTGTATTTTTCATTTACTCTTGTCAGTGATATGTACACAATGGAGGTGGCTTCACGACATTTGGAGTTAGCATGAATTTGTTAAAAAATCAAGGAAGTTAGGCTATTTTACAGATCAATTGCGCTGAGATTTTTGGCTTCTTATTGTGTGCAATAATAAGTGATAAAATGCCATTCTTTTCAAAAAATGCATGAAAGCTAATTATGAAGAAAAAATGAAGAAATGACAATGATTATTAGGGATCTGAGATTAATTAGTCATTTTTAGAGTGATGAATCTGAGATTCATCACCAGCATAACAACGAGCTGCGTTGATGGAGACTCTCTCCAGGGCTTCCATGGTTGACTGTCACAATGAGAGAGAGAGAGAGAAGACGTGTAGAGAAAGAGGGAGAGAGAGAGAGAGAGAAATAGTTGGTGTCTCCAACTTGTGTGTGTGTGTGCAAAAGAGAAAATGGGGTGCCTCAACTTTTATAATATTTTGGGATCCATGGATCTCAATCCATGGACAACACAAATCCAATGGCTCACATTGATTTGCGTTTCTTTTAATGGCTATGATCTTGTTGCTAAAAACACAACAATAATTAATTTAATTAAATTAAATATATATTAAATATAATTTGGTTTATATCAAATCAATCTCCATTGGAGAAATAAAAAGGAGGCATGCCTCCGTTCATGACAGGTGTGGATGACCACCATATTCCATGTAGGAATTGTGGCCTTCCACCCTCTCTACAAGAACGATGGTTTTTTCCATTTATTCCATGAGATTCCAGTATCCCATGAATTTCTCCAATATTTGCAACAACTTTTGTTGCAAATTATTTCACAAAAATAAATCCAATTTTTTTTGTGAACATTGCAATCATGCCATTGGAAATATGTGAATCACATTCACAACCCAAATAAAATGTAAATTATTTTTTTTAATTTATTGTCCAATGTTAATCCAATTTACATCAATATTTAATTAACAAATGTAAATTACAAATAGCTCTCTCGTATATATTATAAATCACAATTATAATATGTATGAATAATTGGAATAGTGCTATCCACATTATTCATATCCATGATAATTAAATCACATTTATTCATCTTGGATCTCTATTCTCATGTATCCAAATAATATGTATCACATTCACATCACTCACATCATAGATAATCAAATAAGATTTAATTATCTTATATAACTCTCCTTATAACATGAATCAAATTCATATTATTCATGATCATTAAGTCGCATTTAATTATCCATTTTCTCAATACTCTAATACATATATCAATAACGAAATTATCCTTGAACTCTTTCAAGGATAATGCACTTTCCCCATGGATAATTGGAGATACAGACATGTCGATTGTATTGTTCCACGTATAGTGACTTGGATATTGAGATCACATCTCAAATCAAGATCTTGCAGACCTCCCATAGATGCTTGATCAAATCAAGTCCGTAGATCCAATCTTCTCATTGCATCTGAATCACATTCAGATCACTGTCCAACACTTGGACCAAGATTAGATCAACTCTCTACTGAGAGGAGTCACTAAAATCCAGACCCGTTTCATCACTCCCTAGGAATGGAAGCGTCATGGTTATACAATATGATCACATCACCCTCAGGTATCGTAATACATGTACATCCTTCATACTGGAAGACCAAGAACAAACCTGATGTTTTAGATCTCTTTTAGACTGTCTCCTTCAGTGTGTTATCATTGAGTTTCTCATTTGATCATTGGGAGTTAGTATCGATCATATACTTTCCCAAAAGCATATATCATACCCAAGTGTTGATCATATACTTTCCAAAAGCATATATCAAACCTGCAAATTCAGTTAATCTTCCAAAGAGAGACGACCGTGCACAGAATTTGATCTATGCAATATCTCATGAGTGAGATCATGTCTTTTGGTTCATTAAATGAACATGTATGATCCCTTTGTGAGATCGTATTACTCATATGCCCTTGCATGCACACCAGCGCATCGGTGTATAGACCTTAATTAGGTCATCAACCTATTGGTCTGCCAAATGTACATACTCAGACAAATAGTAACACATTTGTCTTTGGTCAGAGGATACGTGCCTATATCGTGACAGCATACGACATGGGACTTTGGTTATCTCGATCTCTTTAAGTCAACTCACTTGTCATAACTTATCTAACACCTCCGAATCACAATTCATATGCAGAGGAGATGCATCATGAGGTTGATTAGATATCACCCTTCAAAGAAAGGATTGTCATCTCCTTCTGAGGTTGGAGATGATCTCTTTATAATCATTTGATGGTGCTTGATGAGTCCTCATTCTAACTCTTTAGATATTCATCATAACACCAGCCTATATGATTCAATAATCGAATCTACAGTTGTATGATCATCAAGATGGCCATGGTACATAACCCTAATTGTACTATTGGACCTATTATGCAAATTTATTATTCTTCATTTCAGATTAAGCAATGATATTTGCATTAACATTTATTGCATAATGGCTCGCCATGGGATCGCATGTCCAACAATCGTCCCTCACAAGAAATTCAAAAAAGAAAAGGGTCAAAAGTAGATAAAACAAGTGTTCATCAAAAGAGATAAAAGTGAGATAATTAAGCAAATAAATATGTAGACTAAAAAACCTATACTAAACATTGCTCTTGGCAATGGTGCCATTTGATAATTGAAGTTGAATGAGGATCCTAATGCATGGCCATGGAGGACCTACTATGCCAGACAAGTTAAGCCTGACATTTCCTGTGTCTGTCACTCTTGCAGTACTCGGATCCCAAACCACTCGAATGAATCAACAACAAACCCGCAATAATGATAAATAAATGAAATTGTGCTAGATGAAATTTATTATACCTTTCATATAATTATGTATAGTCAAGCAAATGCAAGGGTCGAACCGCTGAGAGCAAATGCGTGGATATGTAATTTATTGCATGCATAGAAACAACAAATATTTTTGTGCTTTTTTGCTTTTTACTTTTTTGAGGGTTTTGAATTAGTTTTTAATTTTAGGGATTTTTTCATTTATAATTTTAGTGTTTTATTTTAGAAATTTTATTTTCTTTTCATATTTTTCATATTTTAGTTCTTTTTCTTTTATATGTATTAAATATATATAAATTTATATATAATAATATATATAATATAAAAAGTATATAGAATATATATAATAAAAATAAAATCAAGAAAATACAATAAAGTAAAGACATTTTTTAAGTATTTAAATTATATAATAGGTATTATTATTGTTAATTATTATATGAAATATATCATGATATATGCGTATATATAGTCTTTAGAGGATTTTGTATTTATAAATATAGATATAAATATTGCAAAATAATAAAATAAAATGTTTTTGTCTATTTTTAATATTTTTTATCAGTTTTCTGATATTTTAGGTAATTTTTGCTAATTTATATGTACTTTTTAAAGTCCAAATTACTCCCATATTAAAGAGTTATCAAACAGGTCAATTTTTTTATTTTAAAAAAATAAGAAGTCCAAAATTACTCAAAACTATTTTTAATACATAATATATGATATAAATAAAAATATACAAATGAAACCTAATATTCATGTGTTTTATATATTTTTTATCAAATTTATTAAGATTAGGAGGGTTTTCAATTTAAAAGGTTTTTCTTTTATTTTTTTGTGATTTATGATATGGAGTTATATTATATAGTTATTATAACATAATTCTTTTGGAATTTTTAGATAGTTCTTTACTATTTTTTATATTTTCATAATCAGATATGGATTAAATAGGCTCATTTTATTTTTAATAAGTTGAAAAAGAAAGTAAATGTTAAAATAAATCTCGGGCATAATCATGCACGACATCAAACATTTACTATATTTACCACAATTTTTCGAGAACAAGAGCTATTTAATTAAAAATAAAAGACTTAAATCGATTTACATTGTACCAGCCGGGGTATATTTACAATAAAATATAAAGTAGAAGGTCTACTTGCTAATACGTCACAATTTTTAACTGAAATTACAATATTTTATACTAAAATGAAATAAAGGAAGCAGGAAGGGGTCCCTTGCAATTTGGCTAACTCACGTGGGGACAACTTCAACTGACCTTGCAATGGACCTAGGTGTAGATTACAAGACTTGGGTGGGGTTAGTTGTAATTTTTACACAAAATATTGAACGTAATTAAATATTTACAAGTCTAATATAAAATTATAAAAAAGGAGAGGGGATACTTAATAATTTACTGCTTAAAGTCCGCGTGATCGGGTGACTCATATAATTCCATGTCGTGAGATGGACAATGATGATGGCGTACTACTTCGTTTAATTTTAGGGGCTTGATGAATCTGCGATTCGTCATGTTTATTCATTTATTTTAGCATAAAATCCCTTATAAAACACATGCATATAACTCTAACTCCATATTCTTACTAGCTTGCATCTATGTGTAAATATTGTACACTTCTTACTAATTTTAACCTTAAATAAATAAAGAAAGAAAGAAAGAAATTAAAGAAAATAAAGAAAATAAAATAAAAAAAGGAAGACTGTATACAGGTTGACCCAAACCCCGAGAGAAGGTCAAGTCTTGACCTAATCGACCAGGAATAAAGTAGGGGGACATAGGGTCCTTAAGCAGAAATCGAAAAAAAATGTGTGTGTGTTGTTGTAAATACTTATCACTTATTTTTTGTATATATGTATAAAACTGACACTAATTTTTTTTAGCAATAATTGACCTCAAATCAAATAACATTCAAAATCAAAGTTGTAAATAAAAATGTGTTCTAATTAATAAAAATAATTGCACAATTAAATCATGTATAGAATAAAAGCTACCATACTTGGAAAAAGCCATTAAGCACTAATTGAAAGACCAATTCCGGGCTCCATATGAACTCAAATTGAAACAATCTAACTTTTATTGGTTTCTAAATTAAATTCTCTTTAAAATGGCCGTGATTTCATAATTTTTGGAGTTACGAGTAAAAAGTTGGTTTTCTATAGTGGTTTGTGCAATTTTCTGATGTATTTTGTAAATATTGTATTTGTATATATTTGTAAATTATTTGTACTAATTATTTAAAACAAAATTAAAAAATAAAAAAATTAAAACAAAAAAACTTGCTTATTTACCCATGTTGACAATGTCATATATGTATATAGCATATGTATATATTTATTTTTCTTAACTAACTCCACAAAAAATAAAAAAATAAACTATTAATTTTCCAATAAATAAAGTGACAAAATTTCCAAAAAATAGTTAATTTTGTAAATAGTTTTATCTCTCTTTTACTTTATCTCATTTCAAATTTCATCTCTCTTATCTCTTCCACCAAAAAATTCAAAAATTCAAAAATTCAAATTTCATCTCTATCTTTTCTATTTATATGGATCCTTCTCCCTCATTCCAACTTGATCAATCTTTAGAGAGAGGAGACCGATCTCCGAGAGAAAATTTCGTCGAGAAAAGTGCCTAGCCTCTGAGCCATTCGGTGACAGCAAGTCGGCCTTCGTCGAGGCGATCACGGTCCATTTCCGCTCTAAGGTGAGATCCACATTTTTCTTATTTATTAATCTAGGTTAATCCTAGTTTTATTTCTCGCACTTTTATTTTGTCGTCATTTTTTTATTTAGATCATTAATTTCATCATGATTTGATCCGCTTCAAGTCGATTTTTCATCCCACGTTCTTGATATGTCCGCATTCAATTTCTACCTCCCACTATCTATCAACTCCGACAGCGCACGGTGGTCGGAGAATCAGATTCGATTCCTTTAATTTCTGCTGGATCCTCATTCATTTTTCGATTTGTAAATAAATAAAAAAATAATAATACAAAAAAATTATTTGTTTTCTTGTTCTCTCTAATATTGGTTTTGCAGGATAATCTTAAAAAACAATAAAAATAAAAAAAATCTTAGTTCCTGTTTACATTTTCTTCAAAATTTTTTTATTTACATTTCTATTTACAATTTACAAAATAAAAAAAGGGGGCAGCAGGCCCGCCAGCGTCGCTCAAGCCCCCTCATCCGCCTTCGCCGCAACCAGCAGGCGGAGCCTCCTCCGGCACAGCTCTCCGCATCCGCCAACCCCGTCCCACGCAACCGCGCTGCCCTAGAAGATCCATCGCGCGCCGGGGGAGGGGGTGGGGGGGTGATGAATCTCGGATTCACCATTCTAAGTCTCATTAATTAAAGCTCAAGTCCCTCGAAATCAACTGCATTTCTGCATTTATTTTGCATAATTAGCATTTGTGCATGATTTCATAAGAATTGCATGTTAGCATTAAAATTCCACATAAAATAAGAAGCCAAAAATCCAAGCAAAAAAATGACCTGTAAATAGCCTAACTTCCCCTATTTTTAACTCCTTCATGCTAACTCCGAATGCCACAAAACTACATCCACTGTGTGCACATCACTAACGAGAATAAATAAAAAAATACAAAAAAATAATTAACCCAGGTAAGTGGACCAAAAACCCAAACCCTAGTTTCAGGATTTTTGGACTAAATCCACATATCTTCCCCATCCAGTGTCCGATTTGATCCTACTCACTTTTGAACTAATGCACATTCAATTACCTTCAAAACAAGACCAAGTTCAAGTGAATCGGAGTTCGTATGTGAAAGTTGGGTTTTGGGCCTCTTTTGTACTTTGTATATTTTCGCGGCTTTTTGACCTGTGTTTTATGTGTATATTTTCTTTTTTTTAATAATAAAAATCCAAAAAAATTAGATTAAGGTCTCTTGTATTTATCTTTGAGTTTTCCCTATTTTTCCGGATTTTTATCTTGTTTAAAAAAATAACAAAAAAACTAGAAAACCCAAAAATCAAGGTATTCTATGTATATAGGATACCCCAAAAATTCACTTTTCACATTTGACCGAATTTGGCTTTAATGTCTTCATGAAAGTTGTAGATCTCTTGAGACGAGCATTTTTCGTGAAGAAACTTTTTTGATCCGAGGTCATTTGCTATTTCTTTTTGATTTTACAAAATGATTTTTTCTCGAATTTTCTGAAGCTGACACGTTGCAGCCTCAGAGGCTGCCACGTGTCATTGTTTTTTAGCCTTTTTAACTTTCGTTTTTATTAAAAAAAATTAATTCGCCTGCACGTGCAGCGCACGTGCCTCCCCCGCACGCGCACTGCACGTGCGCCCGCGCCTCCTCTTGCCTCGCCACGTGGCCAACTCGCGGCCGTTCGATCGGCCGCTGATCGAACGGCCCGCGCGCATCTCCCTCCTCACAACGTCCCGAAACCGCCGCGTTGCCCCCCCCGTTATCTCCGCCCACCGCCGTTGACCCTCCCCTCCGCACCGGTCCCCCGCGTCTTCCGCAACCACCGGCGCGCCTCCCTCGCCTATAAAGTCACCTCGCCAACCCAGAGCCCAGGCATCCGCCGTTCAACCCCCAGGAACTCCTTCTCCGGTAGTGACAGTCCGGCGACCCTCCCCCCATCGGCGTGATCCGAGGTCGGCCGACCTCGCTGCAGTGCCGCTTCCGAGCCACTGCTTCGCTCCGGTTCCCCTTCGCCGTCGAGCCCCTCCAGGTATCCCTCCTTCTCTCTATCTCTCTCTCTACATCTCTTCTTCTCGATCAAACTCCACCGGCGACCTCCGCTTCTCTTCTGCTCTCCGTCCACCCCCAATCATCATCTCCGTCGCGTTCTTCCCCTCAACTTCGCCAACTCCGTTCATCGTCAACGCCGCCCCGACTTCGTCTCCTCCGATCACACCTCCAGGAGACAGGGGCTCCTCCACCGTCGACACCTCATCTTCTCCGCCATGCCGCTGCGCCCTCGACGTCCCACGGCCGTGTGTCGGCCATCGCCGCTTCATCGACACCATCCGCCTCAACTCCACCTCTCTTCGCCGGACACGCCTCGTCACAGCCGCTCGTCATCCTCGCCGCCGGCCCCCCGCGCCTTCGACGCCCCACAGCCGTGTGTCGGCCCCGGGGGTCCTTCTTCTCCAGCCATGCACCTGCCGAGGCACCACCACCGCCTTCCTCTTCTGGGCAGCCACCGGCACCGCACAGGAGCCCCGTTCGCATCATCAATGGCCGGCCTCCCCTCCGCTTCGGCCGGCCCACCTTCCGCCTCCACACTGCCGCGCCGCCGGGCTCGGAGCCCGAGGCCCCAGCACGCGCGAAGCGCGTGCGTGGGGAACTTCTGCCGCACGCCACCCAGGGTCACGTGCCTCGCACGTGACCGTGGGCAAACTTCTGAGAAGCCCCCGGAGTTCCACGGATTTGCGCATCAATCCCCGCCAACCAGAGGCACGTGCAGGGCACGTGCCCCTCTGGTAAAATTGCAGAAACCGCCCCCCCCCAGTTTAGGTAATTACATATAGGCCCTCTTGCATGTTTTATTTATTTATTTTATTGCATCTGTACCCCTGTGTTTGTCATCCATTATAGACCTCTACATTGCATCATTTTATTTATTTAAAAATAGCATTTTGTTCATCTTCTAATTCTCTACATTTTGACATGCTATGGACATTTTTGTGAATTACGGTTGATTAATAAATAAGTGTTTTGCGAAAATTGGAATATTTTGCCCAATCTGTGCTCTGAAATTCATAGTTAATTAACCGTGACTCTAAAAATTCCCCAAAAATCAAATATCGTAGAGATTAATTTGATTAACATTGTGCCCAAAAATCATTGCATTTGCATGCATTATTTGCCCTGTAAAAATCATTCTGTGCATTTCAATGTTTGATTTTTAATAAGTATTAAACCCCACATTTTCGAGGTTTAGGACTTTTCTGGGATCCATCATCTAGTGATAAATCTTAGATAATTTTAGTTCTCGAAAATAAGTAGGTTTAATATTTATTAAAATTAAATATTGAAAATCATTCTGTTTGCAATTAAAAATTCGTAAAAAATTCATATTGCATCTAAAAATCCTAAAAAATTTACAGTGCACTCATTTCATCGTCATTTACATTGTGGCCAAGTTTCGTATTTTTCGGACATTGTTTGATTGAAATTTACGTTTTAGTCCCTAAAATAGGCCGAACTTGCATTTTGCATCTCATATTGCATTGAAAAATTCCAAAAAAAGAACGCCTTGAAAATCGAACTCAAAATTGGATAGACATTAATCTAGGTTGTTCCTTTGCCTCCTTGTGATCGACCTTGAGACTTGCCCAAGTAAAATAAACATACACCACGAGATTAAAATTGAATCATTATTTTGTGGTTATTTCTTGACTGTTTCCGATCGCCTCCTACAACGAACGACTTTCATTAATTTCATGCACGAACGATAAAAACGATTTCTTATCGCGGCTTTTGCGGACTCGTCAGATGGCGCCGTTGCCGGGGAGGCAAACGGCTTAGTTTTTGTTTTGAAAATTTTTGTTCGGTTTTCCGAATTCGGGTAGTCTGACCCCCGATTCTTTCATTGTAAATCCCATTTTATTTCTTGTATTTATTTTTCAGCATTTCTTTCATTTATTTTATTTTTGATTATTTTCTGAGTCACTCTCTTACATTATCTCTCTTATTTTTCTTGCGAGGTATCCGGCGCACGTGGAGCGGTTTTTCAAGGAACCGACGCATCTTCACCGACACCCGAAGAAACCGCAATTAAATTAAGATCGAGTCGAGTCGTGAGAGAGAGTAGAGTCTAGGTTTTTAATTTCTGCATCTTTATTTTCTGCTCATTTATAGCGGTGTCCATTTGGACTCTCGCGTGTGTACAAGGACATTGAACTTTATTTGTGGTATGTCGTGGCCTGTTTCACTCTCCGGAGAGGGTGGGGCCCGACTTGAGTGGCGATTAGGATAGACCTGCACATACGGCTCTTAAAGCATTTTTAATTTCTGATTGTGCTCGTAGGATCTTAAGCCACACTGCACTTTAACTGAGACGCACATTAGATCGTTCAACTTAGCCAAATTCAACTCAATTCTTCCCGCTAATAGAACTTTCTGCTTAGGTGCGGTTTTCATCGGCTTACACGCATTTAGTATAAATTTTCAATTCTGTATTGCATCCCACATGGAGATTGTGAGGAGGCACTGTAAGTCTTCTAACTGAGCATTCATCATCGTTTTCCGTGTGCATCGGCTTTTCCCGAATTCCTCTCTCTTGTTTTATCACATAAGTCTAAAGGAAATTGGGACTGGACGGTAGACGTGAATTTGTGTTCACCTAAATTCTACAGTGATCGCCTTATTAAAACTGGGACTGCTAAATATAGCCGATCCAAAAATCCATAAAATCAAGAATTTATGCGGGAGAGCAACCCCGACATTGTTTGATTTATATTGCAGCGAGGAGAGAGACGCACACTAGGATAGAGCCCAGCTCCAAACCTAACAGCTCGCGTAAACGGCTTGCAAGACTTGAAATTCTCACCAATTAAAACTAACAAGATAATTGACCGGACCCTTACGGTCTTCACTTTGAGTTGAGTTGGTGAAACAACCCTTGTATTGTGTTTGATTGTGCGTAGAAAATAGTGCATCAACGAATACCACACAATTGTGTCTACATCATAAAACATCTTGTTGACCACGAGAATGGAGGATTGTGGTAATTTTTGTTCAGGATCGTCTCTCTCTACCACAAACTCCCCAATCTCAAAAGCCCAGAGAAACTCTTACTCTGGACCTGCTTAGCCTCTGGGAAACCCTTCCCATGAACCCTATTCCTTCTTCCTCCTAGAAGGAGGACAGACCCACCCTATCCATTTCTCACCCCAAAAGATCGAGAATAACTGTTACATCAATTCTTTCCAATCTATTAACTCAAATCCTTTATATTCTCCAGATAAAGAAAAAGAGATGCCACCCAAGATACCTTCCAAGAAAGACCCTGAAGACGAACCTAATGAAGACCCAATGAAGATGATTCTCGCAAGACTGGCTGCATCTGAGCAGCAACAACAGCTACTGAGGGAGCAGCTCGAACAAATGAATGCTGGGGGAGAAGTTCCAATGGAAGCCGCATATAACCCTGGACAGTACAGAGTGTGGAACTATTTGCAGCCACCACAGCCAGAGATCCACTACGAATTAAAGCCACATTTTGTCAGTCAATTACCTCAATTCCATGGTAATACGACTGAGGAGCCATACGAATTCTTGAGGGACCTAGAGCTGATATGTTCTAATCTGAGGCACCCACAAGTCAGCCAAGACTACATTCGTCTCACTGCACTACCTTTCGCCTTGAAAGGGAAAGCAGACTACTGGGTGAAGAACTTGGGGGTGACTGTGACGACTTATGAGAGGTTCAAAAACCTCTTTCTGAAGAAATTCTACCCCTTGAGCCGGACCAATCAAATGAGGACCCGCATCACCAGTTTCGCTCAAATGCCCAATGAACCACTTTGTGAGGCATGGGATAGGTTTAAGGACCTGCTACAAAAATGTCCCTGCCATGACCTGGACAACAACATCCTAGTCCAATCACTCTACTCTGGCCTCAACCACGAGGCTCAAGGGTTACTTAGTGCTGCCTGCGGAGGGAATTACACATCACGTGGAGCTGAGACCGTCTGAAAAATACTGGAGCAGATGGCAGAAACAAGCCGGTCTCAAATTGCCAGTCGAGCATACACTGATTCCCTGAACACCCTTTAAGCCAAAGGCGGGAAGCAGACGGTGGCAGAAATAGCTGAGGACTTGATTCCAAGCATGCACTTTATTTCTGATAAATTGACAATTGTGGACAAGAGAATGAACGATATCGACAGTAGGATTTCGCAATTCCCGAAGCAGATGGAGGAACTCACCGAGAAGGTGTCCAAAATGGGGATGCCTAGTGCACCTACTGTCCCGATATATCATGTGCATCATGTCCACGAGCAACCAGGAGCAGAGCAACAACAACCATGGGCTCACGATCAATCCCACGCCCAATTTTCCCAACAGCCGCCCCCACCGACTGAGACAGTCAAGGAAGCCCCGCCTCTGACATTTGAAGTGAATGGCATCTGGTACACCCAAGACACTACCCGTCAGGGTAATATGGGAGACCGTCAGACTTATCAGCGCCCACCTACTTTCTATAATGCCGCATTCCAGCAACCGAAGCAGCAGCAACCCTACAATCGCCAGAGCCAACCTCAGCAATACCATCAGCAATCTCAAGCCCCCAGACAATCAGCTCGGTCATCCAAACCCCCAGAAGAACCGATCGACATCCAGAGACAACTACTTGAGGAGTTTCGTCACTTCCGACATGAACTGGAAGATCTACGGGTTGATGTCAACCGCTTGTCCCGTTGGAAGGATGAGCAGACAGCTCCAGCCACAACCATTCCCGCCCAGGTTCAAGCTAACCCCAATAGCTTGAACTAATTCAACGCATCTCAACACAATAACCAGGTATACTATCCAGACTTTTCCACATCTGAACATGAGATCCTTTCATTTGACAAAATCAATGCCATGTCACTCAGGAGCGGAAGGACCGTGGTCGTACCTGACCGGGCAAGGGAATCGGACCATGAAGACTCGGAAGATCGACCGGAGGATGTTTCCGAGGAGGAAGATGAAGGACGCCTGAAGATCCCAGCAGTAGATAAAGGGAAAGCATCTATGGAGTCTGCAGAGGACCTTGAACCTCTAGTTGCTGCAAAAATACCTTTGTCACCTTTTCAGCAACTTGATTTTGATTATTATGATTGTAATAAAAACTCCAAGTCGAATAAAGATGCTCTTATTTTTTCTAATCCTCTATCTCCTGTATCAAATGCTTCCATTCCTTTCCCCCATGCCTTAAAGAAAGAAAAACAAAAAAAAACATCAAAGATGACCCAGTCATGGAAAAATTCTGCCAACAAAACATCACAGTCAAAGTACCCTTTGATCAATACGTGGCAGGTAATCCAGCCTTTCAGAAATACTTGAAGGCAAAATGCACCCTCACCCGGACTCGTACAAAGAGAACAAGTCAACTTGTGGAGACTCATATCTTGACAGTTGCCACCACTAAATGCGTCAGAAACCAGCATCTGCCAAGAAAGAAAAGGGATCTGGGCGCCCATTATGTGGAGAGTCACATTGGCGGCATAGCATTCACACGCACACTTCTCGACAATGGATCTTCCATAAACCTTCTACCCTTAGCCTTATATTATCGATTGGATTTGGGCCCTCTCAAGAAATCATCATCTTTACTCCAATTTGCTGATAAATCCACTAAAAGACCTAAGGGAGAAGTGAAGAATGTCATCATCATCATCGAGGGTACAGAATACAAAGTGGACTTCACTGTCCTGGACATGGAGACCCCGAACCATTGGAAGGAATCGCAAATCATTCTAGGAAGACCTTTCTTAAGAACTGCTAAGGCCGTATTCGACTACGGAACTGGCATGATGAAATTCCGTTCTCCAGGCAGAGAAGTGGACTTGGAGATGAAACAAACAAAGTGGCAAAGACCAGACTCCGAATCCACAACTGAAGATGCCGAAACATCAGAATGCAATTTCCTCAGAACCACTGGGCCATGGGATCAACTGCCAGACATACAGATAGAAGGCACATCCTCGGAAGAAGAAATAATCCACCATGCAGACTCTGAGATTTCTACACCCCCAGACAACACTGAAATCCTCTTGGATTTATCAATCACCTCACCTTTGGGACAGTCAATCGATGATGAGTCGGACACAGCTCTGGCCGAATTACCATTCTCCTCTATCGATCCGACTCACTTTTCTTTGGAATTGGTAGCCAACATCTCACACAGTGATTCACCGCCAACCGATACTGAGCCAGAAGCAAAAGTCATTCAGCCAGACTTGATCGACGATTCAGAATTGCCAGAGCTGAAACCACTACCTCCCACGCTGAAATATGCATTCTTCAATGGACCCAAAGAAAAAT
The DNA here is from genome assembly GCA_037367405.1 of Ottelia alismoides. Taxonomy (NCBI): domain Eukaryota; kingdom Viridiplantae; phylum Streptophyta; class Magnoliopsida; order Alismatales; family Hydrocharitaceae; genus Ottelia; species Ottelia alismoides. Next base: position 184,207 of record JAZKJV010004395.1, read on the forward strand.
TCCCTGTGATCATTAGCTCATCATTAACCGTGGACCAAGAATCTAGACTGATCGAAGTCCTTGAGCGAAATCGAAAAGCCATAGGTTGGACTGTGTCGGATCTCGTAGGAATAAACCCCGCTCTCTGCTCGCACCAAATTTATGTTGAGGATAATGCAAGGCCTTCCCGTGAATTCCAGAGAAGATTAAACCCCAATCTTCTGGAAGTAGTGAAGAAAGAAATAGAGAAATGGTGCAAAGCAGGATTTATTTACCCCATTTCTGACTCCAAGTGGGTAGCCCCCCTTCATGTCGTCCCGAAGAAGTCGGGAATCCAGATGGTTACCAACGAGGAGGAGGTAGAGATCGTGACCAGAGTACCGACGTCGTGGCGCGTCTGTGTCGATTACCGGCGCCTGAATGGTGCGACCAAGAAAGACTACTTTCCACTGCCATTCATTGATCAAATATTGGAGAGACTTGCAGGGAAAGCATTCTTCTGTTTTCTTGATGGGTACTCCGTCTACAATCAAGTAGCTATCGCTCCTGAGGACCAGGAAAAGTCCATATTCACATGTCCCTTCGGTACTTACGCATTCAAGCACATGCCATTCGGGCTTTGCAATGCCCCAGGCACATTTCAGCGGTGCATGATTGCCGTATTTGCCGAAATCGTTGGTGATTTCTTGGAAGTCTTCATGGACGACTTCTCGGTTCATGGTGATTCATTTGATACATGCTTAGCACACTTGGACCGAGTCCTTCAGAGATGCAGGGAGGTAAATTTGGTACTCTCCTGGGAGAAGAGTCACTTCATGGTGACTGAGGGTATCGTGTTGGGGCACGTCATCTCCAAAAAGGGAATGGAGGTGGACCCTGCCAAGGTGGATGTGATCAAGAAACTTGAGCCACCAACCAACGTCAAGTCAGTGAGGTCGTTCTTAGGGCATGTTGGATTTTATCGACGGTTTATTCCTGATTTTCAAAGATCGCCCGCCCACTGACTGAGCTCTTAGGAAAAGACACCGAGTTTATTGTAAATCACAGATGTCTAGAGGCCTTCGAGCTCCTGAAAAAGAAAATATGTGAATCGCCGATATTACAAGCTCCCGACTGGTCTCTTCCCTTCGAGATTATGACTGATGCATCGGATTTTGCTATCGGAGCGGTACTCGGACAAAGAAGAGATGGAATTCCTTATGCGATTCACTACACGAGCAAAGTATTGGACCCTGCACAGAGAAACTATACAGTGACTGAGAAGGAAATGCTCGCGGTTGTTTGGGCCCTGGAAAAATTCAGATCATACATATTGGGCTCCAAGGTGACAATCTTCACAGATTATACAGCAATCAGATATCTCATGGATAAGAAGGATGCTAAGGCACGACTTTTGAGATGGATCTTGTTAATCCAGGAATTTAATTTGGAGATCAAGGATAAACCTGGAATAAAGAATGTTGTTGCTGATCACCTTTCCCGAATCGAGCAAAACGATCATCCTGATATCGGACCAATCAAGGAGACTTCTCCAGACGAATCGATTTGCGTCATTGAGTCAACCCCATGGTATTCCGACATAGTGAACTATCTTGTCTCCAAGAAGGTTCCCTATGGTTGGACCAAAAAAATGATTGATCGATTAAAGTCGGATTCGAGGAAATACCATTGGGACGATCCTTTCCTTTTCTATGAAGGACCGGATTGTGTCTGGAGAAGATGTATCCCTCAGGAGGAATATCAGAGTGTCCTCACACACTGTCATTCTCTCGAGGCTGGAGGACACCATTCGGGAAAGAGAACCGCGCACAAGGTACTCCAATGTGGATTTTACTGGCGGACCTTATTTCAGGATGCTAATGAATTTGTACGGTCATGCCCGATTTGTCAAAGAATGGGAGGGACTATGGGATATAGAGATGAAATGCCCATACAACCAATAATTTTCTGCGATGTTTTTGATGCATGGGGGATCGATTTTATGGGTCCCTTTCCCAACAGCAATGGATTTGAGTACATCTTGTTAGCGGTGGATTATTTATCAAGATGGGTAGAGGCTATTCCAACCCGAACCGCAGATAGCAAAGTCGTCTGTAAGTTTATAAAAGATAACATCATTGCGAGGTTCGGGATACCAAAAGTATTGATTTCTGATGGAGGTAGCCACTTCGTGAACAGGGAAATGAGATCTTTGGCTAAGGATTACAAATTTGAGCATAGAATAGCCAACCCGTATCATCCACAATCTAACGACATGGCAGAGGTTTCTAACAGAGAGGTGAAGAGCATTCTCCAGAAGTTGGTTCGTCCCGATAGGAAGAATTGGTCAACACTGTTGGACCAAGTTCTATGGGCCTATAGGACAGCCTATAAGACTCCACTCGGTACTTCACCTTTTAGGATGATCTATGGCAAGCCATGTCATCTTCCTGCAGAATTGATCCACAAATCTGAATGGGCGATCAAAAAGTTGAATTGGAGTTGTCACCTTGGGAAACTATGTCGAGACTTAAATCTGAATGAGCTAATTGAAATCCGAAATCGGGCATATGACAACAGTGTGATTTATAAGGACAAGGTCAAGAGATGACATGATAGACACATTCGAGAGAAGACCTTTGTCCCTGGACAAAAAGTGTGGTTGTTTAATGCTCGGTTGAAGATTTTTCATGGGAAACTCAAATCAAAATGGACGGGTCCCTACATTGTCGTCGATGTGCATACCAATGGAAGCGTAGACATTGCCGAACTCAAAGAGAATGCACAACCGTTCTCAGTAAATGGACAAATGCTGAAGCCATACATTGAATCACCCAAAGAACAAACAGTTCAAGTCGAGGCCATCTATTTCACGCAGAGCGAGGATATTGAAAATCTATCTGACCACTCCCACCCTCCCTCCCGACCACATTGGTCTCCTTGTACAACTTCTTCCTTTACTTAGGCCAAGGCCTAAGTATAGGGGGGACCAATGCCATCTGTATATATCATTCTTCTCCTAACTCCCATTCGCTCCATATCCACCCTTCTTCCATACTTAGGCTGTCCAGAGCCTAAGTATAGGGGGAACCGACATCCACCCGTATATACTCTCCTCATTTCCTGACCGCTTTTCTTTTCATTCTTTTTCTTCTTTTCTTTTTTCTTTCTTTTTTCTCACTCTCTTACGCTTAGCCCGAGCTATGTCTTCTTTACGCTTCTTGTGCTCTGAGGACACAGCACTCTCTAAGTATAGGGGGGTCTGTATATATACTTTGTATATATTTTACCCATATCTCGTACTTACACGTAAGTCTATATGTATTTACGGGGTGGGTACTAACTTGAAAAAAAAATGAATGAATGAAAAAAAAGAGGCTTCTTATTCCATTTTCTGCATAAAAAATCCCTTGCATAAAATGTCAAAAAAAAAGTGTCTACATTTCACGCACCTGCACTTCATCCATCACCGCATGCATTTGCATCTGTGAAAAGTCATTGGGTTCTGGACCGAGTTATGAGCCGAAACCGAGAGTGGTCTGGGCTTGACCTTAATCCACCTAATTTTCAGAGGAACTTCACCGAGAAATAGAATTTTAAGAGCTTCAGGTCTTTTTGACTTAATCCCTTAAGTTCCACATTACAATGTGCAGCGTTTGACTCTTAGTGTCTAACCTGGTCTCTTCATTCTGGGTACCACTCTGGAATAGGGAATTAATTCGCACTCTCGCACTATGCACTTAGCTCAACCCAAACGGGATGTTGGAAGACTGTGTGAGTCTCTTTTTGGGTAGCGTGGAAATCTAAAGACCGGAGTACGGGTTGAAATAAAGCTTCGGAAAAGGGATGGACGGCTGGGCACAATTTTTTCTAAGACCCCAAAAAATGTACGGAACAAAAATATTCTATATCCATAGGGGCACAACAAGATCCAAGCAGAACCACCAAAAATTCCAAATACAAAGAAGCATTCTACCAAATAAAAATCCGACCAAAAAGGTCCAAGCTTCCAGAACCTGCAGATCTTGGTGGAGACTCGGCTACACTGGCCGTCTTCACAAGGAGAGGTGACTACACTGGCCATCCTCCAGTTCTTTTCTCTTTCTTCTATCTTCTCCCTCATTCGATTGTGAACACAGCGCGACAGACCTTAGAAGGAAATACCTGACTCCCCGAGGACGAGTTACTGGAGAGGAGAGGAGCATGGTAGTCCGGCATTCTGAATGGGAAGAGCTAAAACCCTTCACACACATGAGTCGGTTATTCAATGTTCATAGAGTATACTTTGGGAAGAGGATAGATCTAAGATGACTTCTGAGTTGAAACTGTGTCAATGATATGTAGAACTTGAGGACTGTTGATTTTGAAATTCTAAGTCTCACAGAAGTTCCGCCACACTATTAATCCAAAGGTCGAGTTTAGTTTCACTTTCACCTTCAGATCATGGTCTTGGTATGGAACCCAGTCTCATTTCAGTTCATGGCATTTCTTTTTGATGCTCAGGGACGAGCATGGTTTAAGTATAGGAGGATGATGAATCTCGGATTCACCATTCTAAGTCTCATTAATTAAAGCTCAAGTCCCTCAAAATCAACTGCATTTCTGCATTTATTTTTCATAATTAGCATTTGTGCATGATTTCATAAGAATTGCATGTTAGCATTAAAATTCCACATAAAATAAGAAGCCAAAAATCCAAGCAAAAAAATGACCTGTAAATAGCCTAACTTCCCCTATTTTTAACTCCTTCATGATAACTCCGAATGCCACAAAACCACATCCACTGTGTGCACATCACTAACAAGAACAAATAAAAAAATACAAAAAAATAATTAACCCAGGTAAGTGGACCAAAAACCCAAACCCTAGTTTCAGGATTTTCGGACTAAAAGCCACATATCTTCCCCATCCAGTGTCCGATTTGATCCTACTCACTTTTGAACTAATGCACATTCATCTACCTTCAAAACAAGACCAAGTTCAAGTGAATCGGAGTTCGTATGTGAAAGTTGGGTTTTGGGCCTCTTTTGTACTTTGTATATTTTCGCGGCTTTTTGACCTGTGTTTTATGTGTATATTTTCTTTTTTTTAATAATAAAAATCCAAAAAAATTAGATTAAGGTCTCTTGTATTTATCTTTGAGTTTTCCCTATTTTTCCGGATTTTTATCTTGTTTAAAAAAATAACAAAAAAATTAGAAAACCCAAAAATCAAGGTATTCAATGTATATAGGATACCCCAAAAATTCACTTTTCACATTTGACCGAATTTGGCTTTAATGTCTTCATGAAAGTTGTAGATCTCTTCGAGACGAGCATTTTTCGTGAAGAAACTTTTTTGATCCGAGGTCATTTGCTATTTCTTTTTGATTTTACAAAATGATTTTTTCTCGAATTTTCTGAAGCTGACACGTGGCAGCCTCAAAGGCTGCCACGTGTCATTGTTTTTTAGCCTTTTTAACTTTCGTTTTTATTAACAAAAAATTTAATTCGCCCGCACGTGCAGCGCACGTGCCTCCCCCGCACGCGCACTGCACGTGCGCCCGCGCCTCCTCTTGCCCCGCCACGTGGCCAACTCGCGGCCGTTCGATCGGCCGCTGATCGAACGGCCCGCGCGCATCTCCCTCCTCACAACGTCCCGAAACCGCCGCACCGCCCCCCCGTTATCTCCGCCCACCGCCGTTGACCCCCCCTCCGCACCGGTCCCCCGCGTCTTCCGCAACCACCGGCGCGCCTCCCTCGCCTATAAAGGCACCTCGCCAACCCAGAGCCCAGGCATCCGCCGTTCAACCCCCAGGAACTCCTTCTCCGGTAGTGACAGTCCGGCGAGCCTCCCCCCATCGGCGTGATCCGAGGTCGGCCGACCTCACCGCAGTGCCGCTTCCGAGCCACTGCTTCGCTCCGGTTCCCCTTCGCCGTCGAGCCCCTCCAGGTATCCCCCCTTCTCTCTATCTCTCTCTCTCTCTACATCTCTTCTTCTCGATCAAACTCCGCCGGCGACCTCCGCTTCTCTTCTGCTCTCCGTCCACCCCCAATCATCATCTCCGTCGCCTTCTTCCCCTCAACTTCGCCAACTCCGTTCATCGTCAACGCCGCCCCGACTTCGTCTCCTCCGATCACACCTCCAGGAGACAGGGGCTCCTCCACCGTCGACACCTCATCTTCTCCGCCACGCCGCTGCGCCCTCGACGTCCCACGGCCGTGTGTCGGCCATCGCCGCTTCATCGACACCATCCGCCTCGACTCCACCTCTCTTCGCCGGACACGCCTCGTCACAGCCGCTCGTCATCCTCGCCGCCGGCCCCCCGCGCCTCCGACGCCCCACGACCGTGTGTCGGCCCTGGGGGTCCTTCTTCTCCAGCCACGCACCTGCCGAGGCACCACCACCGCCTTCCTCTCCTGGGCAGCCACAGGCACCGCACAGGAGCCCCGTTCGCATCATCAACGGCCGGCCTCCACTCCGCTTCGGCCGGCCCGCCATCCGCCTCCACACCGCCGTGCCGCCGGGCTCGGAGCCCGAGGCCCCAGCACGCGCGAAGCGCGTCCGTGGGGAACTTCTGCCGCACGCCACCCAGGGTCACGTGCCTCGCACGTGACCGTGGGCAAACTTCTGAGAAGCCCCCGGAGTTCCACGAATTTGCGCATCAATCCCCGCCAACCAGAGGCACGTGCAGGGCACGTGCCCCTCTGGTAAAATTGCAGAAACCGCCCCCCCAGTTTAGGTAATTACATATAGGCCCTCTTGCATGTTTTATTTATTTATTTTATTGCATCTGTACCCCTGTGTTTGTCATCCATTATAGACCTCTACATTGCATCATTTTATTTATTTAAAAATAGCATTTTGTTCATCTTCTAATTCTCTACATTTTGACATGCTATGGACATTTTTGTGAATTACGGTTGATTAATAAATAAGTGTTTTGCGAAAATTGGAATATTTTGCCCAATCTGTGCTCTGAAATTCATAGTTAATTAACCGTGATTCTAAAAATTCCCCAAAAATCAAATATCGTAGAGATTAATTTGATTAACATTGTGCCCAAAAATCATTGCATTTGCATGCATTATTTGCCCTGTAAAAATCATTCTGTGCATTTCAATGTTTGATTTTTAATAAGTATTAAACCCCATATTTTCGAGGTTTAGGATTTTTCTGGGATCCATCATCTAGTGATAGATCTTAGATAATTTTAGTTCTCGAAAATAAGTAGGTTTAATATTTATTAAAATTAAATATTGAAAATCATTCTGTTTGCAATTAAAAATTCGTAAAAAATTCATATTGCATCTAAAAATCCTAAAAAATTTACAGTGCACTCATTTCATCGTCATTTACATTGTGGCCAAGTTTCGTATTTTTCGGACATTGTTTGATTGAAATTTACGTTTTAGTCCCTAAAATAGGCCGAACTTGCATTTTGCATCTCATATTGCATTGAAAAATTCCAAAAAAAGAACGCCTTGAAAACCGAACTCAAAATTGGATAGACATTAATCTAGGTTGTTCCTTTGCCTCCTTGTGATCGACCTTGGGACTTGCCCAAGTAAAATAAACATACACCACGAGATTAAAATTGAATCATTATTTTGTGGTTATTTCTTGACTGTTTCCGATCGCCGCCTACAACGAACGACTTTCATTAATTTCACGCACGAACGATAAAAACGATTTCTTATCGCGGCTTTTGCGGACTCGTCAGGGGGCGACCTCCAGCCACCATCAACCTTCCTCAACTCGCCAGGCGTTCCACTCCTCCCCCGCGTAATCCCACCACACGCGAGGCCGTCAGCCACCCTCCTCCCGTGGAGCTCCAGCTCGTGAACTCTCGCTCTGCCCTGCGGTCCCGTTGTGAGCGACCCCATCCGCCAGGCGCATGCCTTGCCCCCCGTCGTTCTCTCCTGACCACCGTACTCCCTACACCGCACCACCTTTGGACGCCAGCAGACTACCCACAGTCGCACGCCTTCCTTGCTTGGCACACAGGAGTTGTGCCTTCCACCCCTTTTGCATGGAAACGAAGGAAGAACAGAGGCGTCCCCCTTTAGATTTCCAGGATGAAGAAGATCCCTTTTGAGGGGCTCAATTCGAGCCCATGATCATAACCCTTGATCTAAGGGTTCAGAACATGTCACTCCCCTTATATAATATTTGGCCAAAATTGGGAAACGATCCTTGGAACTTTTCAAAATTGCATAAGAGCCCCCTCCAGAGCAAGTCACATGCTCGACACGCGTATCATTGGGTAAATTTCATATTCAGCTTGCAAGTTTATTTTTATTACATTTTGGTGCAAAGACTCTAAATAATTGTGTTATAGTCCCTGTGATCCAGACTATTATTTCCTTGTGTTTTTCTCATTGAAATAATTATTGGATATGCTTAACAAATGTGTGAAAATCATGCCACACTTCTGATGTGATTATCTTCCTAGTATAAAAATTCCATTACATTTTAATTTCATTTGATATTTAAAAAAAATAAAAAAGTGTCTTTTTATCTTCCTGAAATTAGAAAATTTCATAAAAATTTGAAAATAACTCCAAAAATTCCAAAAAATAGGTTAGTTTTATTTCATTATCTTTTAATTTCTGTGCAAATTTAGTGCACTAATTATTTATAAAACCCCAAAAAATTGAAAAATACTAAAAATCTCATAAAAATCAGAGAAAATTCTACAAAAATCCAAAAATGGTGATTTTAGTTCCTGTTCATAGATAATTGCTTCTATTTTGTCATAAAAATAATTATCAGGAGTTTTGTGCAATAAAATATTTTTAAGTTGCAAATTACTCCATGTTGTGCACAATTTCGCATTTTCTCACTGTTTGATTTTGAAAAAATAGAAAAACATCTGAAAATTTCACAAAAAATCCCAAAAATATTTCAAAACTTGCAAAACCCAAAAATATTTTCTCTGAATTTTTCTGAGCATTTTTGATAAATTGAAAAAATTACTAAAAGAGTCGGTGTGCGTATTTTTAATCTTGTCAATATTGCTCCGTATTATTTTTGAAAATAAAAAAAATGCAAAATCAGAATCACTAAAAATTTGAAAGTAAGAAAATAAAAAAGTAGAAAAAAATTATAAAAAAAATTAAAAAGATAAAAAGTCACATAAACCAAGGATAGTTATCCTTTGAGATTTCTGTTTTTGTCTTAATTGATTTTCGATTAATTGAATAACCCTCGGGATTTGTAGCCTCCTGAGTTCGACCCTGTCTGCTATACAGGTTAATAAGTAGCAAAAATAAAAAAAATTGTTTGTCGCGGGATTTTTCGGGATAGCAACGACATATTTACCTTTAATTTCCGATCCTCGAGATTTAGCGAACAACAAAATGGCGCCGTTGTCGGGAAGGCACTGTGAGGGTAGTTAGGTTTCTCTTTTGACCTGCTACTCTTGGTTGTAAATATATGTTTATAATTTTCCATATTATTCCATTGTTCATATCCACTGCATCTGTTTCATTTTTGTTCCTCATACTTGATAATTGTATTTCTTACACATTCAGTTTTCTTTTTCTTGCGAGGGCCAGCGGAGCGAAGGAGGCGATCATAGGAAAGTCGAAGCACCCAAGTGCCGTGGAGGCGGCTTTATTCTTCACCAAGCCGCATGATAACATAAGAAGAAAAAAAGTAAAAAGAGAGAGAGAGAGAGTTTTTCTTTTCTAGTGTTGGAACTCTTGTAAACGGACATTCATTTGTTGCTGGATTTGTTTCACCAAGTAACGGTGCACTTGAGGGACCTCAACGGTTTTGTTTTCAACGCCTTATTTTTCTTTGTTTTCGGTGGATTTCATGAGCTACCTCTGGATTGCTTTAATTAATCTGCTTGAGCCAGGTAATTAATTAGGTCCAAACACCCTAAACAAGAAATTTCTGTGCTTATAGAGTAGAGCATAATTTGGACTTAGTCTAATTAACTTGTTCTTGCTCGTTAATAGAAGCGATCATCTAGGATGGTTCATTTGCATTATATAGGATAGTTTATTTAAATTATGCGCGAATTACTTGCATGTAGAGTGCTGGCAATAAGGTACGCATCTCTAACCACTACATGCATCATTGTTTTTAATCGCGTATTGGCATTTCCGATCTCCTTCCTTTTTTCACTCACTTAAGTTAAAAAGTAAATTGGACACTCAGCAGGAAATTATTTGAAAATATTTTAACCAAGTAACAACTGCCTAAAATACGGGACTGCTAAAGAAAACTTGACTCTAAAATAAACAAAAGGAAAAATCATTATTTTGGGGAGAGTAGCCCCCTCATTGTTTGGTTTGCTTGAGCGAGAGAGCGACCCGTATACTAGGATAGAGCCACACCCGAACTCTTTTCAGACTACTATCTTGGGTTAGTCATTCTCCAGTGAGGATCTCTCTAGTAGACGGTAAAGCGACCCGTGACGTCCTTAACAGATTGAATTGATAGGGTAGCTGGTAAACGGTCCGCAATTCATACTGGCTGGGAAAGATCTAAATTTGGGATTGGGCCAATCTCCTGAGAGCATTGGGTTCCTAACAGCTCCCTTTAACTGCTCTGATAGATTGTATTGCCACCAAACTCTAAATTTAATAAGATAATTGACGGAACCTTCACGGTCTTCACATTGAGTTGAGTTTGTGAACTATGGGTTTGTATTGTGTTTGCTTGCTAGCGATAAAGATCGTTCTGCGCAATTTGCGCCTTCATTCACTTTCACTCTTACATTGACTTTCGTGTTCTCGCATCCTGCCTATTGATTTCGAAGATGTCGGATATGAGTATTTCTCGTTCGGACTCTGTGAACTCATTCTACACTTCGAGCCATTCACCTTCTTTCCGGGGAGACTCACTTCCCGAATATTCCTCTTTCTCCACTTCGCCCTTCACAACATCTATCAATCCACTATTTGAGATTGGCTTTAATCTCGAATTAATATCTTAGATTCCATCAATCCTGAGTACTAATCGAGTATCATGTACATTTTCAGAGTCAAACACCGAACACTTGATGCCACCAAAGGAAAAGGCAACCATGTCGGAGCAGAGCGAGATCAACAGCACCATGTTAGCCTCCTTCCAGACAATTCAAGCCCAGATAGTTGAGCAGGATAACTTTCATAATGCATTGAGAGACATGATTCTCGAGCTGAGGTAGGAAAGAGAAGATAGGAGAGAGGGGGATAACAGAAACCATAGAGGTGTGAATGGGGGAGAAGAACCTCATATAGAACCTGAGCTAAGCCTACACTAAAAGCTTCTTATAATCCAGGGGCAAGACAGACAAATTCTTGGATATAAATCCCTACGGTTCATGGGCATTTTGAGCTTAAGCATACTATTTTACCTCTTCTCCCAATATTCCACGGAAACATTAATGAAGAACCTTATATACACCTCCAACAGTTCGATCGCATTTGTGGAACAGTACATTACCCAAATGTCCCATTAGAGGTGGTGCAGATAACCATCTTTCCATTCAGCCTTATGGGCAAAGCTTTGTATTGGTTAAATCGCTTGGAGAAGGTTGTCAATACTTGGGAAGAGTTGAGATACGCATTTCTGAACAAGTATTATCCACTTGAACGACTCAACCAAATGCGATCCTTGATTGCTAATTTCTCCTAGATGCTCCAAGAGCCTATTCAGGAGGCATGAGAACGATTCAAAAATCTGAGAGAGAAATGCCCCCATCATGATATTCCAAAGATCATCCTTATACAAAATTTCTTTGGGGGTTTAATCATTGAGAATCAGAAGCTGGTAGATGTCGCTTGTGGGGGAAGTCACTTCAATAAGGACGAGGATGTCCTTTACCAAATTTTTGAGAAGATGGCGGAAAGTTCAGCAGCTCTTTCTTCTTCATGTGGTTTCCAGAAGTACCCTGTCACTGCCCCTGCAGTACCCCACAAGGATGTCAATATGACGGCAATAAAAGAAGTGGATAAGGTGGATAGCAATTACCTGGACATCATTGGAAACCACCTGTCCAAAGTGGACATTATTGAAAAGCGATCCCAGAAACTTGATAAGCTTCATGTGATCGAGCAGAGGACAAAGAACATGGTTAAGCTGGATGAGATAACAAAGCATCTGGAACTTCTTGACAATTTGATTAGCGCAGTCCACAGTACGAGTGCAGCAACCAATATCTCTACTAGGGAGCAGACTTCTTCCACCAAGCATAGTAGCGAAGGGCCATCCACAGTTCAACATGTCTATTATGTGTAGACACCTGATCAGATTCAGTAGCATTCACATCAGATAGTTCTGTATCAATAGGAAGTAGCCTACCTTCCTGAGCAGCATTATCCACCTCCACCTGGTATTCAGGAGGTGAACAGTATCTGGTTCGAAAGTGAGCGAAACCAGCCCCGTCTGTCAGGGCAAGGCCTGTTGGGTTCACAATAGGGTCAGAGACCCACCCACCAGTTTCAGGGAGGCAGATAGCAGCAGTACAAGTACAACACCAGTAGTTCCAGCCTCAGTATCAGTCTCCACCTCAGTTCCAAAACTGGAGATAAGGACAACCTCAACAGCAGTCTATGTATTTCCCTCATCCTAACCAGCAACAGACTGTATATTATGGAAGGTATTCTCCTTCTCCTACTCCTCATTATCAGAATATGTATGGGTATCAATAGCCTCCGTACTATCAGCCTCAACGACAGCTAGTCAATGAGTAACTTGAGGCCCCTTCAGTCAATCTAGCACTGGACCAACTTACACTGCTTATGAAGAACATGAATGAAATGACTTAACGGATTGACTACCTAAACACCACCAAGACACTGATTCCAGCACAGGTTGAAGCTAACCCCAACAACTTCAGATGCAAGGAGCAAGTAGCCAATGGCCCACCCACCCCTGAGACAGGTATGTCCCTTGATTTTACATGTTTATCTGACGCCATTCATCTCAGGAGCGGTAGGAGATTGCAGTCGCCTACGCAGCAGTTGTGGTTGGGAGATCGATCCATTGAGAGCATCATCTTCTACATCAGCTCCTTCACCAGCAGTCGAGAGGCCCAGTATAGCAGCACTCACATCTGGAGTTTCACCACCTTCACCACCACCTTCACCAGGCAGATGCAGATTACCATCAGCAAGGGAGAATATACCAGTCGCAAATTCTTCCTCTTTACCAGCAGCAACATCCCGTTCTGTTTTAGATTCTGTTTTTCCTTCACCTAGATTGGACAACACTATACCGACTGATTCTGGTTTTCCTCTTGTACATGATGATTCTACTTTGAATAAATGAAATGAACGTTTGCATGTTTATTCTGATTCTTTGCCATTTCCTTCTGCTCTCAAAGCTAAAAAAATTCAAAAAATAAAAACAGCACTATCTGATCCTGAAATGATTGAGATCTTACAGAACATCTTTTTAAAGATGCCACTCCTTAAGGCCATGGAATACATTCCTACAATAAAAAAGGGAATGAAAGAGGCATGCACCCAAAAGCATCAACCAAGTAAGAACAAACAAAAGGAAGCAGAGAAACACATTTTGACCATGGCCACAGTTCATGCCATCAGTAACCGTCCGCCTAAAAAAAGACAAGGGAGCACCTCACATCCGTTGCCATATCTTTGATCAAGAATTTGTTTATACTCTTCTCGATAGTAGTTCCTCCATTAATCTCATGCCTTCCTCTTTATTAACTAAATCCCAGTTAGGGCATCTTAAAACAACCAGAATGATCCTTCAGTTTGCTGATAGATTGATTAAGAGGCCAAGAGGCATTTTAGAGGGCATTATTTTAACGGAGCAGGGAATGAAATTCCTTGTTGATTTTGTTGTCATAGATATGGACACACCTTCACCGTTACTCCATACCCCTTGATTATGGTACCGGAGAGATCATCTTTCACTCTCGTAGTGACAAGGTGAAAATTGAGATGATCTCTGGTCCTAGACCATCACCGCCACCAGCAGCAGATGATACAGAGGAAGTTATATCAAAGCTAGATGACGGTAATTTTCTTGCTAAATTCACAGAGACATATCTTTTCATGGATTTTATAGATACCTAGGAGTTCCTTTCGCAAAAGAATTCTCTGGAAAGCACAGTCGACATGAGTTCCCTTGGTGGTCCAATTGAGACAGTTGCCGATGTGCAGTTTGAGCAGAGTTCTGAGGTCCAGATATCAGAGCCATTTGTTGAATTTCCTTATTTATGCACAGATGAGAGACATCTTTCTGAGTTTATTGCTGAGATATCTGAGCCGTTCATTGATAAGAGTATTGAACATCCTGATGAGCCATTCCTTTCTTAGCAGAGATCATTCATTACAAATCTATCAGATATTCTACTTGTTGAGCCGTCAATAGCCAAGGTGGATAGTCTACAGAGCACAAATCACATACCGTCTACCAGTACAGTAGCAGAGGTTATCACAGAGCCAATTCATACCCCACCTAAGCTCAAAGTTTTACCATCAGCATTGAAATATGCCTTCCTTGCGGGTCCCCCCAAATTTTTCCAGTCATCCTCAGCGCGCAGTTGAACGCTGAACAAGAATCTTGCATGCTAGAGGTTCTTGAGAGAAACCGCAAGGCCATAGGATGGAATATCTCAGATCTCTGTGGGATCAATCCAGTATTGTGCTCGCATCATATCTACCTAGAGGATGAATGTAAACCCTCCTGTGAATGTCAGCGCTATCTAAATCCAAACCTAAGGGAGGTTGTCATGAAGGAGATCAAGAAATGGTGTCATGTTGGATTTATATATACCATTTCATATTCCAAATGGGTCAGTCCTTTACATGTGGTCCTGAAGAAATCTAGGATTACGATCATAAAGAATGACCGCGGTGAGGAGATTCTGACCTGGGTACCTACTTCATGGCATGTCTGTGTAGATTACCGATGTCTGAACTCAGCTACCAAGATGGATCACTTTCCACTACCCTTTTTTGATCTGATTATTGAAAGGTTGGAAGGGAAAGAGTTCTTTTGCTTCTTGTATTGGTACTCGGCATACAACCAAGTTGCTTTCGCTCCTGAGGATCAGGAGAAAACTACTTTCACTTCTCTATTTGGTACTTACTGAAGCGGAAATCCTCAAGCGCATCACGGAAGCGTGAGCGTCGTATCGAATACGACAAGGAACGACTAGTCACACTAGTTGTTCTGTGCAGCGGAAATTAATTTTTTTTCATTTGACAAAACCACATGATCCAAGAACACTTCTCAGATCATTTTGTCTTAAACACAATCAAATAATAGGATTACCTCTTGAAGTGTGGTTGCGATCGAGTCTCTAAATGAAGAGACCTCCTGTCTCATGTCCGATCCGACGGAGGAGACTCTCGCAAGCGTGTTGATGAAACACGTCCTTCTCGCAGTCCATGTTGATGATCCAAGTGGCGAATCTCCTGATCTCGACACACGATATACGACATCTTCTTCACGAGCGAGGCACATCGAAGGAGACAGAGATCCACGAGCAAACGATCGGGCAGCATAACGACGACGCTGCGGCGATGGAGAACCTCTCTAGGGCATCCATGGTGGAGGACCACATGAGAGAAGAAGAGAGGGAATGTAGAGAGAGAAAGAGATAGAGAGACTTATGTTCTCTTGTGTGTAAAGAATAGCAAAGGGGTGCATCTCCTTTTATAATATTTTGGGATCCATGGATCTTAATCCATGGACAACACAAATCCAATGGCTCACATTGATTTGTGTTTCTTTTAATGGCCAATATCTGTGTTGGTAAAAATCAACAACAATTAATTTAATTTAGATTAATTATATATTGATAAATCAATTTAATTCAATCACCAAATTAAATCAAGATCTCATAAAAATCATAGGAGAGAGAGTGCCTCCTTCCATGTTAGAAAGAGGGGACGACCACACATTCCTAATAGGAGTGGTGGTCGTCCATGCCATGTATATGGAAGGTGGCTCTCATCTCTATAATGTAATCTCCAAGATTATGCAACAACATTTGTTGCAAATTATTCTACAAAAAAAATTCACAATTATTTTGTAGACATTGCAATCTTGCCATTGAGAAAATTTGTGAATCATATTCACAACCAAAAATAAAATGTAAATTACATTTTCACTTTAATGTCCAATGTGAATCCAATTCACATCAACGTTTAACTAACAAATGTAAATTATAAATAGCTATCTCTTATATATTATAAACCACATTTATAATATATGTGATTAATATGGATAGTGATATCCGCATTATTTAATATCCATGATAATTAAATAACATTTAATCATCTTGGATCTCTATTCTCATGTGCCCAAATAATATGAATCTCATTCACATTATTTACATCTTTGATAATCAAATCACATTTAATTATTTAAGATAACTCTCTTTATAATATGAATCAAATTCATATTAACCATGATAATTAAATCACATTTTATTATCCATTTTCTCAATGCTCGGATACTTATATCAACAATGAAATTATCCTGAACTCTTTCAAGGATAATGCACTTTCTCTGCACACACTTAGAGATAAGGACAGGGCGTTTGCATTCTTCCACGCATAGTGACTTGGATATTGAGATCACATCTCAAATCCAGATAGGCCTCCCACAGATGCTTGATTAAATCAAGATCGCAAATCTAATCTTCTCATTGCATCTGAATCACATTCAGATCAATGTCCAACATTTGGACTAAGATCATATTACTTCTCTACTGAGAGGAGTCACTAAAATCCAGACCCATTTCATCACTCCCTAGGAATGGAAGCGTCATGGTTATATAATCGTTTATGATCACATCACCCTCAGGTATTCCCAATACCTGTACGTCCTGCATACTGGAAGACCCAGAATAATCCCTAAGTATAAGATCAATTTTACACTGTCTACTTTAGGGATTTATCATTAAGTTTCTCATCTGACTATTGGGAGTTGGTATCGATCATATAATTTCCAAAAACATATATCATACCCAAGTGTTGATCATATAATTTCCAAAAGTATATATCAAACCTACAAATTCATCAAGCTTCCAAAGCGAGATGACCATGCACGGAATTTGATTCTTCCCAATATCTCATGAGTGAGCTCATGTCTTCTGGTTTAGTAATGAACCTTTATGATCCCTTTGAGAGATCGTATTACTCATATACCCTTATATGCACACCAGGTCGCCAGTGTATAGACCTTGATTAGATCATCAACCTATTGGTCTGCCAAATGTACATACTAAGACATATAGTAACACATCTGTCTCCGGTCAGAGGATGCGTGCCTATATATGTCATGACAGCATACAATATAGGACTTTGGTTATCTCGATCTCATTAAGTCAACTCTTTGACCTAACTTATCTAACTCCTCCGAATCTCTATTCCTATGCAGAGGACCTACATCAAGAGGTCGGTTAGATATCAACCTAAATGAGAAAGGACTGACATCTCCTAGTCGGGCTGGAGATCATCTCTTAACAATTATTTGATGGTGCTTGATGAGTCCTCAATCTAACTCTTTAGATGTTCATCCAAGCACCAACCTCTATGATCCAATAATTGAATCAATAGTTGTATGATAATCAAGATGGCCATGTTGGACATGCGAGCCCATGACGAGCCATTATGCAATAAATGTTATTGCAAAAATCATTCCTTGAAGTGAAATGAAGAATAAATAAATTGCATAATAGGTCCCTCTGTATAATTAGGGTTATGTACCATGGCCATCTTAATAATCATACAGCTGTTGATTCATTAATTGAATCATAGAGGCTGGTGTTTGGATGAATATCTAAGGAGTTAGATTGAGGACTCATCAAGCACCTTCAAATGATTGTTAAGTGATGATCTCTAGACTGAGTAGGAGATGGCAATCCTTTCTCACTTGGCTGATATCTGATCGACTTCTTGATGTAGGTCCTCTGCATGGTAATAGTGATTCGAAGGTATCAGATTAGTAGAGTCAAAGAGTTGACTTAACGAGATCGAGATAGCCAAAGACCTCTGTTGAATACTGTCACAACATAGGCACACATCCTCTGACCAGAGACAGATGTGTTACTATATGTCTGAATGTGTGCATTTGGTAGACCAATAGGTTGATGACCTAACCAAGGTCTATACACCAGCGAGCTGGTGTGCATGTAAAGGCATATGAGTAATACGATCTCCCAAAGGGATCATACAGGTCCACATGTAAACCGGGAGACATGAGCTCACTCATGAGGTATTGGGACCGATCAAATTCCAAGAATGGCCGTCATGCTTTGGAAGCATGACAAGAATTTGAAGGTATGGTATATGCTTTGAGAAAGCATATGATCGATATCGATTCCCAATGACCAAGATTGAGAAACTTTGTGATCAAACCCTGAAGATGACAGTGTAAAAATTGATCTATATCTTTAGGTTGATCATAGGTCTTCCAGTATGCAGGATGTATTGGTGTTAGGAATACCTGAGGGTGATTTGATCATAAACGATTGTATAACCATGACGCTTCCATTCCGAGAGAGTGATGAAATAGGTTTGGATTTTAGTGACTCCTCTCAGTAGAGAAGTGACCTGGTCTTTATCCATGTATTGGACATTGGTCTGAATGAGATTCAGATGCAATGAGAATATTAGGTCTACGGCCTTGATTTAATTAAGCATCTGTGGGTGGTCCATGAGATCTGGATTTGAGATGTGATCTCAATATCCAAGTCACTATACGTGGAACAATACAATCGCCATGTCCTTATCTCCAAGTATCTGCGGAGAGATCGCATTATTCTTGAAGGGGTTCAAGAATAATTCCATAGTTGAATTATATCTGAGCATTAAGAGAATGATAATTAAATGTGATTTAATTATCTTGATGTATGTAGAAATTATCAAATATAATTAAATGTGATTTAATTATTGTAGATAAGAATAATGTGGATAGCATTTTCCAATTATTCATAATATATCAATATAATGTACTAGGGAGAACTAATTATAATTTATATTTGTTAATTAATTATTGATGTATATTGGATACACATTGTGTAATTAATTGAAAATGTAAATTATATTTTTGTTTTGGGTTGTGAATGCGATTCACAAAATTCTAATGGTAAGATTACAATATTCTCAAAATTAATTATGAATTATTTTTGAAGAATAAATCACAACAAAAGTTGTTGGAAAATTAATGGAGATTTTCATGGAGATATGCAATCTCATGAGATTTCATGAGATTGCCTCCACATGGAAACATGTGGACGGCTACCAAGTCCTATATGGAATTGGTGGTCGTCCACCATGTTTCATGGGGAGATATTATCTCCATGATGATTATCTCCTTAAATGCTTGATTTTATTTAGGACTGAATTGTATTTGATTTATCAAATATATTTGATCTAAATTATATTATTAGATGTTGGTTTTTACCAACAACAATCTTGACAATTGTATTGAACATAAATCAATCTCATCCATTGATTTTATGTGTCCCATGGATTGTGATCCATGGATCTCAAAATCCTATAAATAGAGAGGCATACCATGCTCTATAAGGTTATGCAATTGAGATGCAACTCTCTCTTCTCTCTCTCTCTCATTCTACACATCAACTCTCTTCTCTCCTTCTTGGTGGCCGTCCACCAAACCCTAGAGGAGAGAAGTCGTCATTGCTTCGCCATCGCCCCGCCGCTTCTACGTTCTTTGGTTCTCAATCTTCTTCGGAGTGCTACGCTTGTGAAAGAGGTGTTCGATCTCGTACGACGAGAACAGGAGTTCACCGTGCTTGGATCAACTTGTTTGATTGCGAGGATCACGTGACTCATCCCCGCGCTTGTAAGGGTCTTCTCCAACGATCGGACTTGAGACAGGAGGTCTCTTTTCGTAGAGACTCGATCAACCACACTTCAAGAGGTATTCCTTAATACTTGATGTGGTTCTAGATGAAACGATCCGAGAATCATTCTTGGATCATGTGGTTTCATCGCATTAAAATTTTTTAAATTCCACTGCATAGAACAACTAGTGCGACTAGCCATTCTACGTTGTATTCAATCGACGCTCATGCTTCTATGATGTGCTTGAGGATTATTTCATATCCTTCAGGCTATGGTACACAACCCTAATTGTACTAAGAGACCTAATATGCAAATTATTTATTCTTCATTCAGATCAGGGAATGATATTCGCAATAACATTTATGTCATAATCGCTCGTCGTGGGCTCGCATGTCCAACAATCTCCCACTAGCCCAAAGATCCATTAATGGGCTAATCTTTAAACCCACACTCATGTGATAATCATTGGCTATTTATAAAATAGCTAGGTAAGCTGATCAGTCACTCTGTTCTCGAGAGACTACGCCAAGTCCTTTTACGGCACTTGCATATCTCCTCGTAACAGTGTTCGCATCCAATGCGAATGTTGCATCTCATGCAACCAATACTCAATCATATCATTCATAGTGTCCTTAACAAGTATGTAATGTAGTTATCCTTATCAGAATACCCTTATTCTTGGAGATCTCTATCTCATAAGGTATTCGCAGTTAAGACCTTTTAGATCACTATCCATAAAGTCTTAATTTCTTGAAGATAAGACTTTGAGATCACTATATCAAAAGTCTTGTCCTCTATGAAGATATTGTTATTACTGCAATCAAGTGTTTTATTACCATGGTAGGATTAGTAATAGTTTATTACTCAGATATCTGGCTTTTGTACACATCTAGCATACGACTTCTCGGAACTGATGCACAAGAGCAAGCAGTTTTAGCATTCACATCCTTAACTCTTTGAGATGTTATCCCTTTAGACAGTTCAGTACCATATCTTGAGGGAAAGAAGCCTCCTTGGAATTTTCCAGAAAATGGAAATGTCCAAGGTGTACCATTAATGTGACGGTCCCAATACACTCTTCTCTTTGCTTCTGAACAACTTCAGAACAAAGATTTAAGAGGTATTCTTGAGATCATATCTCGAGGTATGGAACAACCAGATTATAAAACACTTATTATTATTATCCTTAGATCATAACAAATGATTAGGATATCTACATTTAGCAAGATGAACACAATGGCACTCCCACTAAGCTTCACATGGTTTATCAAGATTCTTTCTGAAATCATAACATTTATGATTCATCAAATCATCTACAAGAAGCTTATTTAAGTCCATAGATGGAGTTTCTTTCGCTTGCACATCTTGCTGTCCTCAACCATGAAGTCCTGGGGCTGCTTCATGTGAATATCCTAAGAGAGGTATTCATAGAGGAATGTAATCTTGACGTACATCATGAAGATGTCATAGTCAAGTTGTGTAGCTATGGTTAGCATTATTCTGATGGGTTTAGGCGTGGTCACTGAAGATCAAGTCTCATCGCAAGCAATGTCTTCTCTTCGGTGTGTAGCTCATGGCTATGAACTGTGCTTTGAAGGTCTCTACCTTCTCATCAGATTCCCTCTTTCTCTTGAAGATCCATTTACACCTTACTGGGTATGACCCTTATAGGTGGATCCTTGAGGGTCCACATACAACACTTGTATATGAAGTCTACATTAGACTTTTATTGCTAACATCCATCTTTCCATGTCATGATCCACAGGAGCTTCATCACATGAAGTCAGATCAGTGTCAGATTCAACTGACACATGAAATCCATCTTCAAACTTATATGAAGAGGTATTAGTGTTTCATCTTTAATTGTCCTTTTAGTTTCCAATTTTAGGAGTCTCATTATCATCTCAAGATTAAATAAGTTCCTTTACTTCATTTTCATCTTGATTCTCAAGAGTCTCATCATCTAAGAATCACATTCTCAGATATCAAATCTTTTAAGAATCTCAAGGTCATAAAGTAGGTATCCAATACCATCCTTTATTTTCCAAATGAAGTAGCACTCTCAGGCGCTAAGTTCCAGCTTGCTTGCATGGAATCTTATTAGGGACATATTGCAGTCTCTACCACATATACACATGGAAACTAATAGGTAATTATGCTAAAATTCATCGTTGATTAAATCATATCATTCATGATCCTATTGTATCTCCCCACAACTCTCTTGAGTTTAGGTACATTAGGAGGATTGAGATAGAAATGACATTCATATCTCTCTAAGGCATTCCATGAATTCATCTAATAGGTACTGACTACCTAGATTAGATTAAAAAATTCATTTAATCTTCATTCAAACATTGGTTCTAAACCAAAATTATGAAATATTTGAACATTTCAAAGTTTTCTAAGTAAAGAGAAGAAATCTCATATCACAAATAATTATCAATAGAAATCACATATCCATAATGTTTATTCTGATATAGATGATTCACATACATCAATATGAATGAGATCTTGAATACCTTGACATCTTACACCATTCTAAGGAAGGGTGTATTGGACATTTTTATTTTTGAATACAATATTCACGAGTATGTAAGATTTGAACCTTTAGACAATCTAAAGTTTCATCTCTTATTAGTCTATTGATCACATTAACAGACAAATGTCCAAGGCTTGATGCCAGATCATTTTCAAATGATCTTCATTCTCCTATTGATCTTTAATGGATCAATTTTCAATATTAGAAATGTTAATGAACCACTCATTAGTTTTTCTAATTTAGTAGAGTCCTCCAGATGTCAGATTACTATCTGAAATATATCCATTATAACTCTTTATGAGAGGTCTATTCCAGAATTCATATTTATATCAAACATTTAGAAATAAACAGTGAGTGTAATCTAATGTCTAAGTCATAGAGATATTGTCTAAGACTAAGGGCTCCCACTGAAAATATGAAGTCTATTGGTCTAATGAAAATTGTTGCAACAATTGCATCAATTCCAACATGGATGACCATTAAACCTTAAGATCAAATTTCTAATCTTCTAACCATATGCGACCAATTGCAAGTGTCATTAGAAGATTGAGATATAATTATTAGACTTTATCTTATCAAATAAGAAAGTCAATTTCAATGATTATATGTAGATTATTCCGATGCACTATCTGAGTCCTTTTGTAAGGATTCTAGATAGATTTAAGAGTCATACTATCAATACACCAGCTTGTTGCAGTATTGGCATTTATCCAACTCTTTGTAGTTCATATGGAAGTCACATAAGTACAGTCAACTCTTTGACTTTCATTCTCACATGGGTCAGACCCACACTTCCACTATGCTCCCTTCATCTATAAACAACCATTGCTTAAGATAAGGGATCTCTTATGTTAAATTCAAAAGATTTCAATATAAGAGAATTTCAACATTTATACATGTGCTTTATTCAAATCATACAATATGAATATTATGAAGCTTCAGGAATTACCATAGTATAGACAGTAGAATGATGGCATTCATCGTATCTACATCCATCTAAACTCCTAAAATATTGGTTCAGGTAGGTATTCAAATATTTTGAATACATCATCTCTTATAGAGCCACCATGTCATTCATGATTAAATGTCGAGAGCACATATGTATGCTAGAACATCTTCTTAGATTTTATAAGGATTAATTGACAATTGCAATCATCATCGACATGTCACTTCCAAAGTACGTTCGTTGAGAGATCAGGACTATAGAGACATACAAACCCTAGGTTTGAAGTCCTATTGTCTATTATAATTGTCATTCCTCATTATTATGAGGAAACTTGCACATTGCAACCACATACATTATGTGTTCAACTGCAAGTACAATGTCTTGACCATGGATCCAATCCATGATATTTTACTGATTATTATTGAGTATATTATTGAGTGGGTTTAAAGAAGGATTATCTGAAATAAGAAATTTGCATAAAGAAATAAATAAATAAATAAATAAATAAATATACACACACATTTTACTCTGATTTAGGAATTTTATATCAAAGTTGTCTTGCCTTGTCAACACTGAAAGTTCATTCCCTTAATCACTTTCAATGTAAGAGATATACTTACCATCATATCTCAGCAAGATCTGGGATCTCCTTCCTTATCTTTGTTGCATCCCAATAATATGAGAATCTGTAACTCGGATAAAAGGAAGCAGGAACACATTCCGCCTTGCAAGTCCAACATGCATTCCCAATTCGATCTTTAACACCCGAGCCCACCACCCCTAAGGTGATGTTCACCTGTCGTTAATTGAATAAACCGTCGACAGGAATATAACTCACTATGCGTAATACAATATCGCCCCAATAATATGAGGATCCGATATTGGGGTCACTACGCATACGACCTTACTCTTTCAAGAAGCAAAGAGCCCGATGCAGATGCGCTTGCATACAGGAGCTGTCACTTTGGACAGGCATCTCCTATATTCAATCCCAAGCAATGGAAACCCTTTGCCTTGACGGGAGACCATGTATGTCACTTATGTGATCCTCCACCTCATATTCAAATTTTAATTACTTATCATGAATTATATTGATATAATTAATTCTTCCAAGGAAAATACACATCTATTCATAATAGAGTGTTTTAATTGGATATAATTAATTAAATCTAATTAAATCAATTATCAATCCAATTCAATCAACAAACTTGATTGCTTTTACTTTAATATATATATGGTATTATCTCAAAGTACATATTAATTCGAAATTTAATAATTAGAAAAATACACCTTGATTTCTCTGGCATTATCGAGTCCCTACCCGTTGTCATGGTCAGTACCGACGGGAGTGGGACGGACCACAACCGGTGCGACATGCTACCCCAACGCTCCCCGACTAGACACCATATCCACCTCAGGAAAGGATAATGCCAAATAGATCAATGTGTATTTGAGAAGATCATCGGTTCTTCAACCGAAATTATACCATATAGTAATAATCAAAATATTTTTTATTATAAGGAAATTTGCTAGACAAATTCCCAATCCTATTCAAGCAAGTAGTTTGTTGATTGTGTTTCCAATCATGATCTAGATCAAATCTAATCAATTTATTGGTTGAGGACAAGTCAATTAAGGAAATAATCATTATTAAATATTTTTCAAATAATTTCCATAATTATTTCATGAAATAAACAATTACATTCACTAATTGACAATCACATGGTTCTTGATTAGGAATGTAATTTCAGCAGTGACCCCTACTTACTAAAATTAACATATCTCAATTGATTAAAATCCAAATTAGACAAAATCAGTTTTCAAATATTGCTAATTTGATTTATGACAGAACCTAAGTAATATTTCATGCATTTCAAGGCGGATTAAAACAGTCATTACATCATTAATCATGCTAAGATTCGCAGTACCCGCAACAGTGAATACATGTTCATTAAAACGACCATATCTCGAGCAAACAGAATCCAAATTATGTAAACTAAGATCCTATAGTTTACTTATTTAATGGGGAACCAAGTACAATTATTATTTTCGTATTTAAACAATTTAAACAGGGCCGAAAATAATCACTAAACAGAGATGCGAAAATGAAATGCGATAAAAAATTTCACAAATCCTAACGAACCCAAGTCGTCCTAGATTTATGGATCGTATACGAAACCTCCGACCTAAGGCTCTGATACCACTTGAAGGATATGGGATAAACCTCAAGAGAATCACAGAAGCATGAGCATCGTATCGAATACAACGAGGAATGACTAGTCGCACTACTTGTTCTGTGCAGTGGAAATTAAAAATTTTTTCATGTGACGAAACCACATGATCCAAGAACACTTCTCTAATCATTTTGTCTAAACGACAAACAAGTAATTGGATTACCTCTTGAAGCGTGGTTGCGATCGGGTCTCTAAACGAAGAGACCTCCTATCTCAAGTCCAATCCGACGGAGGAAACGCTTGCGAGCGTGTTGATGAAACACGTGCTTCTCGCAATCCATGTTGATGATCCAAGCGGTGAATCTCCTGATCTCGACACACGAGATCCGACGTCTTCTTCACAAGCGAAGCGCACCAAACAGAGATCCATGAGCAAACGATCGGGCAACATAATGATGATGATGCAGCAATGGAGAACCTCTCTAGGGCATCCATAGTGGACAACCACATGAGAGAAGAAGAGAGGGCGTGTAGAGATTGAAAGAGAGAGAGACTTATGTTCTCTTGTATGTAAAGAAGAGCAAAGGGGTGTCACTCCTTTTATAATATTTTGGAATCCATGGATTTCAATCCATGGACAACACAAATCCAATGGCTGACATTGATTTCTGTTTCTTTTAATGGCCAATATTTGTGTTGGTAAAAATCAACAACAATTAATTTAATTTATATTAATTATATATTGATAAATCAATATAATTCGATCACTAAATTAAATCAAGATCTCATGGAAATCATAGGAGAGAGAGTGCCTCCTTCTATGTTGGAAAGAGGGGACGGCCACACATTCCTAATAGGAGTGGTGGCCGTCCACTCCATGTATATGGAAGGTGGCTCTCATCTCTATAATGTAATCTCCAAGATTATGCAACAACTTTTATTGCAAATTATTCTACAAAAATAATTCACAATTATTTTGTAGACATTGCACTCTTGCCATTGAGAAAAATTTGTGAATCATATTCACAACCCAAAATAAAATGTAAATTATATTTTCACTTTAATGTCCAATGTGAATCCAATTCACATCAACATTTAATTAACAAATGTAAATTACAAATAGCTCTCTTTTATATATTATAAACCACATTTATAATATATGTGATTAATATGGATAGTGCTATCCACATTATTCAATATCCATGATAATTAAATCACATTTAATCATCTTGGATCTCTATTCTCATGTGCCCAAATAATATGAATCTCATTCACATTATTTACATCGTTGATAATCAAATCACGTTTAATTATTAAAGATAACTCTCTTTATAATATGAATTGAATTCATATTAATCATGATAATTAAATCACATTTAATTATCCATTTTGTCAATGCTCCGATACTTACATCAACAATGAAATTATCCTGGTCTCTTTAAAGAATAATGCACTTTCTCCGCAGAAACTTAGAGATAAGGACAGGGCGATTGTATTATTCGACGTATGGTGACTTCGATATTGAGATCACATCTCAAATCCAGATCTCGGGCCTCTCACAGATGCTTGAATAAATCAAGACTGCAAATCTAATCTTCTCATTGCATCTGAATCACATTCAGATCGAGGTCCAACATTTGGACTAAGATCAGATTACTTCTCTACTGAGAGGAGTCACTAAAATCAAGACCCGTTTCATCACTCCATAAGATTGGAAGCGTCATGGTTATACAACCGTTTATGATCACATCACCCTCAGGTATTCCCAATACCTGTACATCCTGCATACTGGAAGACCCAGAATAATCCCGAGGTTTAAGATCAATTTTACACTGTCTACTTTAGGGATTTATCATTAAGGTTCTCATCTGACTATTGGGAGTTGGTATCGATCATATACTTTCCAAAAGCATATATCATACCCAAGTGTTGATCATAGACTTTCCAAAAGTATATATATCAAACCTAAAAATTCAGTCAAGCTTCCAAAGCGAGACGACCGTGCATGGAATTTGATTCTTCCCAATATCTCATGAATTAGCTCATGCCTTCCGGTTCAGTAATGAACATGTATGATCCCTTTGAGAGATTGTATTACTCATATGCCCTTATAAGCACACCAGCGCGCCGGTGTATAGTCCTTGATTAGGTCATCAACCTATTGGTCTGCCAAATGTACATACTCAGACATATAGTAACACATCTGTCTCCGGTCAAAGGATACGTGCCTATGTCATGATAGCATACAATATAGGACTTTGGTTATCTCGATCTCATTAAGTCAACTCTTTGACCTAACTTAACTAACACCTCTGAATCTCTATTCCTATGCAGAGGACCTACATCAAGAGGTCGGTTAGATATCAGCCTAAATGAGAAAGGATTGCCATCTCCTAATCAGGCTGGAGATCATCTCTTTACAATCATTTGACGGTGCTTGATGAGTCCTCAATCTATCTCTTTAGATGTTCATCCATGCACCAAGCTCTATGATTCAATATTTGAATCAACAGATGTATGATCATCAAGATAGCCATGGTACATAACCCTAATTGTACTAAGGGACCTATTACGCAAATTATTTATTCTTCATTTCAGATCAAGGTATGATATTCGTATTAACATTTATTGCAAAATGGCTCGTCGTGGGCTTGCATGTCCAACACTTACGCCTTTATACGGATGCCCTTTGGATTGTGTGACGCCCGCGCTACATTTCAAAGGTTTATGTTGGCCATTTTTAAGGACATGGTCGGTAATTTTCTTGAAGTCTTCATGGACGATTTCTCGGTCTACGGAGATAGTTTTGACACATGTCTTGCTCAGTTAGACCGAGTTCTTCAACGTTGTTGTGAGGTAAACCTAGTGCTCTCACAGGTGAAGAGTCACTTTATGGTGACTAATGGAATTGTATCAGTCCATGTCATCTCCAAACATGGTATGGAGGTTGACCCAGATAAGATTGATGTGATTTCCAAGTTAGAGCCATAGCAGAATTTGAAGCAGTTGAGGTCATTTTTGGGGCACGTAAGATTCTATAGGCAATTTATAAAGGACTTCAGCAAAATCTCCAGACCTTTGACTGAGCTTCTATGTAAGGAGACTGATTTTGTTGTCGATGAGAAAGTTCTCCTTACATTCAATCAGATGAAAGAAATGGTTAGTAGTGCTCCTGTCTTACAACCACCTGATTGGTCTCTTCCATTTGAGATCACGACGGATGCATCAGATTTCGTAGTTGGAGCGGTTTTAGGACAGAGAAGGGATGGGATACCATTTGCTATACACTATGCTAGCAAGACTCTGAATGAAGCACATCAGAATTATACAGTTACAGAGAAGGAGATGTTAGCAGTTGTATTTGGGCTAGAAAAGTTGAGATCTTATCTCATCGGTTCAAACATTATTGTGTACACGGATCACACTGCCATACAATACTTACAGGAAAAGTAGGAAGCCAAACCACGCCTTATCATATGGATCCTTCTTCTCCAGGAATTTGATTTAGAGATTTGAGATAAACCTGGAGTGAAAAACGTTGTGGCAGATCACCTTTCTCGTATCACAGACACAGAGACCTCTGAGCAGAACATGATTCCTATTTCCAAAACCTTTCCAGATGAGGCCATTTTATCTGTGGACCCACTCCCATGGCATGCTGATATTGTGAACTATCTTGTCTCCAAGAAAGTTCCACAAGATTGGCCGAAGTACAAGGTAGACAGATTTCTGTCAGAGATTCATTATTACTAGTGGCAGGATCCGTACTATTTCATGAGGGTGCGGATTATATCTGGAAAAGGTACATTCCTCGGGAGGAACACACCAGTGTACTTGAGCACGGTCACAAACTAGAATCTAGTGGGCATCATTCTGGGAAACGCACGACAGCAAAGGTTTTACAAGGTGGCCTATGGTGGCCCACATTTTTTAAGGATGCTACAGAGTATGTTCGAGGTTGTATTTATTGTCAGAAAATGGGAGGAACTGTTGGGTCCAAATATAACATGCACTAAGATATATAGCAGATTTCCGATGTTTTTGATGCTTGGGTCATAGACTTCATGGGACAATTTCATGTCAGTCAAGGATTTCAGTACATCCTGGTCGATGGGTGGAGGTTATCCCCACCCGAGCCACATACAGTCATAAAGTGTGTTCCTTTCTCAAAGACCATATTATTGCACAGTTCGGTATTCTCAAAATATTGATTTCAAATGGGGGAAGCCATTTCATTAATAGAGAAGTAAAGAAGCTTGTGAAGGAGTATGCCATTGAGCACAGAGTTGTGTCTCCTTACTACCTTCAGACTAATGGCTTGGCAGAAATTTCAAATAGGGATATCAAGATGATATTGCAAAAACTTGTACGTACAGATAGGAAGAACTGGTCCCAGATGCTTGATTCAGTTCTATGGGCTTATCAGACGACGTACAAGTCTCCTTTGGGTATGTCTCCCTACAGATTGGTATATGAAAAGCCTTGCCACCTGCCAGTGGAATTAATTCACAAATCTTTATGGGCACTCCGTGTATGCAATTTAGATTATGAGAAGGCAGGAAAGAACAGGAAGTGGGATTTGAACAAATTATTAGAATTCCGAGACTTTGCATATAGTAACTCACTTATGTATAAGGAGAAAGTCAAGCGCTGGCATGATAAACACATTCGAAGAATGACTTTCTCCCCTGATCAGAAAGTTTCGTTATTTGATGATAAGTTGAAGTTGTTTCCAGGAAAATTGAAAAGCAAGTAGTCAGGACCGTTCATCGCGAGAGTTGTGCCTGATAATGGGAGTATTGTCATATATGGGTTGTCATCTGACGCACAACCATTTGTTGTGAATGGACAATTGCTAAAGCCATATCTAGATCATGATACATTCTTGCCCGTTGTTGATTCGATATATGTGGTATCAGATGATGATCTTTTGATTCCATCTTCAGCGTATGATACATGATCATCCACTCCTCTTGTATATCCTTTCGTTTCACTCTTTCTTGTATATCATTCACCCCTTTTTCGTGTGTATATATGCTATACTTAGGATGTGCTTTATCCTAAGTATGAGGGGGGGAATGACTTGTGTTGTTCATATTCATCCTGTTCATCACTCTTGTTGTTGCCTATACTTAAAGATACTCTACCCTAAGTATAGGGGGGTGATGTTATTCATATCATGTCTTTTTATTTTTGAGTCTGTACATTCTCTTCATCGGTTTTCCCCTTTTGTACACTCTACTATACTTAGGATTACATGATCCTAAGTATAGGGGGGATCACCAACTTCTCTTCTTTTTATCCTTTCTTTGAGTCGTTATAACATAGGAGTCTTTTCACTTTTCTATACTTAGAACGAGTTATGTCTTCCTTTTTCGCTCTCTGATCACTATGAGGACATAGTTCAAGCTAAGTATAGGGGGTGTCGTATATATTGTATATATACTTTAGACATAACTCGTACCTTTAAATATGTTTATTTGGGGGGTTGTGTATAATTTTGTAAAATCCACGTGTGTAAAAAAAGAAAAACAAAAAGAAAAAACAAAACAAAAAAATCTTGCATATACTTGTGTATATTTTACTAACCCTTTTCCTTTAAAAAACTACAAAACCAAAAATCCATAAAATCTAGCATAATTTAAAAAAATCCTTTTCGTTTACATCTGCATTTTTTCCGAAAATCCATAAAAAATTCAAAATTACAAAATTGTTTAAAAAATTTTCTTTTCACATGTGCATCATTTCTTTTCAAAAAAAACCTTTGCATTGTTCATCTTTTCTTGCAATTGCATGTGCATTTTTCACGATAATATTGACATTTAAACTATGTATGGAATAAAATTGAAGAATGGAGCTTAGTTGGACCTTAGTACACCTAATTCTCAGATGAACTTCAATGAAAAATAGGATTATAGAAGCTTCAGGTCTTTGACTTAATTCGTTGAGTTCTACATGACAATGTGCAGCATGTAACTCTTAGTGTCTAACCTGGTCTCTTCATTCTGGGTACAACTCTTGAATAGGGAATTAATTTGTAGTCTCGCACTATTAATGAATCTAGGATTCATCACTCTAAATATCATTTATTAAGCTCCATTCCCTCAAAATCAACATCATATCTGCATTTATTCTGCATAATTATCATTCATACATGTTTTCATAAGAATTGCATTTTAGCATTAATTTTTGCATAAAATAAGAAGCCAAAAATCCAAGCCAAAGTTGACTTGTAAATAGCCTAATTTCCTGGATTTTTAACTCCTTCATGCTAATTCCGAATGACAAAAAACTACCTCCACTGTGTCCATATCACTAACAAGAATAATTGAAAAATACAAAAAAATCACAACCCTGATAAGTGGACCAAAAACCCAAACCCTAGTTTCAGGATTTTCGGACTAAAAACCCCATATCTTCCCCATCCAGTGTCTGATTTGATCCTACTCACTTTTGAACTAATGTACATTCAATTACCTTCAAAAAAAACCAATTCAAGTGAATCGGAGCTCGCATGTGAAAGTTGGGTTTTGGGGCCTCTTTTGTATATTGTGTATTTTAGCGGTTTTTTGACCCATATTTTATGTACTTATTTTCTTTATTAATAAAAATCCAAAACATTAGATTTATATGTCTTTTATTTATCTTTGATTTCCCTATCTTTTTCCGGATTTTTTATCTTGTTTAAAAATGATAAAAAAATAGAAAACCCTAAAATCAAGGATTTCTATCTACATGGGATACCCCAAAAATTCACTTTTTACATTTGACTGATTTTGGTTTGATGTCTTCATTAAATTGTAGATCTCGTCGAGATCGAGCATTTTTCGTGAAGGAACTTTTTCGATCCGAGGTTGTTTGCCATTTGTTTGGTATTTTACAAAATCATTTATTTCAAATTTTTCTGGTGCTGACACGTGGCCGCACCTGGTGCCGCCACGTGTCAGCGGTTTTTAACCTTTTTATAATTCATCTTCTTTAAAAAAATTTAAATCCTCCGCACGTGCGCCGCACGTGCCTCCCAGGCACGCGCAACGCACGCGCCCCATCCTTCTCGCCTTCGCCACGTGTCTGGATCTGGGTCGTCCGATCTCGGCCGATCGGACGGCCCGCCCTCATCGTCAACCCCCTGCGCCCCTTCCCTGATTTCTCCGCCTCCAATCTCGCGCGCCGCCCCTGCTATCTACGTAACCCTCACTGACCACAACCACCTCGCAACGGCCGCCGCCACCCTCGCAACTGCCCTCTGAATCCTCCGTCGCCAATGAACCCCGCCTTCATCTCCAACGTCTGACGACCCTAACGACCTCTCGCACCGGCCGATCACCCTCTCCCCTATTTAAGAACATGACCGCCACTCCGACAATGCATCTGTCGTTCACTCTCGAAGAGACCCTTTCCGGTAGTGACAGTCCGGCGAGCCCTCCTCCGTCGGCGTGATCCAAGGTCGGTAGACCTTGTCGCAGCTCCGCCCCGAGCAGCTGCCATGCTCCGACATACACTGTCGTCGAGCTTCTCCGTCCAGGTAGTCGCTCTCTCTCTCTTCATCATCGCCATCGTCAACTACACCGCATCAACTTCGCCATCGCCATCTTCTCCGATCGCAACGCCAACGCCTCGACATCATCTTCTTCGACATCGCCGTCTCCGCCATCCACTGTTCTTCACCGACACAAGCAGCACCTCCGCCCAGCCGTCTCCGATCGACAACGCCACCGTCCACGCCTCTGCCTACTCCGCCTCGACTACGAAAACCGCCATCGACCACCAGATCATCAGCTCCATCGCCTCCAACAAACATCACCGACCTCAGGCGTTTCTCCTCCGCCACAGTTAGTCTTCATCGCCACCGCAAGCTTCAGCGCTACCTTCGTCTTCACCTCTCGGAGATCTGCCCTCAGTGCCACGTCATCAACGCTCCGCCCCACACTGGTCTCCACCGTCTACGACCACCTCCAAAGCTCACCGGATTCCGCCCCTCCACCGACGACCGTCGGTTGTGTGTTGGCCATCTGCAGCCGTCCGATCATCGGGGCTCAATATCTGACCGTCCAAGACTAAAGACATCTCTAGCGTTGGATCATCTTCGTCAACGGCCCTGATCTGCAGCCGAGCCTATCTTCGAGCCACCGCCCGCACTAGGAGCCTCGGGCGGTCCGAGGCGAGCAGAGAACGACATGTGGAGACACGTGCCAGGCCTCCGCCCGAGCCAACAAGCGCCCCTGGTCACGTGCTCCTCACATGACTTGCGGGTAAATTGTAGACGCCTCCCCCGGACTTCACTTAATTGCACTTCAATCCATCTACCCATGGGTCACGCGCATAGAAAGTGACCTATTGGAAATATTGCAGCAACACCCCCACAAGCACTGGTAATTTCATATAGGTCCCCTACTGCACATTTATTTATTTATTTTATTTATTATATTTGCAGTCATACCCCTGTGTTATTCCTATGTTTTAAACCTCTTCTTTACATTATTTTATCAATCCAAAAATAGCATGATGTTTGTTATTCAATTTTCTACACTTTAACATATCGTGAATATTTTTATGATCATCAGTTGATAAGTAATTAATTGTTTGGTGGAAATTAGCATATTTTGCCCAATTTGCTCTCTAAAATTTATAATTGATTAACCGTTGCTCTAAACATCCCTAAAAAATCACCTAGTGTAGAGTCAATTGTGATTAACATTGTGCCCAAAAAGATTTGTATTTGCATGCATAAATTGCTCTGTAAAAATCATTTTGCATATTTTAGTATTTAATTTTTAAAGGTATTAGACCACACATTTTCAAGGTTTAGGATTTTTCTGAAATCCGTCACATCGTGATAGATCTTAGATAAATTTATCTCTTAAAAATAAGTAGGTTTAATATTTATCATAATTAAATATTGAAATCATTCTGTTTACATTTAAAATTCATAAAGAAATTCATATTGCATCCAAAAATACCAAAAAAAAATATATTGCATTTATTTCATCATATTTTACATTGTGGTCAAGTTTCATATTTTTCGGACATCGTTTGATCAAAATTTACATTTTAGTCCCTAAAATAGGCCAAAAGTGCATTTTGCATCCCTTTATTGCATTGAAAATTCCAAAAAAAAGACCGCCTCGAAAACCGTACACGAACTCTGATAGACTTAATTCTAGGTTGTTCCTTTGCCTCCTTGTGATCGACCTTGGGACTTGCCCAAGTAAAATAAACATAAAACCACTTGAATAAAATTGAATAATTTTTGTGGTTATTTCTTGACCGATTCCGATCACCGCCTACAACGAACGACACATTTATTTTTGGCACGAACAGATAAAAAATAACTCTTAAACTCGGCGAATCCGGACCCGTCAGATGGCGCCGTTGCCGGGGAGGCAAACAGCTTAGTTTTGTGTTTTGACATTTCTTGTTCGGTTTTCCGCATTTGGGTAGTCTGACCCTCGAATTTTTCACTGTAAATCCCATTTTATTTCCTGCATTTATTTTTTAGCATTTATTTCTTTTATTTTTTTTTTGATTACTTTTTGAGTCACTCTCTGACAGTATCTCTCTTATTTTTCTTGCGAGGTACCCGACGTACGTGGAGCGATTTTTCAAGAAACCGACACATCCTCACTGACTTCCGAAAAGCCGCAATAAACTTAAGATCAAGTCGAGTCGTGAGAGAGCGTAGAGTCTAGGTTTTTAATTTTTGCAAATTTCAATTTCTGCTCTTTTATAGCGATGTCTGTTCGGACTCTCGCGTGTGTAAAAAGACTCTGAAATTTTTCTGTGGTGTGTCGTGGCCTTTTTCACTCTCCAGTGAGGGTGGGGCCTGACTTGAGTGACGATTAGGATAGACCTGCACATACAGCTCTCATAGCATTTTATATTTTTGATTGTGCTCGTAGGACTAAGCCACACTTCACATTAATCGAGACGTACATAGATCATTCAACTTAGCCAATTTTAATTCAATTCTTCCATGCTAATAGAACTTTCTGCCTAAGTACGGTTTTTCATCGGCTTGCATTCATTTAGAATAATTTTTCAATTCTGTCGAGCATCCCACATGGAGATTGCGAGGATTCACTGTAAGTCTTCTAACTGAGCATTCATCATAGTTTTCCACGTGCATCAGCTTTTCCGAATTTCTCCCTCTTGTTTTATCACATAATTCTAAAGGAAATTGGGACTGGATGGTAGACGTGTATTTGTGCTCATCTAAATTCTTCAGTGATCACCTAAATAAAATTGGGACTGCTAAATATAGCCGATCTAAAGAACCCATAAAATCAAGAATTTTTGCGGGAGAACAACTTCGTCATTGTTTGGTTTGCTTGAGCGAGAGAGCGATCCACACACTAGGATAGATCCACGCCCTAACTCTTTTCAGACTACTATCTTGAGTTCGTCGTTCTCCAGTGAGGATCTCTTCGGTAGCTGGTAAAGCGTCCCGTGACGTCCTTAACAGATTGAGTTGATCGGGTAGCCGGTAAACGGTCCGCAATTCATACTGGCTAGGAAAGATCTAATTTGGGATAGGCCATTCTCCTGAGAGCATTGGGTTCCTAACAGCTCGCTTTAACCGCTCTTATATATTGCATTATCACCAAATTCGAAAATTGACAAGATAATTGACCGAATCTTCACGGTCTTCATTTTGAGTTGAGTTGGTGAAACAACCCTTGTATTGTGTTTGGTTTGTGCCTAGAAACTAAGAAATCAATGAATACCGCATACTTGTGCCTACATCATAAACCGCAAACCTCTTGTTGACCTCGAGAATGGAAGATTGTGGTAATTCTTGTTCGGACTTCGCGAACCCTTCTCTCACAACCACAAACTCTCTAATCTCAAAAGCCCAGAGAGACTCTTACTCTGGACCTGCTTGGCCTCCGGGAAACCTTTCCCAAGAACCCTACTCCTACGATTCCTTCTTCTTCTGGAGGGAGGACAGACCCACATTGTCTCTAGCTCACCAAAACAGATCGAGAAAAACTTTTGCATCAATTCTTTCCAATCAATTAACTCGACCACCATATATTCTGAAGGTGAAGAAGGAGAGATGCCTCCCAAGCTGCCTCCCAGAAAGGAACCAGAAGATGAACATAATGAAGATCCAATGAAGATAATTCTTGCAAGACTGGTTGCATCTGAGCAGCAACAACAATTACTGAGGGAGCAGCTAGAACAAATGAATGTTGGGGAAGAACTGACAATGGAAGCCGCATACAACCCTGTATAGTACAGAGTGTGGAATTATTTGCAGCCACCACAACCAGAGATCCACTATGAACTGAAGCCACATTTCATAAGTCAATTACCACAATTGCATGGTAATACGACTAAAGAGCCATATGAATTCTTGCGGGACCTGGAG
This sequence comes from Ottelia alismoides, assembly GCA_037367405.1. Classification (NCBI taxonomy): domain Eukaryota; kingdom Viridiplantae; phylum Streptophyta; class Magnoliopsida; order Alismatales; family Hydrocharitaceae; genus Ottelia; species Ottelia alismoides. The sequence continues at coordinate 220,973 of JAZKJV010004395.1, forward strand.
CTGATATGTTCTAATATGAGGCACCCACAAGTCAGCCAAGACTACATTTGTATCACTGCACTACCTTTCGCCTTGAAAGGGAAAGCAGATACTGGGTAAAGAACTTGGGGGTGACTGTGACTACTTATGAGAGGTTCAAAAACCTATTTTTGAATAAAGTCTACCCTTTGAGTCGGACCAATCAAATGAGGACCTGCATCACCAGTTTCTCTCAAATGCCCAATGAACCACTCTGTGAGGCTTGGGATAGGTTTAAAGACTGATGAATCTCAGATTCATCACTCTAAGTCTCATTAATTAAGCTCAAGTCTCTCAAAATCATCAGCGCATTTATTCTGCGTAATTAGCATTCATGCATGATTTCATAAGAATTGCATTTTAGCATTAATTTCTGCACAAAATAAGAAGCGAAAAATCCAAGCCAAAGTTGACCTATAAATAGCCTAACTTCTCCTATGTTTAACTCCTTCATGCTAATACCGCATGACACAAAACTACCTCCAGTGTGTACACATCACTAACAAGAATAAATAAAAAAATAAAAAAACTAACTAACCCTGATAAGTGGACTAAAAACCCAAACCCTAGTTTCAGGATTTTCGGACTAAAAGACCCATACTTTCCCCATCCAGTGTCTGATTTGATCCTACTCACTTTTGAACTAATGCACATTCAATTACCTTCAAAACAAGACCAAGTTCAAGTGAATCGGAGCTCGTATGGGAAAGTTGAGTTTTGGGCCTCTTTTGTACATTGTATATTTTCGTGGTTTTTGATCCGTATTTTATTTACTTATTTTCTTTATTAATAAAAATAAAAAAACAGATTAAGGTGTCTTTATTTATCTTTGATTTTTCTATATTTTTTCCAGTTTTTTATTTTATTTAAAAATGACAAAAAAATTACAAAACCCAAAAATCCAGGTATTCTATGTAATGGGATACCCCAAAAATTCACTTTTTACATTTGACCGATTTTAGCTTTGATGTCTTCATGAAATTGTAGATCTCGTCGAGACGAGCATTTTTCATGAAGGAACTTTTTTGATCCGAGATCATTTGCTATTTCTTTTTGATTTTACAAAATGTTCTTTTTCTAATTTTCTAGTGCTGACACGTGGCAGCCCCAGAGTCCGCCACGTGTCAGCGTTTTTTGGGTATTTTTATACGCATTTTTATTAAAAAAATTTAAAACCACACCGCACGTGCATCGCACGTGCCACCTAGGCACGTGCTCCGCACGTGCCCCGTCTGTCCTCTTTTGACCGCCACGTGCCGCCCCCAGGGTCATCTGATCTCGGCGTCGGACGGCCCGCACCCTTCGTCTACGTCCCAACAGCACCACGACTTCTCCGCCCCAAAGCTCGCAACCACCAACCGCGCCCCCCTTCTCCGTAATAGCCGCCTGCATACCCCACGTCGGCCACCAACCCAAGCACCTTCATCGCCGACCTCTTCGCCCTCATCTATTTAAGGAACGCTCCGACCCCCCTATCATTTTATCCGCCGATAGCCCTAGATTCTAGCCTCGCCGGTGGTGACAACCCGGCGAGCCCTCCTTCTCCGACGAGATCTGACCACACCCCCGTGGCCGTTGCAGCAGCGACCATCGCCGCCTCTTCTGCTCCGCTCCGAGCTTGAGCTTCGTCGAGCCTACGACCTACTTCTCCGACAACCCGCCTCCGTCGTCGCGATCTTCACCGACCATCTCCGACTCCAGAACCGCCTGAGCTCCCCCGTAGGCCATCGCTCCATCGCCCACGACTCCGACTCACTTCACCGCCACAAAGTTCTCCTCTAACGTAATCGACGACTCCGCCAACAACAGCTTCAACCTCCGAAGTCCATCTCCATCGCCATCATCAACAAGCACCAACGCATCTCTTGAGCTCCATCGACTCCAGAGCTCGCCACCATCTTCAAACGCCACCGACACGCTGCCCGACCCTCCTCCGCCTTAGCTGGGCACCGCCGCCAGCAACAGCCTACCGGCCAGCAACCGCCCACGCCTCCATCCACCGTGCGCCGGGGCTCCGACCCAAGACCCCCCACGCACGTGCGAGGCACGTGCGCCCGGGGGGTACGTCAGGCTTGCGTCAGCAGCCCAGGTCACGTGCTTAGCACGTGACTTGGGTAAATTGCTTGTGCGCCCCCGGAGCTCCGCCATATTACATTCCAGTCCAAGACCAGAGAGCACGTGCTACGCACGTGCCTCCCTAGGAAAATTTGCATAGATACCCCCATGGGTATAGGTAATTTCATTTAGATCCCTGCTCTACATTTTATTTTCTTTTATTGCACATATACCCATGTGTTCCTCTGTATTTTTGAACCTCTTCTAGATAGTATTTTATTAATCCAAAAATTGCATGATGTTCATCATTTAATTCTCTACATGTTGATATGTTGTGGATATTTTTCTGATTGATGGTTAATTAATAAATAAATATTTTGTGGAAATTCGCATATTTTGCCCAATTTGCTCTCTAAAATTCATAGTTAATTAACCGTTGCTCTAAAAATCCCCGAAAAATCACCTATTGTAGAGATTATTGTGTCTAACATTGTGCCTAAAACGATTTGCATTTACATGCATAAATTGTTCTGTAAAAATCATTTTATATATTTCAGTATCTAATTTTTAATAGGTATTAAACCCCACATTTTCGAGGTTTAGGATTTTTTTAAGATCCATCACCTAGTGATAGATCTTAGATAATTTTATATCTTGAAAATAAGTAGGTTTAGTATTTATTATAATTAAATATTGAAAATCATTTTATTTGCATTTAAAAATTCATAAAAAATTCAAATTGCATCCGAAAATTCCCAAAAAAATTACAGTGCATTCATTTTGTCATAACGGCCAAGTTTCATATTTTTCGGACATCATTTGATTGAATTTTACTTTTTAGTCCCTAAAATAGGCCGAAATTGCATCGCGCATCTCTTATTTGCATTTAAAAATTCCAAAAAAAACCGCCTCGAAAACCGAACACGAAATTGGATAGACATAATTCTAGGTTGTTCCTTTGCCTCCTTGTGATCGACCTTGGGACTTGCCCAAGTAAAATAAACATAAAATCCACTTGATTGAAATTGAATATTTTGTGGGGTTATTTTCTTGACCGTTTCCGATCGCCGCCTACAACGAACTATACATTAATTATTTTCACATACTAAGATAAAAACAACATTTTTAACTTGGTGATTTTCGGATTCGTCAAAGACCTACTACAGAAATGTCCCTGCCATGACCTATACAACAACATCCTTGTCCAGTCACTCTACTCTGGCCTCAATTATGAGACTCAAGGGTTAGTCAGCGCTGCCTGCGGAGGGAGTTACACATCCCGTGGAGCTGAGACCGTCTGGAGAGTACTGGAGCAGATGGCAAAAACAAGCCGTTCTTAGATTGCCAGCAGAGCATACACCGATTCCGTGAACACCCTTCAAACCAAAGGCGGGAAGCAGACTGTCGCCTAAATAGCAGAGGATCTGATTCCAAACATGCACTTCATAGTTGATAAATTGACGATAGTGGATAAGAGAATGAGTGACATCGACAACAGGATCTCCTAATTCCCAAAGCTGATGGAGGAGCTCACTACGAAGGTATCCAAGATGGGGATGCCTACTGCACCTACGGTCACGGTCTACCATGTGCATCATGTCCAGGAGCAGCCATGATCAGAACAACAACAACCATGGGCATAGGACCAATCCTATGCCCAAGCTTCCCAGCAGCCACTCCCACTGGCCGAGACAATTAAAGAAGCCCCGCCTCCGACTTTCGAAATAAATGGCATTTGGTACACGCAAGACACTACCCGACATGGTAATATGCGAGACCGTCAGCCTTATTAGCATCCACCCACTTTCTATAATGCCACATTTCCTCCACAGTACACTCATAACACTACATCTTTCCAGCAGCCGAAGCAGCAGCAGCCCTACAATCGCCAGAACCAACCTCAGCAATACCGTCAGCGATCTCAAGCTACCAGACAGTCAGCTCAATCATCCAATCCACAAGAAGAACCGATCGACATCTAGAGACAAATGCTTGAAGAGTTTCACCACTTCCGAAATGAGCTGCACGATCTATGGGTTGATGTCAATCGCTTGTCCTGTTGGAAGGATGAGTAGACAACCCCAACCACAACCATTCCCGCCCAAGTTCAAGCTAACCCCAATAGCTTGAACAAATTTCAATCATCTCAACAATATCCAGGTATACCATTCAGAATTTTCCACATCTGAACATGAGATCCTTTCGTTTGACAAAATCAATGCCATGTCACTCAAGAGCGGAAGGACCGTGGTCGTACCTGATCGAGCAAGGGAATCGGACCATGAGGACTCGGAAGATCAACCGGAGGATGTTTCCAAGGAGGAAGAAGAAGGACGCCTGAAGATCCCAGCGTAAGATAAAGGGAAAGCATCTATGGAGTCTGCAGAGGACCTTGAACCTCTAGTTGCTGCAAAAATACCATTGTCACCTTTTCAGCAACCTGATTTTGATTATTATGATTGTAATAAGAACTCCAAGTCTAATAAAGATGCTCTTATTTTTGATTCTGGCTCTCTATCTCCTGTCTCAAATGCTTCCATTCCTTTCCCCCATGCCCTAAAGAAAAGAAAACAAAAGAAAAACATCCAAGATGACCCAGTGATGGAAAAGTTCTTCCAGCAAAACATCACAGTCAAAGTACCTTTTGATCGGTATGTGGCTAGTAATCCAGCCTTTCAGAAATACTTGAAGGCAAAATGCACTCCCACCAGGACTCGTACAAAGAGAACAAGTCAATTCGTGAAGACTCATATATTGACAGTTGCCATCACCAAATGTGTCAAAAATTAGCATCTGCCAAGAAAGAAAAGGGATCTGGGCACCCATTATGTGGGAGAGTCGCATTGGCGGCATAGCGTTCACACACACACTTCTTGACAATGGATCTTCCATAAATCTTCTACCCTAAGCCTTATATTATAGATTGGAGTTAGGCCCTCTAAAGAAATCATCATCTTTACTCCAATTTGCTGATAAATCCACTAAAAGACCTAAGGGAGAAGTGAAGAGTGTCATCATCATTATCGAGGGTACAGAATACAAAGTTGACTTCACTGTCCTTGATATGGAGACCCCGAACCATTGTTAGGAATCACAAATCATTCTCGGAAGACCATTCTTAGGAACCACTAAGGCTGTATTCGATTACGGTTCTAGCATGATGAAATTGCGTTCTCTAGGTGGAGAAGTAGACTTGGAGATAAAACAAACAAAGTGGCAAAGGTCAGACTCCGAATCCACCATTGAAGATTCCGAAACAAAGAATGCAATCTCCTCAGAACCACTGGGTCGTGGGACCAACTGCCAGACATATATATAGAAAGCACATCCTCAGAAGAAGAAATAATACACAATGCAGTTTGCGAGATATCTAGACCCCCAGATTATTACACTCTTGATGACACAGAAATCCTCTCGGATTTGTCAGTCCCATCACCTTTAGGACAATCAACAAATATCAATGACGAGTCAAACGCGGATTTGGCAGAATTACCATTCTACTTTAGCGATCCGACTCACCTTTCTTCGAAATTGGTAGCCAGCATCTCACACAAAGATTCACCGCCAACCGATACTGAACCAGATGCAAAGGTCATTCAGCCAGATTTAATTGATGATTTAGAATTGCCAGAGCTGAAACCACTACCTCCCACGCTGAAGTATGCATTTCTCCATGAACCCAAAGAAAGATTCCATGTGATCATTAGCTAATCCTTAACACTGGACCAGGAATCCAGACTACTCGAAGTTCTTGAGCGAAATCGAAAAGCCATTGATTGGAATGTGTCGGATCTCGTAGGAATAAACCCCGCCCTCTGCTAACACCAATTTTATGTTGAGGATAATGCAAGGCCTTCCCATGAATTTCTGAGAAGAATAAACCCCAATCTTCGGGAAGTGGTGAAGAAAGAGATAGAGAAATGGTGCAAAACAGGATTTATATACTCAATTTCTAACTCCAAGTGGGTGGCCCCCCTTCATGTCGTCCCGAAGAAGTCGGCAATCCAGATGGTCACCAATGAGGAGGGGGTAGAGATCGCGACCCAAGTACCCACGTCGTGGGACGTCTGTGTCGATTACTGACGCCTGAATGCTGGGACCAAGAAAGATTACTTTCCACTGCCATTTATTGATCAAATCTTGGAGAGACTTGCAGGGAAAGCATTCTTTTGTTTTCTTGATGGGTACTCCGGCTACAATCAAGTAGCTATCGCTCCCGAGGACCAGGAAAAGACGATGTTCACATGTCCCTTCGAAACCTACGCATTCAAGCGCATGCCATTCGGGCTTTGCAATGCCCCAGGCACATTTCAGCGGTGCATGATTGTTGTATTTGCCGAAATGGTTGGTGATTTCCTGGAAGCCTTCATGGATGACTTCTCGGTCCATGGTGATTCATTTGATACATGTTTGGCGTACTTGGACTGAGTCCTCCAGAGATGTCGGGAGGTTAATTTGGTACTCTCGTGGGAGAAGTGTCACTTTATGGTGATTGAGGGTATCGTGTTGGGGCACGTCATCTCCAAAAAGGGAATGGAGGTTGACCCTGCCAAGGTGGATGTGATCAAGAAACTTGATCCACCAACTAACGTCAAGTTAGTGAGGTCACTCTTAGGGCATGTTGGATTTTATCGAAGGTTTATCCCATATTTTTCAAAGATCGCCCGCCCACTGACTGAGCTCTAAGGAAAAGACACCGAGTTTATTGTAAATCACAGATGTCTATAGGACTTCGAGCTCTTGAAAAAGAAAATATGTGAATCGCAGATATTACAAGCTCCCGACTGGTCTCTTCCCTTCGAGATCATGACTGATGCATCGGACTTTGCTGTCGGAGCGGTACTCGGACAGAGAAGAGATGGAATTCCTTATGCGATTCCATACGCGAGCGAAATGTTGGATCTTGCACAGAGAAATTATACAGTGACTAAAAAGGAAATGCTCGCGGTTGTTTGGGCCCTTGAAAAATTCAGATCATACATATTGGGCTCCAAGGTGACAATTTTCACAGATTACACGGCAATTAGATATCTCATGGATAAGAAGGATGCCAAGGTACGACTTTTGAGATGGATCTTGTTAATCCAGGAGTTTAATTTGGAGATCAAGGATAAACCTGGAATAAAGATTGTTGTTGCTGATCACCTTTTCTGAATCGAGCAAAACGATCATCCTGACATCGGACCAATTAAGGAGATTTTCCAGACAAATCGGTTTGCATCATTGATTCAACCCCATGGTATTCTAACATAGTGAACTATCTTGTCTCCAAGAAGGTTCCCTTTGGTTGGACCAAAAGAATGATTGATCGATTAAAGTCAGATCAAGAAAATACCATTGGGACGATCCTTTCCTTTTCTATGAAGGACCGGATTGTGTCTGGAGAAGATGTATTCCGCAGGAGGAATATCAGAGTATCCTCACACATTGTCATTCTCTCGAGGCTGGAGGACACTATTTGGGAAAGAGAACCGCGCACAAGGTACTCCAACATGGATTTTACTGGCGGACCTTATTTCATGATGCTAATGAATTTGTACGGTCATGCCCGATTTGTAAAAGAATGGGAGGGACTGTAGGATATAGAGATGAAATGCCCATGCAACCAATGATTTTCTGTGATGTTTTCCATGCATGGGGGATTGGCTTTATGGGTCCCTTTCCCAATAGCAATGGATTTGAGTATATCTTGTTAGCGGTTGACTATTTATCAAGATGGGTAGAGGCTATTCCAACCCGAACCTTAGATGGCAATGTCGTCTGTAAGTTTATCAAAGATAATATCATTGCAAGGTTCGGGATACCAAAAGTTTTGATTTCTGATGGAGGTAGCCACTTTGTGCACAGAGAGATGAGATCTTTGGCTAAGGAATACAAATTTCAGCATAGAATAGCCAACCCATATCATCCACAATCTAGTGGCATGGTAGAGGTTTCTAATAGAGAGATGAAGGGTATTCTTCAGAAATTAGTCCATCCAGATAGGAAGAACTGGTCGAAACTGTTGGACCAAGTTCTATGGGCCTATAGGACAGCTTATAAGACTCCACTCGGTACTTCACCTTTTAGGATGATCTATGGCAAGCCATGCCATGTACCTGCAGAATTGATCCACAAATCTGAATGGGTGATCAAAAAGTTAAATTGGAGTTGTCACCTTGGGAAATTATGTTGATACCTAAATCTGAATGAGCTAATTGAAATCCGTAATCGGGCATATGACAATAGTGTGATTTATAAGGACAAGGTCAAGAGATGGCATGATAGACACATACGAGACAAGACCTTTGTCCCTGGGCAGAAAGTTTGGTTGTCTAATGCTCGGTTAAAGATTTTTCATGGGAAACTAAAATCAAAATGGACGGGGCCATACATTGTCATCGATGTGCATACCAATGGAAGTGTAGATATTGCCGAACTCAAAGAGAATGCACAACCTTTCGCAGTAAATGGACAGTTGCTGAAGCCATACATTGAATCACCCAAAGAGTAGACAGTTCAAGTTGAGGCCATCTATTTTACGCAGAACGAAGACATTGAAAATCAATCAGATCAAACCCACCCTCCCTCCCGACCACATCGATCCCCTTGTACAACTTCTTCCTCTACTTAGGCCAAGGCCTAAGTATGGGGGGGACCGATGCCATTTGTATATACCATTTCTCTCATCACACTCCTTCTCTCGATCACTCCATTTCCACCCTTCTTTTGTACTTAGGCTGTCCAGAGCCTAAGTACAGGGGGATCCGACATCTACCTGTATATACTCTCCTCATTCACATATCTCGACCGCTTTATTTTTCTTTCATTTTTTCCCTTACGCTTAGCCCGAGCTATGTCTTCTTTCCGCTTCTTGTGCTCTGAGGACACAGCACTCGCTAAGTATAGGGGGTCTGTGTATATACTTCGTATATATTTTACCCATATCTCATACTTTCGCGTAAGTCTATATGTATTTACGGGTTGGGTAATCTTTCAAAAAAAACAAACTAACTTGAAAAAAAACACAAAAAAAAGAGTTTTGCTACTAAGACTAACCTTGCCCAATTTTTTTTTAAAAAATGGCTTCTTATTTCATTTTTGCAAAAAAAAATCCCTTGCAAAAAAAATGTCTGCATTTCACACACCTACACTTCATCCAACATCACATGCATTTGCATCTGTGAAAAGTCATTGGATTCTGAACCGAGTTATGAGTAGAAACCGAGATTGGTCTGGACTTGACCTTAATCCACCTAATTTTCAGAGGAACTTCACCGAGAAATAGGATTTTAAGAGCTTCAGGTCTTTGACTTAATTCTTTAAGTTCCACATGACAATGTGCAGCGTTTGACTCTTAGTGTCTAACCTGGTCTCTTCATTTTGGGTACAACTCTGGAATAGGGAATTAATTTTTACTCTCGCACTATGCACTTAGCTCGACTCAGACGGGATGTTGGAAGACTTTGTGAGTCTCTTTTCTGGTAGCGTGGAAATCTAAAGTCCGGAGTACGGGTTGAAATAAAGCTTCGGAAAAGGGATGGACGGCTGGGAACAATTTTTTCTAAGACCCAAAAAAAATGTACGGAACAAAATATTCTATATCCGTAGGGGCACAACAAGATCCAAGCAGAACCACCAAAAATTCCAAATACAAAGAAGCAACTACCAAATAAAATCTGACCAAAAAGGTTCAAGCTTCAAGAAACCTGCAGATATTGGTGGAGACTCAGCTACGCTGGCCATCTTCACAAAGGAGAGGTGACTACACTGGTCACCCTCTAGTTCTTTTCCCCTTCTTCTAACTTCTCCCTCATTCGATTGTGAACACAGCGCGACAGACCTTAGAAGGAAATACCTGCTACCCGAGGACGAGTTACTGGAGAGGAGAGGAGCATGGTAGTCTGGCATTCTGGATGGGAAGAGCTAAAACCCTTCACACACATGAGTCGGTTATTCAATGTTCATAGGGTATACTTTGGGAAGAGGATTGATCTAAGATGACTTTTGAGCCAAAACTGTGATAATGATGTGTAGAACTTGAGGGCTGTTGATTTTAAAATTCAGAGTCTCACAGAAGTTCCGCCACACTATTAATCCAAAGGTCAAGTTTAGTTTCATTTTCACCTTCAACTCATGGTCTTGGTATGGAACCCAATCTCATTTCACTTCATTGCATTTCTTTTTGATGCTCAGGGATGAGCATGGTTTAAGTATAGGGGGATGATGAATCTCAAATTCATCACTCTAAATCTCATTTATTAAGCTCCATTCCCTCAAAATCAACAGCATATCTACGTTTATTCTGCATAATTATCATTCATACATATTTTCATAAGAATTGCATTTTAGCATTAATTTTTGCACAAAAAAAGAAGCCAAAAATCCAAGCCAAAGTTGACCTGTAAATAGCCTAATTTCCGGGATTTCTAACTCCTTCATGCTAACTCCGAATGACACAAAACGACCTCCACTGTGTACATATCACTAACAAGAATAAATGAAAAATACAAAAAAAATCACCAACCCTGATAAGTGGACAAAAAAGCCAAACCCTGGTTTCAGGATTTTCGGACTAAAAACCCCATATCTTCCCCATCCAGTGTCTGATTTGATCCTACTCATTTTTTAACTAATGTACATTCAATTACCTTCAAAACAAGACCAAGTTCAAGTGAATCGGAGCTCGTATGTGAAAGTTGGGTTTTTGAGCCTCTTTTGTACATTGTGTATTTTAGCGGTTTTTTGACCCATATTTTATGTATTTATTTTCTTTATTAATAAAAATCCAAAAAAATAGATTTAGATGTCTTTTATTTATCTTTTTTTTATCGATCTTTTCCGGATTTTTTATCTTTTTTAAAAATGACAAAAAAATAGAAAACACAAAAATCAAGGTATTCTATTTACGTGGGATACCAAAAATTCACTTTTTACATTTGACCGATTTTGGCTTTAATGTCTTAATAAAAGTTGTAGATCTCGTTGAGACGAGCATTTTTTGTGAAGAAACTTTTTCGATCCGAGGCCGTTTGCTATTTGTTTGGCATTTTACAAAATCATTTATTTCGGATTTTTCTGGTGCTAACACGTGGCAGCACTTGGTGCCGCCACATGTCAGCAGTTTTTAACCTTTTTATAATTCATTTCTTTAAAAAAAAATTAAATCCTCCGCACGTGCGTCTCACGTGCCTCCCAGGCACGCGCGACGCACGTGCCCCGTCCTTCTCCCCTTCGCCACGTGTCTAGATCTGGGCCGTCCGATCTCAGCCGATCGGACGGCCCGCCCTCATCGTCAACCCCCCGTGCCCCTTCCCCGATTTCTCTGCCTCTAATCTCGTGGGCCGCCCCCGCTATCTCCGTAACCCTCGCCGACCACAACCACCTCGCAACGGTCGCCGCCACCCGCGCAACTACCCTCCGAATACTCCGTCACCAACGAACCCCGCCTTCATCACCAACGCCCGACAACCCTAACGACCTCTCATGCCAGCCGACCACCCTATACCCTATTTAGGAACACGACCGCCACTCCGACAACGCATTTTCTGTTCACTCTCGAAGAGACCCTTTTCGGTAGTGGCAGTCCGGTGAGCCCTCCTCCGTCGGCGTGATCCAAGGTCGGCAAACCTTGTCGCAGCTCCGCATCGAGCAGTTGCTGTGCTACGACCTACACCGTCGTCGAGCTTCTCCGTCCAAGTAGTCGCTCTCTCTTTCTCTCTCTCTCTCTTCATCATCTCCATCGTCAACTACACCGCATCAACTTCGCCATCGCCATCTTCTCCGGTTGCAACGCCAACGCCTCGACATCATCTTCTTCGACATCGCCGTCTCTGCCATCCACTGTTCTTCACCGACACAGGCAGCACCTCCGCCCAGCCGTGTCCGATCGACAACACCACCGTCCAGGCCTCCTCCTACTCCGCCTTGACTATGCCAACCGCCATCGACCACCAGATCATCAACTCCATCACCTCCAATGAACATCACCGACCTCAGGTGCTTCTCCTCCGCCACAGTTGGTCTTCATCGCCACCGTAAGCTTCAGCGCCACCTTCGTCTTCACCTCCTCCGCGACATCGGAGATCCGCCCGTAGTGCCACATCATCGACGCTCCGCCCCACACCGGTCTCCACTGTCCACGACCACCTCAATAGCTCGTTGGATTCTGCCCCTCCACCGACGATCGTCGGCCGTGTGTCGGCCATCTGCAGCTGTCCGATCATCGGGGCTCAATATCTGACCGTCCAAGACTAATGACATCTCTAGCATTGGATCATCTTCGTCAACGACCCTGATGTGCAGTCGAGCCTATCTCTGAGCTGCCGCCCTCACCACGAGCCTCAGGCGGTCCGAGGCGAGCAGAGAACGACACGTGGAGGCCCGTGCCAGCCCTCCGCCCGAGCCAACGAGCGCCCCTGGTCACATGCTCCTCACATGACTTGGGGGTAAATTGCAGATGCCTCCCCCAGACTTCACTTAATTGCACTTCAGTCCATCAACCCAGGGGTCACTTGCGTAGCACGTGACATATTAGAAATATTGCATCAACACCCCCACAAGCATTGGTAATTTCATATAGGCCCCCTACTGCATATTTCTTTATTTATTTTAATTATTATATTTGCAATCATACCCTTGTGTTCTTCCTCTATTTTAAACCTCTTCTTTACATTATTTATCAATCCAAAAATAACATGATGTTTGTTATTCAATTTTCTACACTTTGACATATCTTGGATATTTTTATGATCATCGGTTGATTAGTAATTAATTGTTTGGTGGAAATTAGCATATTTTACCCAATTTGCTCTCTAAAATTCATAGTTGATTAACCGTTGCTCTAAAAATCCCCGAAAAATCACCTAATGTAGAATCAATTGTGATTAACATTATGCCCGAAAAGATTTGCATTTGTATGCATATATTGTTCTGTAAAAATCATTTTACATATTTTAGTATTTAATTTTTAATAGGTATTAGACCCCACATTTTCAAGGTTTAGGATTTTTCTGAAATCCATCACCTCGTGATAGATCTTAGATAATTTTATCTCTTTAAAATAATTAGGTTTAATATTTATCATAATTAAATATTGAAATCATTCTGTTTGTATTTAAAAATTCATAAAAAAATCACATTGCATCTAAAAATTCCAAAAACGTTATATTGCATTTATTACATCAAATTTTACATTGTGGCCAAGTTTCATATTTTTCGGACATCGTTTAATCGAAATTTACATTTTAATCCCTAAAAAATGCCAAAAGTGCATTTTGCATCCCTTTATTGCATTGAATATTCCAAAAAAAACTGCCTCGAAAACCGTACACGAATTCTGATAGACTTAATTCTAGATTGTTTCTTTGCCTCCTTGTGATCTACCTTGGGACTTGCCCAAGTAAAATAAACATAAAACGACTTGAATAAAATTGAATAATTTTTGTGGTTATTTCTTGACCGATTCCGATCGCCGCCTACAACGAACGACACATTTATTTTTGGCACGAACAGATTAAAAACAACTCTTAAACTTGGTGAATCTGGACCCGTCAACTATGCACTTAGCTCAACTCAGACGGGATGTAGGAAGACTGTGTCAGTTTCTTTTCTGGTAGCGTGGAAATCTAAAGATCAGAGTACGGGTTGAAATAAAGCTTCGGAAAAGGGATGGATGGCTGGGCACAATTTTTTCTAAGACCCCAAAACATGTACAATAACAAAAAGATTCTATATCCATAGGGGAACAACAAGATCCAAGCAGAACCAACAAAAATCCAAATACAAAGAAGCCACTACAAAATAAATATCTGACCAAAAAAGTCCAATCTTAAAGAAAACCTGCAGATCTTGGTGGAGACTCGGCTACACTGGCCTGCTTCACAAGGAGAGGTGACTACACTGGCCACCCTCCAGTTCTTTCTCCTTCTTCTAACTTCTCACCCAAATCGATTATGAATACAACATGACAGACCTTAGAAGGAAATACCTGACTCCCCGAGGATGAGTAACTGGAGAGGAGATTTGCATGGTAGTCCGACATTCTGGATGGGAAGAGCTAAAACCTTTCACAAACAGGAGTCGATTGTCCAATGTTCATAGGGTGTGCTTTGGGAAGAGGATTGATCTAAGATGACTTCTGAGCCGAAACTGTGACAATGATGTGTAGAACTTGAAGGTTGTTGGTTTTAAAATTCTAAGTCTCACAGAAGTTCCGACACACTAATAATCCAAAGTTCCGACAGAGCTCCAAACTACAATTTTATGAAGATAAGCTTAATACTCAATATTGTCCTACTTTCTTTATTTTCCCTTTCTTTTTCTTTTTCTTCACTTTTTCTTTTAAATAAGTGTTTGCTAAGGGACTAACAAAGGTAAAACATAGGGGGACGATGAATCCGTGATTCGTCATCTTTATTCATTTATTTTAGCTTAAAATTCCTTATAAAACACCTGCATATAACACTAACCCCATATTCTTACTAACTTGCATCTGCGTGTAAATATTGTACACTTATTACTAATTTTAACAAATAAATAAATAAATAAATAAAGGAAAAAAAGAAAATAAAGAGAATAAATTAAAACAGGAAGACTGTATACAAGCTGACCCAAACCCCGAGAGAAGGTCAAGACTTGACCTGATCGACCAGGAATAAAGTAGGGGAGATAGGATCCTTAAGCAGAAAATAGGAAAAAATTATGTGTGTTGCTGTATATACTTGTCACTTATTTTGTGTATATCAGTATAAAATTGACATTAATTTATTTGTGCATTAATTGACCTCAAATCAAATAACATTCAAAACCAAAGTTGTAAATAAAAATGTGTTCTAATTAATAAAAATAATTGCACAATTAAATCATGTACAAAATAAAAGCAACCACACTTTGAAAAAAGCCTTTAAGCACTAAAGACCAGTTCCGGCTCCATATGAACTCGAACTGAAACAATCTCAATTCCATTGGTTTCTAAATTAAAATATCTTGAAAAATGGCTGTAATTTCATAATTTTTTGGAGTTACTAGTAAAAAGTTGATTTCTGGGGTGGTTTGTGCAATTTTCCCATGTATTTTGTAAATATTGTATTTGTATATATTTGTAAATTATTTTTACTAATTATTTAAAACAAAATTAAAAAATTAAAACAAAAATTAAAACAAAAAAACTTGCTTATTTACCCCTGTAGATAATGTCATATTTGTATATAGCATATGTATATATTTATTTTTCTTAACTAACTCCACAAAAAATAAAAAAATTAACTTTTAATTTTCTAGTAAATAAAGTGATGAAAATTCAAAAAAATAGCTAATTTTGTAAATAGTTTTATCTCTCTTTTATTTTATATCATTTCAAATTTCATCTCTCTTGTCTCTTCCACCAAAAAAATTTAAAAATTCAAATTTCATCTCTATCTTTTCTATTTATATGGCTTCTTCTCCCTCATTCCAACTTGATCAATCTTTAGAGAGAGGAGCCCGATCTTCGAGAGAAAATTTCATCGAGAAAAGTGCCTAGCCTCCTAGCTGTCTGGTAACAGCGAGTCGGCCTTCGTCGAGGTGATCACGGTCCATTTCCGCTCCTAAGATGAGATCCATATTTTTCTTATTTTTTATCTAGGTTAATCGTACTTTTATTTCACGCACTTTTATTTCGTCATCATTTTTTTATTTAGATCATTAATTCATCATGATTTGATATGCTTCGACTCGATTTTTCATCACACGTACTTGATCTCCCACATTCAATTTCTACCTCCCACGATCAATCAACTCTGACCATGCACGGTGGTCGGAGAATCAGATTCGATTCCTTTCATTTCTACCAGATCCTCGTTCATTTTTCTATTTGTTAATAAAGAAATAATAATAATACAAAAAATATTGTTTTCTTGTTGTCTCTAATATTGATTTCGTAGGATAATCTTAAAAAAACAATAAAAAAATTCCTAGTTCATTTTTACATTTTCTTAAAATAATAATAAATTTTATTTCCATTTCTATTTACAACTTACAAAATAAAAGAAATAAAAATAAAGGGGGCATCAGGCCCGCCAACGCTGCCCGAGCCCCCGCGTCCGCCTCGGCCGCAACCAGCAGGCGGAGCCTCCTCCAGCGCCGCTCTCCGCGTACGCCAGCCAGCCTCGTCTTGCGCAACCGCGCTACCCTATAAGCTCCATCACGCGGGGGGGGGGGGGGGGGGGGGGAGGGGACCTCTGGCCGCCACCGAGCTTCCTCGACCCGCTAGGCGTTCCGCTCCTCCCCCACGTAATCCCACTACGCGCGGGGCCGTCAGCCACCCTCCTCTCGTGGAGCTACTGCACGCGAACTCCCGCTCCGCCCTGCGGTCCCGCTGTGAGCGACCCCCTCCGCTAGGCGCACGCCTCTCCCCCCGCCATTCTCTCCTGACCACCATACTCCCTGGAACGCGCCACATTCGCACGCTAGCAGACTACTCATAGCCGCATGCCTTTTGTGCTTGGAGGAGAAGACACGTAGGGGCGGTGCCTTCCACCGCTTTTGCGTGGAAACGAAGGAAGAACAGGGGCGCCCCCCTTTGGATTCCAGAATGAAGAAGCTCCCTTTTGAGGGGATCAATCTGAGCCCTTGATCATAACCCTTGATCTAAGGGCTCAGAACACGCCACGTCACACCCCTTATATAATATTAGGCAAAAATTACAAAACCATCCTTGGAACTTTTTAAAATTGCAGAAGAGCCCCCTCAAGAGCAAGTCACATGCTCGACACGCGTATCATTGGGTAAATTTCATATTCAGCCTGCAAGTTTATTTTTATTACATTTTGGTGAAAAGACTCTAAACAATTGCGTTACAGTCCTTGTGATCCAGACTAGTATTTCCTTGTGTTTTTCTACTTGAAATAATTATTGGATATGCTTAAAAATGTGAGAAAATCATGCTACGCATCTGATGTGATTATCTTCCTAGTATAAAAAATTCATTACCTTTTAATTTCATTTGATATTTTTTTAAAAATAAAAAACATTGTCTTTTTATCTTCCCAAAATTAGAAAATTCATAAAAATTCGAAAATAACTCCAAAATTTCCAAAAAAGTTAGGGTAGTTTTATTTCATTGTCTTTTAATTTTATGAATATTTAGTGCATTAATTATTTATAAAATCCCAAAAAAATAAAAATACTAAAAATCTTTTAGAAATCACATTTCTACAAAAATCCAAAAATAATGATTTCAGTTCTTGTTTGTAGATAATTACTTTAATTTTATCATAAAAATAATTGTCAGGAGTTTTAGGCATCTAAATGTTTTTAACTTGCAAATTACTCCAGGCTGTGCACAATTTCGCATTTTCTCACTGTTTGATTTTTTAAAAAATAGAAAAACATCTAAAAATTTAATAAAAATTCCCAAAAACATTTCAAAACTTGCACAACCCAAAAATATTTTCTCTGAATTTTTCTGAGCATTTTTGATAAATTGAAAAAATTACCAAAAGTGTTAGTGTGTGTATTTTTGATCTTGTGAATATTGCTCTGTATTATTTTTGAAAATAAAAAAAATTACAAAATCAAAATCACTAAAAATTTGAAAATCAAAAAATTAAAAAAAATCAAAAAAAAAAATATTAAAAGAAATAAAAAGATAAAAAAATCACAAAAACCAAGGATAGTTATCCTTTAATATTCATGTTTTTCTCTTAATTGATTTTCAATTAATTGAATAACCCTCGGGATTTGTAGCCTCCCTGAGTCCGACCCTGTCCGCTATACAGGTTAATAAGTAGCAAAAAAATTTTGTTTGTCGCAACGACATATTTACCTTTAATTTCTGATCCTCGAGATTTCGCGAACAATAGGGCCCAGATCTATCTGGGCCCTCTGCCTAATCTGACGGTGGAGGAAGGGTCTAGATGAACTCGTGAAGAACAAATTTCAGGTGACCTTTGTTCGCTTGAATCTCCTTAGTCCATCCTTCTCCTTCCTAGTTGAGCGGCTCCGCAACTTCCTCGAAGCTTTTCGCATCTCTAGGCAGCCTCAAAGATGTTTGGGGCCCACCGGAGGGGCCCTGAAGCTCAGGTTAGCAGGAACTTCTGTTCTTGATATAGGATAATGCTCCAAGTGATCTTTTGGATTGCAGACTTGCACAAAATGATGGAGGGGGCGAGGGCTTTCTCCTCGATCCTCTATTGAAGCTGGAAATGTAATGGGATAATGGGGCAGTGGAGCTGCGACGAAGATAGAGGAAGAGGCTTCGACTCCCTTTCTATCCCTGCAGGATCATGGGGAAAACGAGGGGGTTCGATGGTGAAATGAATAGGGAATGAAATGAGAGCGACAGTGGGTTGAGACAGTGTCAGATCACAACGGATTTGGTACAGAGCTTAAGGTTCCAACGATTTTAAAACTTAATGATGCTAAATGGCAAACTAACTACCGTAACTAAGATTAAATCTACACTATTGTAACAAAATTCAATAATAAAATCCCACTCTATCATCTCGTACATGCTAGAGACAGGGAGCTCGTCGATAATGAGTGGCAGATCTCGGGTCACTCATAACTTTATATACACCGATAAAGAATGGATCTTGATGTTTTCACTGGTTAGATGGTACATGGGAGTTCCTATTGGGGTTATAGGCGAGAAGATGGGATCAAACTCAAAGATGAGGGCAGAGCTCTGATTCTATACAAGTGGTGATGGGCAAAAAGAGGAAGAGGATGGAGGGAGGAAGGACGGTGGTAGGTGTAGATGCCTGCATTGACATTGAAGAAGGATGACTCGGAGCACAATGGTGTTGGTCTTGAGGAGGAAGGAGGAGAGGGGAAGGCATCTAAAAATGGAGAAGTTGGGGGTCCACATGGTTTTGACTAAATAGGAGGGAGATTCGAAGAGTTGACTGGGGGTCAACAGTCTGCGCGCTCTGGTTGTTCCAAGTGGGCCAACTAGAAATTAGGGATTAATAAATCCCTTATTAAATCGATTAAAAATAGTAAACGAATTTATTAACTTTTTATTAAAAATGAAAAATATTGGTATTTTATGTAGTATTTAAGTCTTATTTATATTTATTTTTACAAGTTAATTTATAACATGCTAACATTTACATGCATGTATATAGGTATATAGACTTGTAGTTTTTATATTTTCTTTCTTATTCTTATTACATATTTTTTTTATACATATAATTTATATATTCATAACTTGTTTAAATATAATTTTACATATTTTTAATTTATTTTTCTGATGTTATTTATGTACTTAAATAATTAGGTATATATACCTAATAGGTGTATTGTGGGTATACTTTCCCTATATATTAGATGGCTTTATTTATTTTAATAATTTTTTAGTTTTATTATCATTTTATTATGTACATGTATATTAAATAATATTTACAAATTCATAAAATATAAGAAATTGAGAAATAAAAAGAATAAATATATTGAATATTATATACAAGTATATTGCACAATGAGGACCCAAAAGTCAACTTTTGCATCTTAATTCCAAATTGAATGAAACTACCTTCATTATATAGATAATTTTAGTTTATGAACAATAAAGGTGAATTTGGTGAGTTTTGAGTTTTAATGGAGAAGATATATGTTTGCAAATTTTATTTGCAGCTTTTTATTTTGTGTGTTTTGGGCACACTATGCATTATTTTGAATGAAATAAATTTTATGTTTTTCTTTGTATTTTTATATATAATATTCATGTTGTGGGTTTAATGATTTGAGGTCAAAAAATAATAAAATAAAATAGTTCACAACAGGTTATTATTATCGGGCTATAAAATTAAGGGTTTCTGTGTTGTGTATTATGTACAATTGGTTGTCCTATCTCCCTCTACTTAATTCCTTGTCGATCAAGACATCATGATGTCTGGGTCTTGAGGTCTATTCTCACTTAGTTTCTTCGACACTTCATTTTTTCTTTTCTTCCATTATTCTTTTATCTATTAATTATATATAGTTATATGTATAGTATTTTATACATTAGTTAATGTGTATTATTGAGTGTTAATTTTCAGAAATTGATGATATATACATGCATTTAGCTATGAATTTAAGGCCAAAACGAAAGAATAAAGGTGATAAAATGGAGATTCACCACAACATACATGTAGAAGAAGAAAAAAAGTAAGGCGATCGAGGTGAATAAGAGAATGACTGAATGAATATAAAAAGTAGACATCAGTCACCCCTATACTTAGGCTCTAATCGACCAAAGTATAGAAGAAGAAGTAAGTGAGAACCCATGAGATTGAAGATTGTATAGTGAAATGGGGCTAAGAAAAGAGATGCTTGGAGATGTTGAGGATAGTGGAGACTCATGGCTTCCCTATGAGTAGATCATGGCATTCTAGGATACGCATGAAGGACAACTCTTATACATGAGCCAATTGCTTATCTGATCTTATGAAATTCTTAAGTAGTTGCTTATTAACGAGGAATGATTGTGCACAATCTGTAAGATCAAAAATCTTAATGTTGTCGTTCTCGTTCCCTTCTCTAGCCATGAAGGGTCACATCCATGTGGACTTCAGCCTGCCCTGTAAGATCTTGAACTTGGCATTGAATAACCATACCTTCTACCCTAAGACAAAATTCTTGTGCTCGATATGTTGAACATGCTAATGCTTGATTATGTCCTTACAAATAAGCCTTGTTTTGGATTTCTAGAAGAGTTTTTAGATCCATATGTCCATTTTGTTGTCCTTCTTATGTGTTCCAGTACACTTTCTTCAATATCTATTCAGATTTATGAATCAACTCAATGGGAAGATGACATGGCTTCCATAGACCATCCTGATTTGGGAGGTCCTGAGCGGGGTCTTGTAAGAAATCCGATATGCCCATAGAACTTCGTCCAAGATTTCGGACCAGTTCTTCTAGTCATGTTGGACAAACTTCTACAAAATGCCCTTAACATCCCTATTCGACATCTATCTCATTCCATTCGTGTTGGACATGTAAGCCCACTAAAAGTCATTACACAATAAATATTATTGCAAGTCATTCCTTAATCTGAAATGAAGAATAACTAATTTGAATAATAGGTCACTCGTACAATTAAGGTTATGTACCGGGATTAAGGACTCATCAAGCATTATTAAATGATTATTAGCAAGGACTTCTAGCTTGAGAAGGAGATGGAAATCCTTCTGTAAAGGTTGATATCTGACCATCATATTGATGCAGGTCCTCTGCATAGTAATATAGATTTGGAGGAGTTAGATAAGTTATGTCTAAAAGTTGACTTAACAAGATAGAGATAACCAAGACCTATGGCATATACTGTTACGATATAGGCACCATCCTCTGACTATATGTCTACATATGTATATTGGGTAGAACGATAGTTTGATGACCAATTCGAGGTCTATACATCGGAGAGATATGTGCATACAAGGGCATATGAGTAATAGGATCTTTCAAAGGGATCATACAGGTTCATTACAGGACCAAAAGACGTGAGATCACTTATGTGATATTGGGATCAAAATCCGTACACGATCATCTCACATTGGAAGCTTGCCTGAATTTGTAAGTATGATTTATGCTTTTGGAAAGTATATGATTGATACCAGGTATTATATATGCTTTTGGAAAGTATATGATCGATACCAATTCTTAGGGATAAAATGAGAAAATCAATGATAAAACCATGAAGGATATATTTCAAATGTGATCTAAATTTTGGGTTTATTCAAGGTCTTCCACTATATAGGATGTACGGGTATTGAGAATACTCAAGGGTTATGTGAAAATAAATGAATGTATAACCATTATGCTTCCTTTCCGAGGAGTGATAAAACAAGTTTGGATTTTAACGACTCCTCTCAGTACTGAGGTAATCAAATCTTAGTTCAAATGTTGGACAATGATCTGAATACGATTCAGATAAAATGAGAAGATTAGATTTGCGGAATTGATTTAATTAAACATCTTTGAGAGGTCCCTGAGATCTGGATTTGATATATGATCTCAACATCCAAGTCACTATACGTGGAATATACAATCACTATGTCCTTGTCTCCAAGTATTCACGGAGAAATCACATTATTCTCGAAAGAGTTCAAGAATAATTCCACAGATGATAATGTGTATGAGCATTGAGAAAAAAATAATAATCAAATATGATTTAATTATTATGAACAATATGGATATGATTCAAATTATTTGGACATATGAGAATGGAGATCCTAGATAACTAAAAAATATTTAATTATCAAGGATATAAATAATATTGATATAACGATCCATATTAATCATATATACTTCAAACGTTATTTATAATATATTGGAGAGAGTTAATTATAATTTGTATTTATGAGTTAAATGTCGATGTGAATTGGATTCACATTGGACAATTAAATTGTAAAAGCAAATTACATTTTGTATTGGATGTGTTGATGGTATGATTGAATTTATTAGAAAATACGTTGGAAATATTTTTGCGAATAATTATGCAAAAATTGTTGTTGCACATGCAGGATTTATGGACGGATATGAGATCTCTCAATTAAGGAAAAAGAGGAGAACCTTGTATGGCCATCCAATTTAAGAGGGGGATGGACGAGGAGTTTTATTCCTTGTACGGGCGTCCCCTCTACTAAGGGAAGGAGGCTCCTCCTCTTTCCTTTAAATCTACATAAGATTGATTAATTTAAATTAAATTTAATGTGTTGTAAGTTATTTGCAACATATTTTATTTATTTTAAATTAATAGTTGTTGCAAATTTATGCGACAAAATCATGATCATTTATTGAAAGCAAAAAAAACTCTCAACAATTATTTTTGTGATCACATGGATTAGGATCTATGGACATCAATCTTATAAAAAAGGACAAACCTAGCTCTTATTTTTACAACACAATTGCAAGAGCAAGCTCTCTTCTCCATTCCCTCTATGCGCCCCCTCTCTCTCTCATGTGTGGACATCCACATCTTGACATAGAGAATGTCGTCGCCATCGACATGCCGTTGTGTTGCTGGATCGACTGCTCGTGGATCTCCATCTTATTTGGTGTATCTTTCTCATGAAGAAGTTGTCGGATTTCGTAAGAAGAAATCAGGAGATTCATTGCACGGATCTTCGACTAGGATTGTGAGCATCACGCATCTCATCTACATGCTCGCAAAGTGTTTCCTCCATCAGATCGGACTTAAGGTAGGGGGTCTCTCACTTTATAGTTAATGATAGAAACCATACTTTAAGAGGTATTCCTATAATTTGTTTGTGATATTGATGAAAAGATTCAAGAAATGTTCTCAAATCACGTGGTTTCATCACCTTAAAAAAATTTGTTGTCCCGAGCACTATTTGATGCAATATTCACGCTCATGTGATAAGGCCCAAACCATTTCCTTCAAGTGGTATCTAGCTTGATTAAAGTTCTTGGATGTGATACAAAACCCTAGGGAACAAGGTTTTTCACACCGGTTGCACGATGACTCATGGTTTGTGCATATGATGCACGTTTCGAGTTGCTTATCGCTAAATTGAAACTCCTTATTTATGCACTGTTTGGATGCTCTTTTTATATAAAAAATATATTTAGGATGTCTAAATATGTCCCAAAACAGTAGCCATATTTTGTCACAAAAGGTTCGTAAATATATATTCAAAAAGTTCTCGTGATGAAATTGTTTTTGCACGTATTCACGTATTTGTACGAATTTTATTTTTGCTTATAGTTTCTTTTCATGAAAAATGAAAGAAATACCTTAATTAAGTATAAAATTAAATAGAAAAATGGCTCGAATTTATTTTGCGCGATTCCAACTCCCTTTGCCATAGATATTCCATATTTAGTGGAGATGGGTTGGATGATGATTGGATAATCAAGATCACTTTTTTTGTGTTTATCATTCAATGTAAATCAAGTAAATTATGAATTTACCCGGATTAAATTGATGTTTAACATTTATGAAAATATTTGATTAAACAACAATGTCCATTGAATGAGAGTTTTATGACAAAAAATCAAGTTTATTGTACAATAGTTGTAGGATAACTTTTACATGCAAAACCAAAACATGGTTGCTTGATATAATTAGAAATTTAGGATCCCAAATTTATGTTAAGATGCCCATGATTTTTGAGTTATTACTATATAGTATAATACTGGTCATCAAAGTTGATCGATAAAATCGTAAGTGCATTGATATTATTTTTTGTTGTTCTCAATCGAAATTGTGAAGCTGTCTAGTCTGGGTATGCGGGCTTGGTTTGTTAATCAGCACCTTACATGTCAAGGAAGGTCTCCTCCCATCATACCTCAAGCATACTAGCCAAATCCATTATTTAGGAAGAATAATATGAGTAATTAAAGTTGTACTCTAATTATTAAAATACGAAATAATACATACTTGTGAGAGCTTATAATATATGGTGATAACAAGCAAAACCTAATTGTTTGTTGGTTGATTGAATTTGATTGTTGATTAATTTAATATTATTAAATTAGTTAGATGCAATTAAATAGACACTCCATTATGAATGGATGTAATCCCATTGTATGAAATAATTGTAATGAATATGATTCATAATGATTAATTAAAATTAGATTAGGATATGAAGGATAATATAAATGACATTCATGGTCTCCCATCAAGGTGAAGGGTTCCGTCGCCATGGATTGTATGTTGAAGATGCCTATTTGAATTGATAGCTCTTTTATACAAGAGCACATGAATCGGGCTCTTTGCTTCCCGAACGAGTAAGGTCGTATGCGTAGTGACCCCAATATTGGTTCCCCATACTATTGAGATGATATTGGATTGTGCATAGAGAGTTATATTCATGTTGATGGTTTACTCAATTAGCAATGGGTCAACATTGTTTAGGGCTGGTGGGCCCAGGTGTTAAAGACTGAATTGCAAAATGCAAGTTGGACTTGCAAGGTGGAATGAGTTCCCACGTTTTTTATCCGAGTTGTAGTTCATCATATTATTGGGATGTAACAAAGGTAAAAAAATATCCCAGATTTTGGTAGAGGTATATCTCTTGCTTTAAAAGTTTAATAAGGGATTGGACTTTCAGAGTTTGAAAGGCAAGATAACTTTGATTTAGAATATTACTAACCTTCATCAAAGAAATAAATATATGCAAATTATATAATTTTAGACAACCTTCATTAGTTCCACTCAAATCTATACTCAATCATAACCGGTATAATATCATGGATTCGATCCATGATCAAGTTGTAGTACTTGCAGTTGGACACATAATATATGTAATTGCAATGAGCAAGTTTCCTCATAATAAAAAGGATTGACAATTAAATAGACAATAGGACAAAATCTCTCTCATCGAGTGTGCTTTGGAAGTAACATGCTGGTGATGATCACAATTGTCAAGAACATTCTTAAAAATCGAAGAAGATGTTTTGGTAAACATACATGCTCTCAACATTTAAACATGAATGACATTGTTAATAGTGACTCGATAAGAGATATTGTACTCAAATTATTTGAGTACCTTCCTGAACCAAAGTATTTTTTTAGTTAAGAAGAGTGTGGATAGGACGAATGTCATAATTATGCTCTCTCTACTCAAGTCTTTCATGATGCATCATATTATTCATATTGTATGAATTGGATCAAGCATAAATAGATGTTGAAATACTCTTATATTGAAGTTCTTTGAGGACATCTTCAATTTAAGATATCCTTTATCTTAAGCAATGATTGTTTAATTATTAAGGAAGCACAGTGGAAGCATGGGTTTGACCCATGTAAGAAGGAGAGTCAAAGAGTTGACTCTACTTCTTTGACTTCCATGCATATGACATCGTAAGAGTTGGATGAATGCTAAAAATGCAACAAGCTAGGGTAAAAATAGAGTGTTTATCTAGACTATCTAAGATCTTTAGAGGACCCGGATTGTACATCGGGATATTCTACATCTACATATCATCATTGAAATTTACATACTTAATATATGAGATTAAAAGTCAGATAATTGTACATACTCCTTATAATAACACTCGCAATTGGTTGCATATGTTTTAGAAGACTAGAAAATTCGATCTTAAAGTTTAATAGTCATCCACATTGGAGTTAATTCAATTGTTGCAACAATCTCCATTGGATATATATATTGCATATTTTCAGTGGGAGAGCCATCAGTCTTAGAGAATATCTCTACAACCAAGATATTAGAATACATTCATTATTTATTTCTAAACTTGCTAGAAATGGACATACATTCTAGAATAGACCTATCATAAAGAGTTATGATGGATATATTTTAAATAGTACTCCAACATCTAGAGGACTCTACTAAATTAGATTATTAATGAATGGTTCATTAACAGTTCTAAAACAAAAATTTAAATCTCTAAAAGATCAATAGTAGGATAAAGATCATATGACAATGATCTGGCATCAAGCTTTGGACATATGTTTGAGAGAAGGTAGTTTAGATTGTATAAAAGCTCAAATCTTACATACTGGTGAATATAGTATTAAAAGTTAAAATGTTTGTTGCACCCTTCTCTGGGAACGCTGCAAGATGCTGAGGTATTCAAGACCTCATACTTATGGATGTATGGGGACCCTCTATACCATAATTATAATTAATGATATGTGATATCTATTAATAATTATTCATGGTATGAGATTTCTTCCTTTACGCATTAGAAACCTTTGAAATGTTCAAAGATTTGAAGATTTTGTTCAAGAACCAAAGTTACAAGGAAGATGATAAGAATTTGATTTAACCTAGGCAGTTACTACATATTAGTTGAATTCAAGGAATACCTTATAGAGAAAAGAATATCATTCCTATCTCACTCCTCTAAATACACCTCAGCTCAATTGAGTTGTCGAGAGTGCAGTTAGATCATGTATGACATGATTGATCAATGATGAATATTTGCATTACCTCTTAGTTTCCACGTATATATGTAGTAGAGACTGCAATATATATCCTTAATAAGATTCCATGCTCATATGAACTCAAAACTCCTCGTGAACTATGGTTTGGAACAAAAATTAGTGTCAGACACTAGAGTATTCAAGGGTTTCTTGGTCCGTGATATAACATGGATGGAAGAAGATTTGGAATCTTGCACTTAAGAGTACTATTTCATTAGGAATATAAAGGATGGTAGTGGATACCTACTTTATAACCTTGAGATTCTTAAAGATTTCCTCTCTAAGAATATGATTCTAAGAGGACAACTTTCTTGATAATCAAGATAAGAATAAAGTAAAGTGAATCATTGAATCCATAGAGGATAATAATTCTTCTAGAATCAAGAACTAAGAGCATAATTAAAGATGAAACACTCACACATCATCAAATCAGGTTTAAGGCGGTAAGACCACCTAGAGAGTATGGTTTTTATGTGCCAGAGAAATCTGACAATGATCGAACTTCATATGATGAAGCTTCTGTAAATCATGACATGGAAAGATGGATGTTTGTAATAAAGTCTAAAGTAGACTTCATACATAAGTGTTATGTATGGACCCTCGAGGATCTACCTATAGGTGTCAAACCCATTGGGTGCAAATGGATCTTCAAGATAAAGAGGGTACCTAATGAGTAGGTAGAGACCTTAAAAAGCATATCTCATAACCATGAGCTACACACAAAAAGAAGAAATCTCTTGCTCTGAGACTTGCTTTCTAGTAACCATGCTTAAAATCATCAAAATATTGTTAACTGTAGCTACACAACTTGACTATGACATCTGTAACATGGAAGTTAAGATTTCATTGCTTAATGAATAACTTAACAAGGATATTTATATGAAATAAGCTTCTTGTAGTTGGAACATCATATTTGATGTAATTATAAAGGTTATGATTTCAGAAAGAATCTTGATGAACCATGTGAAGATTAGTGGGAGTGCCATTGTGTTCATCATTCTAAATGTAGATAAAATCCTAATCATTTTGAATGATATAAGAATTATAATAAGTGTTTTATAATCTCGTTATATGATCCCAATGATGCCTCTTATATCTTAGTTTTGAAGTCATTCGGAAGCAAAGAGAAGAGGGCATTGGGACGATCACATTAGCAGTACACCTTGGATATTCGAACACCAAGGAAAGCATCTTTCCCTTAAAATATGGTATTGATCTATCTAAATGGATAGCACCTCAAAGAGTTGAGGATGTGAATTCCAAAGCAACATGCGCTAGTGCATCAGTTACGGGAAGTTCAGTGTATGCTAGATATGTACTAAAGGCCATATGTCTACCATGTTGTGGGAGTAGTAAAATTTTACCAATCCTACTATGAAGATAAACAACTAAATTGCAATAATAATAAACATCTTTGAAGTCACACAATTTTAGAGATAGTGATCTCAAAGTCTTAAAGAAATTAAGACTTTATAGATAGTTATCTAAAATGTCTTACCTACAAATACCTTACAGGACTTAAGGCTATGTCTTGATCTAAGGAGATAGAGATCCCCAAGCATAAGGGTATCACTTATTTCATATAATGATTATCGAGTTATAGTGACAAAGGCATAATAACTACTTTAACAAGATTGATTGTTGGTTGCATAAGATGCAATGTTCGCATTAGATGTGAGCTCTGTTACTAGGAAGTATGCAAGTCTGTAAAGGGACACGACGAAGTCTCAAGTGAACAGAGTGAGTAGTAACCCTACAAAGTGATTTTTCTAAATAGCTTATTACTAGCACATGAGTGTGGATTTGAAGATTAGCCCATTAAATTGCTCTGTGGGATAGTGGGAGATGGTTGGACATATGAGCCCATGACAAGCCATTATGCAATAAATGTTATTGCAATTCACTTCTTAATCTGAAATGAAGAATAACTAATTTACATAATAGGTCCCTTAGTACATAGGTCCCTTAGTACAATTAGGATTATGTATCATCGCCATCTTAATGATCACACAGTTGTTGATTCAAATGTTGAATCATAGAGTTTGGTTCTTATATGATATCTAAAGAGATTGATTAAGGAGTCATCAAGCACTGTCAAATGATTGTTAAGAAAGGATCTCCTGCCTAAGAAGGAGATGGAAATCCTTCTATAATGATTGTTATCTGACCAACCTCTTGATGCATATCCTCTGCATATGAATAGAGATTCAGAGGTGTTAGATAAGTTATGTCAAAGAGTTGACAAAAAGAGATCGAGATAACCAAGACCTATGACGTATATTGTCACGATATAAGCACGCATCCTCTGACCAGAGATAGATGTGTTACTATGTGTCTGAGTATGTACATTCGGTAGACAGATAGGTTGAGGACCTATTCCTGGTCTACACTCCAGCGAGATGGTGTGCATACAAGGGCATATGAGTACTACGATCTCTCAAGGGGTTATACGGGTTTCATTATTGTACCAGAAGACATGATCTCACTCATGATATATTAGGATTAAATTTCGTGCATTGTCATCTCACTTTGCAAGCTTGATTGAATTTATAGGTATGATATATGCTTTTATAAAGTATATGATCGATACCTAGGTATCATTTATACTTTTGGAAAGTATATGATTTATACCAACTCGTAATGATCAAATGAGAAACCTATGTGTTCAAAAACATCAGGTTTATTGTAGGTTTTCCTGTATGCAGGATGTACGTGTATTAGAAATACTCGGGAGTGATGTGATCATAAATGATTGTATAACCATGATTCTTCCATTCCAAGCGAATGATGAAACAGGTTTGGATTGTAGTTACTCCTCTCAATAGAGAAGTAATCTAATCTTAGTCTAAATGTTGGACATTGATCCGAATATGATTCAAATACAATAAGAATATTAGCTTTACATATTTAATTTAATCAAACTTTTTTAAGAGGTCTCCAAAATCTGGATTTGAGATATGATCTGCACATATTAAGTCACTATACGTGGAATATACAATCGCCTTGTCCTTATCTCCAAGCATTCGCAAAGAAAACGCATTATTCTTGACAGAGTTCAAGAATAATTCAATAGTGGATAATGCATCTGAGCATTGAGAAAAAATGATAACTAAATATGATTTAATTATTATGAATAATATATATATATATATGATTCATATTATTTGGACACATAAGACTAGAGATCAAAGTTAATTAAATATGCTTTAATTATCAAGGATACGAATAATGTTGATATCATTATCCATATTAATCATATATATTATAAATGTGATTTACAATATATTGGAGAGAGTTATTTATAATTAATATTTACGAATTAAATGTTGATGTGAATTGGATTCACACTGGACAAATAATTTTAAGTACAATTTATATTTTTTATTGGATGTCTGTATATGACTCATACCTATCAATGGAATGATTGAAATTATCACAAAATAATTTGAAATTATATCTACGAATAATTAAGCAACAATTATTTATGCACATGTGGGATTTGTGCAGAGACATGAGACATTTCAATTAAGGATAAATATGATCATCTACAAATTTAAGGGGGGAGTGGGGGATGGGGGGTGGCGACAAATTAGTCCTTCTCCTTGTATGGTTGTCTCCTCTATTTAAGGGAAGGAGGATCCTCCTCTTTCCTTTAAATCCATATGAGATTGATTGGAATTAAATCTACTGTGTTGTAAATTATTTGTAACATAATTTTTTTATTTGAAATTAATAATTATTGTTGCAAATTTATGCAACAAAATCATGACCATTGATTGAAAGCACAAAACAATATAAACCATTGATTTTGTGAGCACATGGATTAAGATCCATGGGCATCTAATTTAAACTAAAAAAGTGCAACCCTTGCTCTTCTTTCTACAACAGCAAATTCTCTTTTCCATTCCCTCTACACAACCTCCCCCTCTCTCTCAAGTGTGGATGATCGCATCTTGACCTAGATAATGTCTCCGTCGTCACCACGACGTTGTACTACCGGATTGACTCTCGTGGATCTATGTCTTATTTAGTGACCCTTGATCGTGAAGAAGACATAGGATTTTGGGAGACAAAATTAGGATATTCATTGCTCAGATCTTCGACTTGGATTGCGATAAGCACGTGTCGCATCCACATGCTCGTTAGCATCTCCTCCGTCTGATTAGACATGAAACAGGAGGTCTCTTACTTTATAGACAATGATCACAACCATGCTTCAAGAGGTATTCCTATAACTTGTTTATGATCCTGATGAAATGATTTGAGAAGTGTTCTCGAATCATGCGGTTTCAACTCTTTAAAAAAATTATTTCCCATTTCCTCGAGCAACTAATATGATTAGTCGCTCCTGATCGCATTTGATGTGATCTTCATGGTTCCATGATTCACTAAGGCTCAAACCCTAGCCTTCAATTCAATTGTTTGTGGTATGGAAAAATCACACGGTGCTCTATGACATAGTCTTTTGTTAACTTTTTCACTTCCCTATTAACAAAATTTATATTCCTGATAAATATTGTGACTTTGGGGAACTCGAACCATGAAATGATGTGATCTTTCGTCAAATTGCAAACTATGACACCTGAATCCGAATCACCCAAATTCGAAACTGAATCCAACCCGATTAGTTGTATGCATGACCAATTAATATTCAATTAATATTGAATAAATCCATATCGATCCATTGATCATTAATCAAATCCCCTTCTAACACAATCAATCAAAAATTGATTTCAACATAATTCGTGTCACCAGGAAAAAGCCGCGACATGGTTTGAACTACAAAACAAATTGAGACCACCATAAAATTTGATTAAACAAAATAAGACCAATGAAATCATTTGTTCGTTGATTGGAGGTCATTTAACAATTTAAATTTGTAAAATTTAATTGCAAATCAAAATTGTATCTCTACAATCTCTGAAATCATCTCAGATCAGAAGTATATGAATATTATACTCATTTTAATCGTCATTCAGAGATGGTCGAAATGATCTATTATTCATCCGAATTAGAGAGTACAAATGCAGATGACTTTGATATTCCAAATAAGAGAGATAAAGGATTTAAAAAAATAATTTCAAATCCAGCACAACCCAACACTTTGTTATATCCTCTCTGCCACTTCTCAAACAACTAAAACCTCTCTATTCTTATTTATATCAACCCACCCTCCCCTCTTTTTCTCTCTTTTTCTCTCTAAATCTCTCCGTCAAAGGGCGCCCAAACCCCCTTCTCTATTTGCTGCAGCCCCTCCTTCATTCCCTTGAGTTGTTGTTACCATTAGCAACAATTGTAGTTTTCGTCAAAGGAGTTGTGGAGAAGCTACTAATGCTCCCATTAAAGTTGTAGCTGGTGTTGTTGTTGCCTCTTTCAGCTACAACTGCTTCTTCCAGAAGTTGTTGCTTCTCTTATTAGAGTAGTTTCTACTGCTCAATAGTAGATTGAGCTACTACCATCAAGTAACCAAGCTCCTGCCTCCGGTTCCAAATAGCCAAAGGAGTTGTCGCTCCTTGCACTTGGGAGTTGTTGCTCCTTTCTTTTGGAGATGAGATGCATGCATGTCAAACCCCAATTTGGAGACCCAAAAAGAGGTATAATCGTACCCCTCTCTTTATTCCATCTATGTACTTGCACACATCAGATTTGTATCCAAAATTTTAGCTCCTGATCTTAATTTTAAAAAGATGAAAATTGAGAATCTTGTATGTGATTTGTATGGATGCTCTGACACTATTTTGATTATTATTTAGCTAAGAATTTGGGCTTCAAATTACATTTTTTTGTTGGGAATTGCCACTGAAAATGGAGAAGATTTTGGGGGGTGCTTTGCATATATTTTGATCTAAAATCAGTCCATTGTTTTTGCTCTGATTTCAAGTTCAAATTTGAAAGATTGGGGATGGTTTGCATATAATTGGACCTAAAATCATACCATGTTTTATGCTCTTATTTCAATTTAAAATGTGGAAGATTTGAGGGTGATTTTCATGTAATTGGACAAAATTTCAGATCAACGTTGAACTGAATTCATACTACAAATTTCTCTCCTAATTTTCCGAGAAATTGGATGTGTTTTGCATGTAATTGGAACTAATTTCAGAATACTAAATAGCTACAGATTTCATGCTTAAAGGATGTGAAATTAGTGGTGTTTCACATGTAATTAAGTCAAATTCAGACCTAATAAAGAGCTACTTATCTCATATATTTAAGATGTAAAAATTTAGGTGTTTATACATAACATTGACTCTAACATTTAGATAAAATGATTAACTCAAGACTCAAGTTTTAAAAGATGAAAAGATTTGAAATTTTGTATGGGTTGATTCTAATTTCAGACCTATGTTTAGGTTACAAGAATGGCATCTTCCAAAAGTTTAAATATTAGTGGATTTTGCATGGACTCGACCTTAATTTGGGACCAAAATATTAGGTTCTAGAATTCATGACTTTAAATATGAAAAATTGAATATTATTCCATATATTGAAGTCTAAGTCCGGATTACTTATTAGTCTTCAAGTCTCATGACTTTAAAGTAACAATTTTAAATACAAATTGTTGACCCGTACGGTAAATTATCCAAGAATAGTATAAATAAAAGAAGTGGATTTTAAGATTTAGGAGGATCACCTAATCTTAAATAAATATCTCATAAATAATTGAATCAATCAATGATAATGTATGATCATTATGACAAATAAAAGATCCTTCAAGTATAATCTATTAATAATAGATCACTATTCATAAGATAGTTGACAAAATACCTAGATCTATATAGTTAACCACAGAAGGGATTGAAAAAGGAATGAGTAATCAAGTAAGTAAGTATGATGATATATCAGTTATGATAAATAGTTGTTCCAGTGGTGGTGACCCTTACACCTGACTGTGCTATGGGTGTGGTGACCTCAGCTGGGTGGGAGATAGGAAGCCTAGTTAGAACATCGACTGCCTAAGATGCAGGTCTAGGATCCCAATCCTTTGTACGATATTTCGCGAGCTTGCAGTTTTTATGCTTCGTTGGGATCCATGTGCTTTAGTTTGACCCGTTCTATTGACCTTGTTTTCAGTAGGGTGCCTAGGCTGGAGGAGGCTTGGTTTTGTTTATCAAGCTCGTTTTTCATGTACCGATCAGGTCGATTTTGGAGTGACTCAATCCAATAGTCTCCCCACCCATCTCAGGGGCGTAGTTTTGGAGTGTGCCAAGCCCTCTCTTGGACCACACTTCCATTGAGTGGGCGAGATGGAAGAGTCTCTTAGGAGGCTTCTTCGCCGCTGAAGTTTTTGTTGTTGTTCTGCCACAAGATCCTGGCGAGGAAATGATCATGATCATTAGGAGTTGGGTTGGTTATTGTTATACAAATAGGTGCTAGAGATGATAGAGGCTAGATCTTGGAAATCATCAATCATCATTTATCAATCATCAATCATAGATATTTAATAAGACCCATCATCACATCCGACATCTCACAACAATGGAAGTAGATGTAAAATCATCTATATCCAAAATAAGAAATATTATTATGGTTGTTAGGTAAATCTAGAGGACATGTTGGGAACTTAGATAGGATTCATTACACTCCACTGCATGCCTACAGAGTCACCCCAACCATAAGGCATTCTACCAACCTTAGAGTCATAGTGCGAGGTCTCACCCAGACCAAAACCACAGACTATCCACTAAGCTAGAGGAATTACACAAGGACAATGATCAGACATAAGACACATCATTTATACTTACTAAGACCCATCAACATAACATGTGAATAATAAAATGATGATAGCTTAAATATGGATCTAATAAATAAATGAAAGTATTAAATATGAGTAGTTAAGGGTTGAGTGAACAAAAGGATTCATATACAAGAATAGCTTGAGAACCAATCTTTCAAGCAAGTAGTTACTAAATTAAATGTCAACACCTATCTACTTGCTTTCTTTTGAAACCACTGAAATACCTATTAATTTTAATAAATTTAGATTTTACTCAACCTTTGTTGACATTATTTTCTTCCTAACATGGATGGTAGATAAAGCACCTGTGTCACAGTAGGACAACTAGATCCTGAGCTTCCGAATTTCAGACATTTTACTTATGATGGTACATTTTAGTCAATATACAAAATATTGTAATCTCTTTTATGTTTATTTCTCTCTTCTGATGTATTTTTGGGATGTATTTTTGGGATATATTTTTAGGATACATGTATATAATATCATTTTCTTTTGATACATGTAAATTTATATGTAAATTAATGCAAATATGAATTTGTGACACTTATTACTCTGTAGTAGATTATAAAATTGTGAATGTCTTTCAAACAAGAAAAATTTTCCTTCATTTCATGTAACATAATGCGAACAATAGCGAATGTGGTACTACGAGTGTTATGTAAAAGGGTACCTCGATCTCTGAGTGTTGCATTCATGATATAAGGCTAGGGGTTCCCCACTGCACACATTTACAGTATTAATATTTCAATTTCATTAAGTTCTCAGATAGGGATAGTCGTCTGACTTGTCACGAGTCTGAGAAGGAAAAGAATGCCATTCAAACTCAAAGACCACATATGTAACCTTTTTGCAATCAATTTCATACCGTATCCCAAGAAGAGAAAAGCATAGTTATTGGTATATGTGAACATCAATTTTTCAACTAATGGTATTGGCTCTCGTGTAGAATCATGGCGATTAGTGATGGACAGAAGATGGCGGATCATTTAGAGCACATCCTGACCACCCTCACCGACCTCGAACAACAACAAACTACTATGAGAGGTCAGTAAGATAAGATCTTGACCTAAAAGATGGATATCGCAGATAAGCAGATTGACATTAAGATGAGGTTCGAGGAGCTATCTTATTTCATCAACCATCCATCTCAAGATGGAACATGACATGACCAACCTCAGTCTATGGTGGTTCATCAGCCTCTGTTTGATTACTTACATGAGGAGATGCACACACATGGAGTAGAGGATGGAGATCTTGATAGGTAACATGACCTTGTACCTTTTATAGACTAGATTGCACCAGATCTCTGTCATTCATATGTATCAGTCAGTTTTTATGTAAAACCAACGAGCCAATATGCATGAGTTCTACATCACAAGGACACCAGATGAGGCAGAGAAGTTGTTGAAGAAAGTTATGAATGTAATGTGATG
Source organism: Ottelia alismoides (assembly GCA_037367405.1). NCBI lineage: Eukaryota > Viridiplantae > Streptophyta > Magnoliopsida > Alismatales > Hydrocharitaceae > Ottelia > Ottelia alismoides. The sequence continues at coordinate 257,076 of JAZKJV010004395.1, forward strand.
ATTCATGCACCATAAGACACATGGTTACCTTTTGTGGAGTACTCGTTGATAGTGTTGGTCGAGAGATGGTGGTAGGCTATAACTTTATAGATGGGACACGAGCCTACGTGGGACGATTTTGAGACAAGAATGAGATCCCACTTCTTCTCTGGGAAGTGGAAGGAGTCCCAACGTCGATTATTAGCATAGCTCATACATGGGTAGATGAAAGATAGACTCTACTTTGTGTGTTACACCGAATTGTCTTGCCACAAACCAACGATAGGTGCATTCCTCGTGGAGATTTTGGAGAATGTAATCAAAGGGATGATGGAAAAGGTGCATGAGAAGCTGCCCGGACTACGTCTCATATTTATCTCGAAGGATACAAATGCAACAGAGAAATTTGAAGACATCATAGAAAGATGTTTTGGGAGTTCATCTGGAGTAGTACCCACACCATAACAGTCATTCAAACAGATTTGATTACGGTTTAAGCAATAAAGATCAGCCACGATTTCATCCTTCAATTCAACATTATCTAGAAGTGCTCCCTCATCTTCAGTGACTACTATAGAAGGAGAAATCTCTAGACGTTGCACCAGTATGACAAAACCATCTTGGTCGTAGAGAGTGGCAAGGCTGGCAACAAGATCGACTAGGAGCACCAACATGACCACTCCACCTATCCAGTCAGTCCGATGTTACTTGTGCAACTAGTGGTGTCACTACCAGTCTCAGTACCCTAGGCCTCTAGTGAGCCTCGATCGTAGCGTCTGTCATCCCTACCATAGACACAACATATGGGAGTTTCCACAGTAGGATCTCCAACATCAAGAGGTCGCAGAGATAGACGTAGAGCATGGTCAATTCGAGTATTGTACCAGCTAGATAGGGCCAGTTACATGTCATGACGTAGGAGCAGGCATGATCATGGACTACGATGGTGAAAATTATGGCTTCAATTTGGAGCTAACCTCTCAAGATTTTATTTGATTCTGGAGCGACCTATTCCTTCATTGCTCCAAGATTACTGGCTTTAGTAGGTAGAGTTGCAAATCCCTAGATCCTCTATATAACAATCATTGGCCAGGTGGCCAGTTGTTCATCATTAGACACGTAGTCAGAGGTCTGCTAGTGATGATTGGAGGATACGAGATGATCGTATACAGTCTGTTACTACTGCTCGACGAGTTTGACCTAATTTTGGGCATGGATTGGTTGTCATCTCATCATGTCCTGGTTGATTGTTTTAGGAAGACAATTATCTTCAAGATTCCATAATTACCCAATTTTACTTTTGAGAGTACCATACATGACTCCCAAATGGAGGGCATTTCAGTGTGGCAAGATCAGTGACTTGTTGATCAGTGATGTAACACATTTTTAACATTCGTAGAAGAGTCGTTTGATAGAGAGCTAATGACCTAGGACATTAGAGTGGTATAAGAATACCCTGATGTGTTTCCTAATGACTTTCCATGTTTTCCACCTGAGAGAGAGAGAGTAAGTTTAAGATCACATTACTGCTAGAAACACAATTGATCTCGGTGGTTCCCTACCGCACGACACCATCTGAGGTGAGAGAGCTGAAGGTGTAGTTATAGGCATTACTTGACTTGGGTTTTGTGAGGCCAAGCACTTCAGCTTGGGTTGTTCCTATCCTTTTTCTCAGGAAGATAGGTGGATCAACTAGATTATGCATTGATTATCGACAACTGAATAAGACAACGGTGAAGAACTGTTATACTTTGCCATGCATTTATGACTTGTTTGATAAACTACAGGCATCCTTGGTGTTTTCGAAGATTAATCTTAGATCATGCTACCATCAGTTGAGGATTTGAGAATCAAATATTTCGAAGATAGCTTTTAAGAATCGATATGGGTACTATGTTGTGATGTTGTTTGAGCTCACAAATGCCCCTGTAGTATTCATGGATATGATGACATGATTTTTCGTCCATACCTGCACAAATTTGTGGTTGTGTTCATTGACGATATACTTATATATTCTCGGAATGAATGGGATCACACAAATGATCTCAAGATAGTCCTGGACAAACTTCGAGAACACAAGAAGTATGCCAAGCTGAGCAAGTGTGAGTTCTGGTTACCCCAGGTCTCATTTCATGGGCATGTCATTTATAGAAAAGGTATCGCAGTTGATCCTATGATGATTGAGGAAGTTATGTCTTGGGAGCGGCCCAGAACAGTCACCCAAATTCGTAGCTTCCTTAGACTAGCAGGCTATTACAGATGCTTTGTCAATTGTCTTTCCCAAGTAGTTCTTCCCTTGACATTATTGACATAGAAGAGAGTGTTTCATTTTGGACAACTCATGTGAGTAGGCCTTCAATACATTGAAGGAAAGATTGAATACTGCACCCATTCTTGCACTTCCTTTAGGCACTCAAGATTATGCACTAAATATAGGTACCTTATGAGAAGATTTCAGAGTGGTTCTGATGTTGTAAAGTCATGTGGTTTCATATGCATTGTGTTAGTTTAGGCTACATGAGCGGAATTATACGCATGACTTGTAGCTGGCAATAGTTGTCTTCACCTTGAAGATATGGCTCCACTATCTCTATGGGGTAAACATTGAGATTATACGCATTGTGTTAGTTGTTTTCACATATCATAAGAGCTTCAAGTACATTTTCATCATAAGGAGTTGAACATGAGACAACGCATGTGACTTGAGCTATTGAAGGATTACGATTGTACGTTCTCTTACGACCTTGGTAAGGGAAACGTGGTGCCTGATGCACTTAGCAGGAGAGCTCATGTAGAGGGTACGACAAACTGGTTATACACGTGGGATATGCTTACAGCTTTGACTGATTGGCACCCTCATGGCAGTGCATCCATATCTACTCATGCCTCTGTGATTCAACAGTCTATAAGATCACATAGTAGAAGGTCAGAAGACAGATCCTTGGATCAAATAAAGATACATGCATGCTATAAAGGAGTGTTGATTTTTGGTAGTAAAATACATTTGTGGAAGGTTGATCGGGTCATTGTAACTAACGATGAGCAGATACACAAAGATATTCTTGTTCAGGCACACAGTTTACGATTGACTACTCATCTTGGCAGCACAAAAATGCATCGTGATCTATGCCCATATTTATGGTGGGATTAGATGTAGCGTGATGTGGCACAACATGTTAATAGATGCTTGACTAGTCAGATGGTTAAGGTTGAGCATATGATATCCCTAGGGTTATTATTGTCTCTCCCAGTTCCTGAGTGGAAGTGGGAGAGTATTTCTATGGATTTCGTCACTAGACTTCCGAAGACACCAAGTGTCTATGATGCTATTTGAGTCGTGGGTGACAGGTTGACCAAGTATGACTATTTCATACTTGTCAGCATGACCTACACTCCATTTAGATTGTCTAGATTATATGTGCATAATATTATCAAGCTTCGTGGTATACCACGTGAGGTAGTGTCTGATAGAGACTAGAGGTTCACATCGCACTACTGGAACAAGTTCATGTCATCCCTACAAACAGAGCTGAATATGAGTTCTGCATACCATTCGCAAACCGAGAGACAGAGTGGGTGCATCATTTAGACACGAGGTTTTGTTGCATGCATGTACCCTTGAGTGGATAGGGTCTTAGAAGGATCACCTGCCATTGGTATAATTCACATAGAACAACAACCATCATTTCAGCATCGGCATGGCACCATTCGATTCCCTATATGGTGGAGATGCCTCAGACCACTTAGTTGGCATGAGGTAAGTGATCATGCTCTTTACTCAGTATATCTCCTGGAGGAGACATCCACGGTGTTGATCTTGTGAGGCAGATGATTCGGATGACACAGAGCCGCCAGAGGAGCTGTGCAGACTATCTGTGAAGAGATTTGAAGTTTTATGCAATATGATCATCTTCTATTAATTGATGAATCTCCATTTCATCACCTTTATTCTATCATTTTGGCCTCAAAAACCCCAGCAAATGCATGTAAATAGCATCAAATTGTATATAATAGCATTCATGATTCATTGTATTAATTCCACGTTAAATAAGGTTTTAATGCCAAAATTATAGAATAAAGAGAAGAAAAGAAAAAGGAATAAAATATTGTAAATATTTTATGACCCAAACCCCGAGACCAAGGCCAGCATGGTATTGGTCGACAAGGAATAAAGTAGGGGAGATAAGGGCCAGTGTACAATAAATAACTCATTTATTAATTCATTCATTTATGCATTTTTGGCACCTATTTTGTACATAATTATTTCTTCATCAAATAAAGAAACTTTGTACATGAAAGTTATAGATAATAATATAAATAAAAATACAAAATTGAGTTTGTGCAAAAATAATACCCGTTGTACATTTTATACACAGAATAAAAAGCCAAAATCTCAACTTCACAGACCCATATCTTGCCAATAAAAACTCCAAATCACCCAAACTCACCTTTAATTGTATATAGCATTCCATGATCTATTTAATAAAATTGGTTTCATAATTTTTGGAGTCCACATGCAGAAGTTAGGTTTTTGGCCCTCCTTGTATATAGGACTGATTAAAATAATCATTTTATTCAATATTCATTATTTGTATAAATTCATATTTTTAGAATTTTTTAAATAATGTATATAATGCATAAACATATTAGAAGTTAAAGAAAACCAAAAATAATTTGTAAAATAAAATAAGTCTACAAATTCATAGACAAAATACCTATGCTATATACCTATATGTAAATAAAAAGGATTTTATTCCTTGGTTCTTTTTATATTTTTATAATAATGTATACATTATGCATAACTCATTAAAAATGTAAATCTAAAATAAAAATCAAGAAAGTACAATAAATAAATTAAGTGTATAAAATACATAGATAAAACACCTATAAGTATACCTACATACACCTATACCTATTTATTTAAAAATATAAATAAACTCATAAAAATCAAACAAAAATACCTTTATACTAACAAAAATAAATTATAAATTTATAAAATAAGCCAATAAAATAATAAAAGAAAATAAACAAATTAAAAATAAAATACAAAAAAATACAAGTAAATACATACATATACACATTATTAAATTAAAACCATAGTAAAACACTTCGAAAAATTCAATAAAAATCATAAATAAATACTAGATGAAATAATAAACATTTTTTCTTTTATAAGAAAAAATTAATAAAATCGTTTAAGGTCTCAAATAAATCAATTTTTAATCAGGTCTTCGATTTTGTCTTCTAGCAGATGACTTGGACCAATCCCAGGCCGTCAACAGTTGACCGCCCGGTCATCTACTCCCCTAGCCGCCCGATGTGACGCGGCCCATCTCTTCGCCCGTCTTCTCCCATTTTTCCCGGGCACACCATCCATCAATCGAAGATGCTTCCTTCACAAGAATTACTCCCTAATCATCCATGATGCCCGCCAAAATCTCAGATCAAGTAGATACTCATTGGATCAGCCAATAATCGCCGGTCAATAAGGCTACCCGCCAATGTCTATAAATAAGTAGCTCTGCCTCCGTCCTCGAATTTGGCCATTTTTATTCCACCCAAACGCCTTGATCTTGCTCCTGGACCATTCCTCGTGACAGGGGGAGTCGCCCAGCGCCTCGACTTGGCCGGAGGACGGAGAATTTTGACGCAGCGGAGCTCCGGCGTCCGCCCTGCTCCTTGGAGGCCCCCAGGTGTAAGAGCTGCCCTTTATGCGTTTTTAGTTAGCTTTTAATGTTAGCGTTTAATTCCAGTAGTTAGATTAGTTGTTAGTTAATCTCCTTAGCTTAAAAATCAAAACTCGAAGTTCGCCGGAGCGGAGCTCCGGCGATTTCTTCACCGTGAACCCTACTGTTTCCGACCGCCCCGAGCATCCCATTTCGAACCTCAGCACCTTCTCCATCTATCGCACACATTTGTTCAACCCAGGACTCTAGGTCATGGCGAATCGGGGCTCCCCCTCCGCCGTTCGCCGGAGCCCCTCCGCCCACCTCCATCTTGCATCGCAGCTTCAAATCCCCGGGTCGAGGAGATAGCTCTCTCGCCTGCGGTTCTTCCTATGCAGGTATATTGAAGAATAGAGCCCATCTGGGCTTGCATTGACTCAGGAAGAGGTTCCTGGGGGTCCCCTTCTTCTCCGACCTCGCTCCATCGACTCGGACCCCCAGGAGCCATGAAATCACCATCAGTCGATGCGGGATCCCTCCAGCTATGTGTAGACCACCTCAGACGTGCCGGAGAGCCTTGGAGCAGCCCAAGCTCCTCGATCAAAGCTCGCCAGCCCCGAGCTTCTTCCCCGTTCTTCCAAGGAGCTTCAGCACCGTTGGATCAGGAGGCGAGGCCCAGATCGAAGGAGAGCCGTCCGATGAAGCCATGTGCCAACCGTCAGATCAGCCCGGATCGTCTAATCCAGGCCCTTCATCGTCGAACCGGTATCCGCCGTCCGATGCGTGACGTGTGGATAAGTGGTGCCTCCAGCGCCGTTGGATGACACGCCTTATTTGGGGTAAATTCCATATCTAGCCCCCGCCTTTTTGTATTTATAGTTTAATACCTAAAATAAAAAGTCATGTTGTAAATAAAATGTATATTTTACAGAAGGACCCCTGATGTTTCAAGATTTACTTTTTAGTCCTTCCGCACCTCACGTGCAGCACCCACGTGAGGCGCGTGAAATTTGCAATTAAACCCCGCCGGGTTCCTGTAATTATCAAATGGTCCTGAAAATAAAAGTCCACGTGTATTTTTATTGTGATTTTTGCATGTATGCCCCTGCGAACTATTTTATTTGCAAAAATACCCCTGCCAGGCCATTTATTTTTGAATGCTTTGTCTATTTATTTTGTGTTCCATATTAACTTGAAAAATCTTGCAAAAATAGACTTAAGCTTCTGTTTGGTTGTGCTTGCATGCTATATTTTTAGTTTTTCATTTTGTTGCATTTTTGCATTTATTAAAAATCAAAAACATGTCTTTTATTCACTGTCTAACTTATAAAATCATAAAAAAATATAAAAATGCCTCGAAAATTTCCAAAAATATTACCTATGGTATATTCTGACCTATTCTAGTGTCAATCCAAAAACCCCTAAAAATCTCAAAAGGAAAACCTTAAAAATTCAAAAATACCCAAAAATTTCAAAAAAATATAAAAAAACAAAGAAAAATCAGAAAATTATAAACTCAGGCCCTATTTATGCTTTGTTTTATTATCTTTATTAAAAAAATAGTGTGGAAAATTTTTGAGGCCATTAGCTGTTTTTAAGGTCTATTTTTTTAACAACCAGAACCTATTCCATTGTTTGCTATTATTTAGCTATTTAAAAATACTAAAAATATTTGGAAAATGCCCAAAAATCACAAAAACAATAAAAAACCATGAGAATCCCAAAAAGACTTTATTCCTGAATTTTTGACCATTTTTTGAGTATTTTTGTAAATATTATAGTACCCCTTTATGTATATATATATATTTTTTCAAAATATATATATATATATATATCTAATTATTTATATGTATTCTTATATCTATTTATTAACCTTAATATAAAAAAAAGAAATATATATATTATTATATTTATATATACCTATATATATATATTGTATGTATTATAAGCTACATACTAACCCTCTACGGGTATACATATCTTTATACTTATATTATATATATATTACCTAATTATATTATTATAAAAAGATATATATATATATAAAAACACATACAATAAATAAATAAATAAATAAATAAAAATAATAATAAATAAAAAAAATTCTAAAAATCAAAAACCCACACAAGGATGACTCTGAGATACATGTAGGCTATTGCATTTTTGTATTGCTCTCTGTGGTTCGACCTCTACATGCTTGTAACTGTACATTTTATGGTAGAGTAAATAAAGATTAATTCGCATTTATTTTTGAGCTTGATTGTTGTATTCTTTTATTGTGGGTTAATTGCTGATCCACCCGGGTGTTTTGTGAGCGGTCGCCTCAGCGACACTCTTCATATTATTTATGGTGACCCTCGCAAAATATCCTGGTTATCAGATGGCGCTGTTGCCGGGGAGCAATGAGCATAGCCTAATTCATGTTGTTATTCTTGTATAAAAAAATTCTTGATTTATCATTCCTTTTTGTGAGCAGCTATTTTTATTGCTATTAATCACCATGCTTCATTTATTCATTCATTGTGATTCTTTTATCTGCTCTATTTGATTGACTGAGCTATTCTAATGCAATTTTTTTGTGACTTTGATGCGAGGGTCCGCCATGCGAGGATGGCTTCTTAGGAGGCCAAGGCAGCCGAGCTTGGAGGAGGATGGTCTTCTCATCTCATGATCATCTGGAGAGTGCACCAAAGAAGTAAGGAGATGTGCATTAGATAGGCTAGACATTTAGGAGTATTTATTTTGTAATTTATGGTGAGAGAGAGACCATTTGGCATGTAATTAAACAGGACTCTACTCTTCACAATGAGGTCCAGTGCCCGGGTGATTGTTCACCTGGGGGCCTCATCGCTGCTTTTTCGAGTTTTCATCGCCTTCTTTTATTTTGTTTTCCGAAGTTTTGAGCTTTCCGCCTTTCTTTTACTTTGTTTTGTGTGCTTGGAGCCCCTAGATATAGGTTGCTTGACTCGGTAGTTAGGTCCAAACATTAATAAGAATGCATGTTCCTATAGTCTACTTCGCTTGGATCTAGTCAAACTTAAACAAGCCGTTCATTTATCTCTTAGCCCTTGTGCCGCAGCGAGCCCTGTAAAGCGCTTTCTCCTAAGCTCAAGTGTGTTGAGTACAGAGGAGGAGTGAGCCAAGATCGGACCCTTCGGGCTAGAGATGAATGAGTGACTTATGGTTCTTCACGTTAATAGCAGCTTATGTTTAGGGAAATTTTGTGCCTTGCATACCGACATGTAGATAGGTCTAAAACTTCTATTTTGCATACCACATGGAGAGAGCTGGGATGCACTGTAAGTCTTCTAACTCAGCATGCATCATTCGGTTCAATGGTGAGATTTCCATCATGGAACCACTTGCACGGCTTTTCCGCTATCTCCCTCTGATTTTGGGCACCTAGGACTTAAATGAAAATCTACAAAAACGTTAGGCGCTGGTATGAAACAGATCCAAAAAAAAGTGAAAACCAAAAAATAAAACAAGGGGACTGCTAAATAAACTTTGACCTTAATTAAAATTCGTAATGGACTATCATTGTATCGGGTTCATAAAGCCCTCATTGTTTTCAGGTACCTTGGAGGGGGACCAAAACCCTACTCCCTTGAGCGAGTGCGACCCCTAAGGATTAAAGCCCAAAACCCAGTCTGCAACTGCCTTGTGTATCGCCTGGATTTCCAAAGTAATGGCGCTTCTATCGTACGTAGGCAGGTAGGACTTGGTCACCAATGGTAACTCTCTGTTGTGAGAGCATTGACCTTGTCCGAAGTATTGAGCATAGGCCACGCCTTCACAGGGGTGTCTGTCTCATCGTCCTGCGTCCGAGTAGGTTCTTGCACGCTCACAGGTGATTCCGTTGCGAGTGAGAACCGAAGTATTGGTTTCTCCTATTGGCTTCCTCTCTCTTTTCTTTGGCTGATTAGGGATCCAGGAAGGGTTACAAGGACTCCAAAAGTACAGACTACAGGTTTACACAGGAGGAGGACAAGTACGGGATACTCTTCCGGCAGTACTCTCTCTCCTATAGGGTAGCGTACTAAGGACTTGTTATAAGATATGCCTGAAAATCACAACTCTAAAAATGAAAAGATAATAAATAGCCAAACTTTCACGGCTTCACATGGCGTGAGTTGGTGAACCCGATTTTGTATTGTGTTTGAATGGATCTAGATTAAGGTTCAAAGATCAAGTCCCGCGCATTTGCGCACATTTTGTTGTTTCTCCCTTTGACCACCCCGCTCAACCGAGCCTTTCTACTGTTTTACACTCCTTTTATTCCTCGTTGACCATCGTATCATTCTTCCAACAATCCGACATTCTCTTGTGCTTCGCAAAGTTGATCCATGGATGGTTTCGTCGGGACCATGCCGACACCTACATCGATTCCATAGACTCAACTCCGCCAATAATTTCGAGGCGATTCCTGAGAACCCGATCCGGACTTTGCGGATCGATCTCCAGACTCCTCGTTTTCTACCTTTCTCTTGGCCACCCAATAAACTGGGATCACTTTTGTCCCACTTTCGCCATTGTGAATGGGAGTCGATTACAGTCTACATCCCTTTCCCATTCACAACACGTTGGGGTTGACCTGAATTCCAGCTTAATCACGGCAGCTGAAAGTTAATTGCAAGTGATCTGATTCGGACTATCTCGTTATGCAGATAGAAGACAGTGCGAGCCCTGGAGACTACTCCGGAGTTCATTTCGTCCGACTCAGACCCTGACATGGCGCCAGGAGGAAAGGGCAAGGGTCAGAAGCCACACCAGAGTGACAGGTGCCAGATCAGAACCAAGTCAATGCACAGTTGCTGGCATCTATCCAGGCCATACAGCAGCAGCTGACCGAGCAGGCCCTCACACAGACCGCATTCCAGGATATGTTGAATGACATGATGAACCGTGACGATGGAGGAGGAGGCAGAGGCAGAGGAGGCAGGGGAGGAGGAGGTGGAGGTGGAGGTGGAGATCCTCCTGATGATGACCTTGAATTACCACCACCGAAGCCGACACTCAAAGAAACATACAATCCGGGAGACAGCCAGATGACCGAGTGGATTCTCATTCCACCGGTACACGCTCACTTTGAGCTGAAGCCCCAGTTCATAGCCCTTCTCCCTGCCTTTCATGGAAACACAAACGAAGAGCCGTACATTCACCTGTAGCAATTCTCCCGCATTTGCCGTACCACACATTATCCCAATGTCCCTCTGGACATTGTAAAGATGATGGCTTTCCCCTTCAGTCTACAGGAAAAGGCCCTCTACTGGGTCAATCATTTGGGAAAGGTCGTGACGACCTGGGAGGATTTGAAGTCCGCCTTCCTGCACAAATATTACCCTCTCGGTCGGCTCAACCAGATGCGAGCCCGCATCAGTAATTTCTCCCAAGGAGCACATGAGTTAGTACACGAGGCTTGGGAGAGATTTACTGACCTGCAGGAGAAGTGTCCCCACCATGAGATCCCTAAGACCAGCTTGGTCCAACACTTTTTTGGGGGACTAAACATTGAAAGCCAAAGGCTCGTGGACGCAGCATGTGGGGGCTCCCATTTCAACAAGGATGAAGATGTTGTCTGGCAGATTTTTGAAGAAATGGCCGAAGGAGAGGCCGCCCTCTCTTCATCCAAGGCATACCAGAAGCAGCCCCAGATCCTCCAGAAACAAGTGCACATGGCTGCATCCAAGGAAGCAGATAGAGATGAGAGCCAACCTCAGCATCATCGGGGGCCATCTCTCTAAGGTTGATATCATCGAGAAGCGATCACAGGACCTCGACAAACTCGCTGTGATCGAAAAGAGGACCCAGAACCAGGAAGCTAGATCAGATCAACAAGTATCTTGAACTGTTGGTCGGCACGATCAACTCTGTCCAGTTGGCTACACCATCAGATGCTCCCGCTGAGAAGAAAGACGAGCAGCAACCGCAGCATCAGCCTCAGCCGAGCCAGCAGCCACCGGCAGTCCAGCACGTATACTACGTGCAGGCACCCGACCAGGGCCCGCCGCAACAGCAGATGGTCGTATACCAGCCAGAGTTCCTTTCTATTCCTGATCCAGTCTTCCCACCACCACCCCTGATCCAAGAAGTCAATGGGGTATGGAGTAATGATGCACTGCCAACCCGTCCTCAGGGACAACCCCAGGGTCAGTAATTTGCCAACCGACAGTACCACCAACCTCAGGGTGGTCGTTTTGGCCAAACCTCTCAGCCTCACCAGCAACACCGGCAGCCTCGCCAGTTTACACATAAGTGGACGCAGAATTTTCCTTATCAGCAGCAGCCGCAGTACCGTCACCCACAGCCGTATCACTAGTACGCGGCTGCCCCCTCTCCGCAATATCAGCAGTATCCTCCTCCGTCTTACCAACAGCTTCAACTTCCTGCACCACCACAACAACACCACCAGCAACAGCCTCCCCACCCATCTACCCAACAGCAGCGTGTCTGCACGCTGAATCTTCTGAAATGTCCCCTGCAAATCCCACCATGGAGTGCCTAGCCCAGCTTGTTAAAGGGCTAGCGGAAATGACAAAACGGCTTGATGGCCTGACCGCCACCCGAACCACTATTCCGGCGCAGGTCGAAGCGAACCCCAACAATTTCAAGAAGAAAGAGCAGGTAGAATGTGATGTCCAGTCTGTGTCTGATAATGATATTACTGTTTGTTCTAATGCTGTTACTCTCAGGAGCGGTAGGGCCTTGCCTCCGCCTGCTACTACAGTGGGGTGAATAAAGAAACAGGTGGATCATCATCTTCTGCATCAGCCGTACCAGCTCCAGGGGCGGGTGAGGAGGAAGAAGAAGGAGAAGCCAGTCCAGCCGTCGTGCCTTGCCAGAAGCAACTCCAGCCAAAAACACAAAAACATCTGCAAAAGCAAAAACCCCAAAAAGAAGCTTGTAGCAGAAGCGAAGCCGCGCCAACCTTGGAGGAGCCGCCAGCAGCAGCCGATCCCTCGCCAGCTGATGGAGCCGACGCTACCCTTTTTGATCGCCCCGCAGCACCAGCATTTTCAGATCCAGCTTGTACTCCTTTTTGTAGTCCGGATGTACAACATTCTGTGGGCGATGATTTTGATGTAAATAAGAACTCTCATTTTCCTTCCAGTGGTGTAAATATTCCTTTTCCACATGCAATACAAAAATCCAAAAAAAAATGCAAAACGAAAAAAGGCATTGTCTGATCCAGGTGTTGTGGACATTTTGGATAAATTGACTGTTGAGATTCCCTTGTTGAAGGCCGTGGAATACATGCTAGCTGTAAAGAAAGGACTGAAAGAGGCATGTACAAACAGGCGTCGCCCAGCGCAAGACAACAGACGCCGAGAAGTAGAAAAACACGTTCTCTCCATGGCCACAGTTGCAGCTATCAGCAACCTCCCCCAGAAAAAGCATGATACAGGAGCACCTCTGATCAGTTGTGTGATTTTTGACCAGGTCTTCGAGCGTACTCTTCTTGACAGTGGTTCTTCCATCAACCTTATGCCCTCGTCCATAATGCAAGAGTTCGGGCTGGGACCGCTCAAGCAGACACGCATGATCCTTCAGTTCGCTGACCGATCCGTCAAGCGGCACCGAGGTCTGTTGGAAGACGTGAAAGTTACCGTGCAGGAGATGAAATTCCCAGCTGACTTTGTAGTCCTTGATATGGACTCACCTGCACCCCTGCTCCAGACCCCTATCATCCTTGGCAGACCATTCCTTCGTACTTCAGGTGCTGTGGTTGACTACAGGTCTGGGAAGATCACTTTCAGCTCGAACACCCAGCAAATCACGATCAACATGAACAAAGAGCCGAACGCCGCAACTGATGATAGCCAGGTAGCATCAGAAGCAGACTGTGATTTCATCGCGGAGATCAGAGATTCAGAGTTATCATTGGACGATCCATGGACCCGAGAAATCCTCACTCTTGAGGAGGACTTGGAAAGCGCAGTCAGCATAGGCTCCGATGATTCCTGGGAGACAGATTCTCAGATGCAGGCGCATCTTCTTGAGCATTCACTCCAGACCGAACATGATCAGCTTAGCGCAGAACCGTTCGGTGCATCTCCGGGATCTCAACAAGATGATGAGGATGGTAGGAGCCTCAAAGTGCATTCCACCACCAGCATGGTATCTGAAGTGACAGATAAAGTTGACAGATCAAAGCCATAACTCAAGCCACTTCCTGTAGGCCTGAAGTACGCTTTCCTTGCGGGTGAAGAGCAAATGTATCCGGTCATCATCAACAGCAGGCTGAATCCGGATCATGAATCTCGACTTCTCGAGGTTCTAGAAAAGAACCGCAAGGCACTTGGTTGGAGCGTATCAGATCTCCGAGGGATAAATCCAGCTCTATGTTCACATCATATCTATCTAGAAGAATATGCCAAGCTGTCCCGCGAATTTCAGAGAAGGCTAAACCCTAACCTTCGGGACGTCATTATGAAAGAAATCACGAAATGGTGTGACGCAGGCTTCATCTATCCCGTCTCCGATTCAAAATGGGTAAGCCCACTACATGTAGTTCCAAAGAAATCTGGGCTTACCATGGTTACAAATGATAAAGGAGAAGAAATTTCAACTCGGGTAACGACATCCTGGCGGGTGTGTGTTAACTACCGCCGGCTTAATGCAGCAACAAAGAAGGACCACTTCCCATTGCCATTTATTGATCAGTTCTGGAGAGATTAGCAGGCAAGGAGTTCTTCTGCTTCCTGGATGGGTACTCCGGATACAACCAAGTGGCGATCGCCCCTGAGGATCAAGAGAAGACTACCTTGACTTGCCTCGTTCGGCACCTACGCCTTCAAGAGGATGCCCTTTGGATTATGCAATGCACCTGCAACCTTCCAAAGATGCATGCTAGCAGTCTTCGCCGAGATGGTAGGCAGTTTTCTTGAGGTGTTCATGGACGTTTTCTCTGTCTATGGCGATAGTTTCGATTCTTGTCTTGAGAACCTATACAGAGTGCTTCAGAAATGCCGTGAAGTCAATCTAGTGCTCTCATGGGAAAAGAGCCACTTTATGGTCACTGAAAGTATTGTGCTGGGCCATGTCGTTTCCAAACGTGGCATGGAAGTCGACCCAGCAAAGGTGGATGTCATTTCAAATCTTCAGCCACCTCAGTCAGTTAAGAATGTGAGGTCATTCCTGTGGCATGTGGGATTTTACAGACGATTCATCAAGGATTTAAGCCGCATCGCCCGACCTCTGACAGAACTCTTGTGCAAGGAGACTGAGTTCATTGTTGATCAGCCAATTCTCCTTGCTTTCAATCAGTTGAAGGAGCTCATCACTCAGGCTCCAATCTTGCAGTCTCCTGACTGGACTCTTTCCTTTGAGATAATGACCGATGCGTCAGATTTTGCAGTCGGAGCTGTTCTTGGGTAGAGAAAAGACAAGGCGCCCTATGCCATTCACTACGCCAGCAAAACATTAGATGAAGCACAGAGAAATTATACAGTGACAGAGAAAGAACTGCTGGCTGTGGTTTTCGCCTTAGAGAAGTTCAAATCCTATTTGTTGGGATCAAAAGTCACAATTTTCACGGACCACTCTGCTATCCGGTATCTACAGCAGAAGAAGGATGCTAAGCCAAGACTAATTCGTTGGATCCTTCTCCTCCAGGAATTCGATTTGGAAATCAAGGACAAGCCTACAGTTCAGAATGTGGTAGCAGATCATCTCTCCAGAATAGAGCAACATGAGCCTCCTCTTAGCAATGCACCTATCACAGAAACCTTCCCTGACGAAGCCATCTTAGCTGTGGATTCTCTCCCTTGGTACGCTGATATTGTCAATTACCTCGCCTCTGGGGTAATACCTTCGGATTGGACAAAGAATCAGAAGAACAAATTCATGTCGACCATCTGCTTCTACCAATGGGAGGATCCTCTTTTATTCAGAGAAGGAGCAGATTGTATTTGGCGTAGGTGCATCCCTCAGACAGAGCAATCTAGTGTCCTCGAGCATTGTTATTCGCTCGAATCTGGTGGACACCATTCTGGAGATCGTACGGCAGCGAAAGTATTGCAATGTGGCTTCTGGTGGCCCAATTTATTCAAGGATGCAGCAGAGTTTGTTAAAAGATGTATTGACTGTCAGCGACTGAAAGGTACACTCACTGCAAAAGATTCAATGCCCCTGAAAATCATTCAGATAGCAGACGTTTTCGATGCATGGGGCATTGACTTCATGGGACCTTTCCCTAACAGTCAAGGTTTTGAGCACATCCTTCTTGCCGTCGATTACGTGAGTCGTTGGGTTGAAGCTATTCCCGCCCGAGCCGACGATAGCAAAACAGTTTGCCAGTTTCTGAAGAAGAACATCATTTCGCGATTCGGGATACTTAAGATTCTCATCTCAGATGGGGGTAGCCACTTCATCAATAAAGAGGTCAAGAAATTAACGAAGGAGTACGGCATTGATCATCGTGTCGCCTCTCCTTATCATCCGCAGACCAATGGCATGGCGGAGCTATCAAACAGAGAAATCAAGACCATATTGCAGAAACTTGTTAGGCCAAACAGAAAAGACTGGTCTCAACTCTTGGACTCAGTTCTATGGGCTTACCGAACCGCCTACAAGTCTCCCTTGGGCATGTCGCCCTACCGTCTTGTATATGGGAAACCATGCCATCTGCCCGTGGAATTAATTCACAAATCTCTTTGGCCAATCAACAGTTGTAATTTGGACTCATGCAGAAGCGGTCAGAAGAGAAAAGACGATCTGAACAAGCTCTTGGAATTCCGAGACTATGCATACGATAACACCTTAATGTACAAGGAGAAGGTGAAACGCTGGCTTGACCGGCACATCAGACGAAAGACCTTCGATGTTGGACAGAAAGTGTGGTTATTTGTTGCAAAGTTGCGGATATTCCCAGGCAAATTAAAGAGTAAGTGGACAGGGCCATTCCGAGTATGTGAAGTGCGTGACAATGGAAGCATCGCTATATCAGAATTGTCCCCTGACGCACAGCCCTTCATCATCAACGGCCAATTACTGAAGCCTTACCTCGAACCAGATGCATTCTTGGCCGTTGTAGACTCTATTCAGCTAGTGCACCACGGTGACATCTCCACAGCACCTGCAGCATCGAAAGATTCAGACGATGTACTCCAACCACTATTTCTCTGATTTTCTTCTTTTCTTCTTTTCTTCTTTTTCTTTTCTATTTTCTTTTTCTATCTGAACGGTGCCGCCCTTGTAGACAATTTTCTATACTTAGGACGTACTTGGTCCTAAGTATAGGGGGGATGTGCACCTAGAGTTTTCATTTCATTCTGATCCTCTCCATTGTCTCCTCTTCTTGTCTATACTTAGGAGTATCTTACCCTAAGTATAGGGGGAGACAATCTGAGTACGATCTGTGTATTCCCACCCTTGACCCTCCCTGCTTTTTGTACAGTCTGCTATACTTAGGATTATTTGATCCTAAGTATAGGGGGGACGGTCAACTTCTCATTCATTCATTTCATTCATACTTATTCTTTAGATCTGTCTATACTCAGTACAAGTTATGTCTGTGCTTTTTCTTTTGATCTATGAGGACATAGCTCAAGCTAAGTATAGGGGGGTCGTATATACCATGTATATACTAGAAGACATAACTCATACTGAAAAATAAAATATCACTTCAACATAAAATAAAATGTAAAAAGTAGCTTTATAATAATGAAAGATGATTGTGAGTTCCTCAGACTCTTTATACGTGTACTGATTACTGAGTCAGAAAGTGTTTAGTGCAAAACATTCTCTTTTGAAAAATCTTGTGAAATTTGTTTGAAAATAGTGTGTACAAGTATTCAACGTTTGAAAAATTAGTTTGTGTGAAAAATTTATTTCCTTTGAGTGAAAGCAAAATGTGTAAAAATCAGTGTGTAAATGATTGTGAAAATTTGATTGTCAAAATTGTTTTGAAAAATATATCTATGTTGTGTAAACCTTTGTAAAAGGATTTTCAAATGCGTGAACAGGTTTGCAAAATTATTTTGGACTAGATCTTTCAAAACCCCTGTGAAAAATGATTCTTGAATAAGTCTGAGGAGTCCGCACAAAATTTCTCATCTGTAAATAATGAATAAGCCCAAACAAAGCCTATAAGAAACAAAACCATATTGTACATCAAATACATTTTTTTCATCTTTTGTATATACTGATTAATAAATCAGATACCTATACAGTATGATTTGAAAAATAGTGTGACCAGTTTTGAAAAATTTGATGTGAAATGATTTCAAATGTGTGAAAATGTGTTGATTGAAAAACTTTTTCTTTGTGTGGAAGAAAGGATTTGAAAAACCTATGTGCAAATATTTTGAAAAATGCTTGCCAAAACTATTGTGAAAATTGTATATATAGCGTGAAAAATCTTTGCAAAAATAATTGTCAAATATGTGTAAATGATTGCGAAAATTATTGTGTACTATAGTTTGCAAAATTATTTTCAAAAACTAATAAGAACACTATTACAAATTCTTGCAAATCATAAATAAGACACATACAATTCTTTCTTTACAGTTCTAAATAAACTACTTCATTCAAACCTGTAAAGATTGTAGAAATTCATACGTTTTGTAAATAAAGCGGCACGCCTGTGTAAATATTCGTATATACTCTTTGTATGTGTCCAGTTCTTAGTTTATTTGCAAAAATTCTTTGTGTAAAAACATTCTTTGATTCTTTCAAATTCTTTGTGAAAAATTTGCATCATTCATTGCGCATAGCATAAGCATACCATTCATATTCTTTTTGAGTGAGCTTGATGATTGAATCAGTCTAATAAAGTCTCAAATTGGAGCTTGGTTGGACCTTACCGCACCTAACTGCACTCGAACCTTATGGGAACTAGGTTTAAGGTACTTCAGGTCTATGCAGACTTATTTCTTTGAGAAATTAGGGCTGGGTTCAAGTCACCTCAGTGGACTAACTAGAACTTTTCGAGACACACGTATGACTCTTACCGACCGTGACCTAACTTGGACACTTGCACCTTTCACTTGGCTCAACTCAGTTGGAGTGGTGAGGGGGTTGGATTTGATAGTCTGAGACGCACACGGGTGGAAACATTCGTCCTCGTCTAGGGAGGGAAGTGCACCCCAACCTGGTCCAATAGCCATGAGGTCTAAAGACAGGAGACTGTGGGTTGCGATAAAGCTTCAAAAGAGGGATCGTCTACTGGCTCAAGAGGAAAAACTCCTTATGTAAATGCTGCTGTGAATAGTATGTTGAAAAAAAAATGGTCAGGCCTGTACAAAAATAAAATGCCTGCAAAGTATGTACAAAGTCAATAAGCAAGCTTGAGTTCCAAAGACAAATATGTGAGCCTGCAGCTGGATGACTTGACTACACTAGTCTTGCATCCCGGGATAGGTAACTACACTGGCTACCATCCATTCTTCTCTTCACCCCCTCCTCTTGAGCTGGTTGCCACTTGAACTTAGAAAGGAATACCCTGCTCCTCGAGGAAAGAGCTGTTGGATTGGGGAATCATTGGGTTGTCATTTTGGAGAAGTCAGTTCTCTTATCATTTCAGTTGGGGAGAGCCACTATCACTTACATCGTACAAGTCAGCTTCATAGTTATAAGGGTTTCCGTATGATGTAGACTAGTTCTGACCTGGCTATTGAGGTGGGTTGAACCGAGTGCTGTGACTATCGAAGGCTGTTGTATTTTAGAGCCGGTTCCCGACTAGGTTCCACACACATACACACCCAAGGTCTGACAGGAGCTCCAAATTCAGATTTTGTAAAGACATGCATTGCACTGAAAGCACCCCTATTCACTCTACCTTTCTTGCATTCTCCTTTTTCTTTTCTTTATTCTTTTTTGTACTTATTGCATAAGTGTTTGCTAGGGACTAGCAAAGGCAAGTATAGGGGGGTGATGAATCTCCATTTCATCACCTTTATTCTATCATTTTGGCCTCAAAAACCCCAGCAAATGCATGTAAATAGCATCAAATTGTATATAATAGCATTCATGATTCATTGTATTAATTCCACATTAAATAAGGTTTTAATGCCAAAATTATAGAATAAAGAGAAGAAAAGAAAAAGGAATAAAATATTGTAAATATTTTATGACCCAAACCCCGAGACCAAGGCCAGCATGGTATTGGTCGACAAGGAATAAAGTAGGGGGAGATAAGGGCCAGTGTACAATAAATACCTCATTTATTAATTCATTCATTTCTGCATTTTTGGCACCTATTTTGTACATAATTATTTCTTCATCAAATAAAGAAACTTTGTACATGAAAGTTGTAGATAATAATATAAATAAAAATACAAAATTGAGTTTGTGCAAAAATAATACCAGTGTACATTTTATACACAGAATAAAAAGCCAAAATCTCAACTTCACATACCCATATCTTGCCAATAAAAACTCCAAATCACCCAAACTCACCTTTAATTATATATAGCATTCCATGATCTATTTAATAAAATTGGTTTCATAATTTTTGGAGTCCACATGCAGAAGTAAGGTTTTGGTCCTCCTTGTATATAGGACTGATTAAAATATTCATTTTATTCAATATTCATTATTTGTATAAATTCATATTTTTAGAATTTTGTAAATAATGTATATAATGCATACACATATTAGAAATTAAAGAAAACCAAAAATAATTTGTAAAATAAAATAAGTCTACAAATTCATAGACAAAATACCTATGCTATATACCTATATGTAAATAAAAAGGATTTTATTCCTTGGTTCTTTTTATATTTTTATAATAATGTATACATTATACATAACTCATTAAAAATGTAAATCCAAAATAAAAATCAAGAAAATACAATAAATTAATTAACTGTATAAAATACATAGATAAAACACCTATAAGTATACCTACATACACCTATACCTATTTATTTAAAAATATAAATAAACTCATAAAAATCAAACAAAAATACCTTTATACTCACAAAAATAAATTATAAATTTATAAAATAAGTTAATAAAATAATAAAAGAAAATAAACAAATTAAAAATAAAATACACAAAAATACATGTAAATACATACATATACACATTATTAAATTAAAACCATAATAAAACACTTCAAAAAATTCAATCAAAATCATAAATAAATACTAGATGAAATAATACACATTTTTTATTTTATAAGAAAAAATTAATAAAATCGTTTAAGGTCTCAAATAAATCAATTTTTAATCAGGTCTTCGATTTTGTCTTCTAGCGGATGACTTGGACCAATCCCAGGCCGTCAACAGTTGACCGCCCGGTCAACTACTCCCCCAGCCGCCCGATGTGACGCGGCTCGTCTCTTCGCCCGTCTTCTCCCATTTTTCCCGGGCACACCATCCATCAATCGAAGATGCTTCCTTCACAAGAATTACTCCCTAATCATCCATGATGCCCGCCAAAATCTCAGATCAAGTAGATACTCATTGGATCAGCCAATAATCGTCGGTCAATAAGGCTACCCGCCAATGTCTATAAATAAGTAGCTCTGCCTCCGTCCTCGAATTTGGCCATTTTAATTCCACCCAAACGCCTTGATCTTGCTCCTGGACCATTCCTCGTGACAGGGGGAGTCGCCCAGCGCCTCGACTTGGCCGAAGGACGGAGAATTTTGACGCGGCAGAGCTCTGGCGTCCGCCCTGCTCCCTGGAGGCCCCCAGGTATAAGAGCTGCCCTTTATGCATTTTTAGTTAGCTTTTAATGTTAGCGTTTCATTCCAGTAGTTAGATTAGTTGTTAGTTAATCTCCTTAGCTTAAAAATCAAAACTCGAAGTTCGCCGGAGCTCCGCTCCGGCGACTTCTTCACCGTGAACCCTACTATTTCCGACCGCCCCGAGCATCCCATTTCGAACCTCAGCACCTTCTCCATCTATCGCACACATTTCTTCAACCCAGGACCCTAGGTCTTGGCGAATCGGGGCTCCCCCTCCGCCGTTGGCCGGAGCCCCTCCGCCCACCTCCATCTTGCATCGCAGCTTCAAAACCCCAGGTTGAGGAGATAGCTCTCTCGCCCGCGGTTCTTCCTATGCAGGTATATCGAAGAATAGAGCCCATCTGGGCTTGCATTGACTCAGGGAGAGGTTCCTGGGGGTCCCCTTATTCTCCGACCTCGCTCCATCGACTCGGACCCCCATGAGCCATGAAATCACCATCAGTCGATGCGGGATCCCTCCAGCTACGTGTAGACCACCTCAGACGTGCCGGAGAGCCTTGGAGCAGCCCAAGCTCCTCGATCAAAGCTCGCCAGCCCCGAGCTTCTTCCCCGTTCTTCCAGGGAGCTTCAGCACCGTCGGATCAAGAGGCGAGGCCCATATCGAAGGAGAGCCGTCCGATGAAGCCATGTGCCAACCGTCAGATCAGCCCGGATCGTCTAATCCAGGCCCTTCATCGTCGAACCGATATCCGCCGTCCGATGCGTGACGCGTGGATAAGTGGCGCCTCCAGCGCCGTTGGATGACACGCCTTATTTGGGGTAAATTTCATATCTAGCCCCCGCCTTTTTGTATTTATAGTTTAATACCTAAAATAAAAAGTCATGTTGTAAATAAAATGTATATTTTACAGAAGGACCCCCGATGTTCAAGATTTACTTTTTAGTCCTTCCGCACCTCACGTGCAGCACCCACGTGAGGCGCGTGAAATTTGCAATTAAACCCCACCGGGTTCCTATAATTATCAAATGGGACTGAAAATAAAAGTCCACGTGTATTTTTATTGTGATTTTTGCATGTATGCCCCTGCGAACTATTTTATTTGCAAAAATACCCCTGCCAGGCCATTTATTTTTGAATGCTTTGTCTATTTATTTTGTGTTCCATATTAACTTGAAAAATCTTGCAAAAATAGACTTAAGCTTCTATTTGGTTGTGCTTGCATGCTATATTTTTAGTTTTTCATTTTGTTGCATTTTTGCATTTATTAAAAATCAAAAACATGTCTTTTATTCACTGTCTAACTTATAAAATCATAAAAAAAATATGAAAATGCCTCGACAAATTCCAAAAAAATTACCTATGGTATATTTTGACGTATTCTAGTGTCAATCCAAAAACCCCTAAAAATCTCAAAAGGAAAACCTTAAAAATTCAAAAATACCCAAAAACTTCAAAAAAATATAAAAAATCAAAGAAAAACAGAAAATTATAAACTCAGGCCCTATTTATGCTTTGTTATATTATGTTTATTAAAAAAATAGTGTGGAAAATTTTTGAGGCTGTTAGCTATTTTTAAGGTCTATTTTTGTAACAGCCAGAACCTATTCCACTGTTTGCTATTATTTAGCTATTTAAAAATACTAAAAATATTTGCAAAAATGCCCAAAAATCACAAAAACAGTAAAAAACCATGAAAATCCCAAAAAGACTTTATTCCTGAATTTTTGACCATTTTTTGAGTATTTTTGTAAATATTATAGTACCCCTTTATGTATATATATGTATTTTCAATATATATATATATATATATCTAATTATTTATATGTATTCTTATATCTATTTATTAACCTTAATATAAAAAAAAAGAAATATATATATATTATTATATTTATATATACCTATATATATATTGTATGTATTATAAGCTACATACTAACCCTCTACGGGTATACATATCTTTATACTTATATTATATATATATATTACCTAATTATATTATTATAAAAAGATATATATAAAAAAAATAATAAATAAATAAATAATATAATAATAAATAAAAAAAATTCTAAAAATAAAAAACCCACACAAGGATGACTCTGAGATACATGTAGGCTATTACATTTTTGTATTGCTCTCTGTGGTTCGACCTCTACATGCTTGTCACTGTACATTTTATGGTAGAGTAAATAAAGATTAATTCACATTTATTTTTTAGCTTGATTGTTGTATTCTTTTATTGTGGGTTAATTGCTGATCAACCCGGGTGTTTTGTGAGCGGTCGCCTCAGCGACACTCTTCATATTATTTATGGTGACCCTCGCAAAATATCCTGGTTATCATTAATTCAATTACATATTTGACTTATTAAGATTTGACTTAATCTTTCATACTGATGAAATTCTTGTAAATACATGTGGGAGATCGAGTTTTTCAATAATTATCTCCCATGAAGGGAGTATAGAGATTTGGTGTTCATGGCAAGTTGGTGCCATGATATGTTGGACCATTTGAGATCATTGCCTATGTTGGGAAGGTGGCCTATTGAGTGTCCCTTCCTCCACACCTATCAGCCATTTATGATGCCATCCACATATCCAACATGAGGAAGTACGTGCACAACCCTCGACATGTCATCAACTACGAGAATCTTTACATGGATCCCAACATGACATACGAGAAGAGGCTAGTGTAAATACTTGATAGTGCTTTGAAGAAGCTTAACAACAAAGATATTTCTTAGTCAAGGTGCTATGGCACTGACATTGTGTTGAAGAGGCAACATGGGAGACTGAAGCATGTATGAGAGCATGATACCCACGACTCTTTTCAGGTAATTGTCAAAACAAGCCCATTTCATTATATACATGTTGAAAGAACATGACTTGTCGTTCCTTTAAGGTTTTCACGGGTTCAAAAACTTTTGCGGTTTTTATGGCAAGATGAAACTCAGATAAAATAGATAATGACAATGACCCGAGTATCGAGGACAAGACTCATTTTGAGCTTTTTATATTTGTGACACCTCGATCTGAATCACCTGAATCTGAAATTGAATCTGAACTGATTAAGGGTCTGTATGACCAGTTAATATTCATATTGAATAAACCCATATCGAGCCATAGATCACTGATCGAATCCCGTTCGGACACAATCGATCAAAAATCCATTTCATCATAGTTCGAGTCATCGAGAAAAGTTGTGATGCGATTCAAATCACAAAACAACCAGAGATAACCATAAAATTAGATTCAACAAAATAAGACCAACGAAATCGATTGTTCGTCGATCGGAGGTCGTTTGATAGTTTAAATTGCAAAATTTAATTGCAAACCAAAACTATATCTTGGCAATCTCTAAATTCATCTCATATCAGAAGTATATGAATATTATACTCATTTTGATAATCGTTCAGAGACAGTCGAAATTAGCTTTTATTCATTCAAATCAGAGATTTAGGGTGCAAATGTGAATGACTTTTGGTATTCCATATAAGAGAGAGAGAGAGAGATAAAGTATTTAAAAAAAATAATTTTAAATCCAACACAGCCCAACACTTGGCTATCATATCAACACACCTCTCCCACTCCCTTTCTCTCTTTTTCTCTCTAATTTTCTCTAACGAAGGGAACCCCAACCCCCTCCTCTCTTTGTTGCAACCCCGCTTTCCTTCCCCAGAGTTGCTGTTACTATTAGTTGCAGGTGCAACTGCTACCCAAGTAGTTGTGCAACAGTTGTTGTTGTTTCCGTTGAAGCCACAATTGTTGCTGCTGCCTTTTTCGATTGTAGTTGTTGTTACTTCCTCAAGTTGTTGTTGCTACACTTATTAAAGAAATTGCTACTACCCAATAGCAACAGGAGTTGCGACCTTCAAGTGACCAAGGTACTGCCTCCGATTCCAAGCAACCAAAGGATGTGATTCACCTTGCATTTGAGAGTTGTTGCTCCTTGCTTTGGGAGTTGTGTTGCTTGCATGTCAAAACCCAATTTGGAGCAAAAATGAGGAACAATCATACCCCTCTATTTATACCATATATGTCATTGTACACATATAATTTCTATCCCAAATTTTAGCTCTTGATCTTAATTTTAAAAGATTGAAAATTGAAAATCTTGTATGTGATTTGTATGCATGCTCTACTACTATTTTGATTAATTATTTGGCTAAGAATTTAGGCTTCAAATTACATAATTTTGTTGATGAATTGCTACTGAAAATGGAGAAGATTTGTGGTGATTTGCATATAATTGGACCTAAAATCAAAACAATTTTTTTGATTTGATTTCATGTTAAAATGCGAAATATTTTGGGGTAATTTGCATGTAATTGGACCTAAAATCAGACCACTATTTATTCTCTAACTTCATGTTAAAATTTGAAAGAAATGGGGTGATTTACAAATAACTGGACCAAATTATAGACCACTATTGAATTGAATTCAGACCACAAATTGTGCTCTTGATTTGATGAGAAATTAGATGTGTTTTGCACTAAATTAGAACTAATTTCGGGCTGCTAATTAGCTACATATTTCTTGTTTAAAGAATGAAAAACTAGGGTTGTTTCACATGTAAATAAGTCAAAATTTAAACCTAATAATACAATTTAAAATGAAAAATTTTATGTGTTTATACATAAGATTGACTCTAACACTTAGTTCAAATGATGAACTCGATATTCAAGATTTGAAAGGTGGAAAGATTTGGAATTTTGTATGTATTGATTTTGATTTCAGACAAATGTTTTGTTAGCAAATATCCCATGTTTCAAAACATTAAATATTGGGGATATTTTGCATGGATTAGACCTTAATTTAATAACAAAATATTAGGTTCCATATTTCATGATTTTAAAGATGAAAATTCTAGAATTCTTGCATAGATTGAAGTCTAAATCTAGATTAATTATTAGTCTTCACGTCTCATAACTTTAAAGAAGACATTTTAAATACAAATAGTTGACCCATATGGGTAATTATCCGGAAATAATAGAAATAGAACAAGTGGGTGTTGCAATCCAAGTGGATCACATAATCTTAAATAAATAACTCAAAAATGATTCAATCAATCTATGATAACATGCGATCATTATGACTAATAATATATCCTTCAAGAATAATATACTAACTATAGATCACAATTGATAAAATTGTTGACAAAATACCTAGATATGCACAACTAACCACATAAGAGATTGAGATAGGAATGAGTAATCAAGTAAGTATGATGGAGAATTAGTGATGACAATTTATTGTGCCAATCATGGTGACTCTTACACCTGATTGTGCGAGATTGCGGTGACCCTCAGCAGGGTGACAAATAGGAAACCTAGTTAGGGTAGTGGTCGCCTAATGCACGTGTCTAGGATCCCAATCCTTCGTACAGTTGTCGCGAGCGTGCAATTTTTATGCTTCGTTGGTATCCATTTGCTTTACTTTGATCAGTTTTACGGACCATTTTTTAGTAGGGTGTCTAGGCTGGAAGAATCTTGGTTTTGTTTTCAAGCTCGTTTTGCATGTACCAATTAGTCCGATTTGGGAGTGTCTCAATCTAGAGAGTCTCTCCCTCCCGTCTCGGGGGCATAGTTTTGGAGTCTGCTTAGACCTCTCCTAGACCGCACTTCGATTGAGAGTGTGAGACGGAAGAGTCTCTTAGGAGGCTTCCTCACTGCTTGAGTTTTTTTACTGTTCTGCTAGTGGGTCTTGGATAGTAAAAGATTATTGTCAGGAGGAGTTGTGTTGGTTAATGTTCCATCTGTAGGTGCTGGAGAGGAAATAGATTAGATCCTAAAAATATTCAGTCATCAGTTATCAATCATCACTTATCAATCATCAATCATAAACATTTAATATGACCCATCATCACATCCAACATGTCACAACAATGGAACTAGACGTAAAATCATCTATATCCAAAATAAGAAATATTACTTCAGTTGTTAAGTAAAGCTAGTGGATATGTTGGGAACTTAGTTCGGAAGCATTAAACTCCATCGAATGCCTATGGAGGCACCCAAACCCTAAGGCATTCTAACTGAATAGAGTCATAGTGTGATGTCTCACCTAGACCATGACCACAGAATATCCACTGAGCTTGAGGAATTACACAAGGACAAAGAACAGAATATGAGACACGTCATTTATTCTTACTAAGACCCATCAACAAAACTTATGAATAATAAAATGATGATAGATTAAATACAGATCTTATAAATAAAGGAAAGTATTAAGTATGAGTAGTCATGGGGTGAGTGGAAAAGAGGATTCATATACAAGAACAACTTGAGAACCAACTTTATACGCAAGTTGTTACTAAATTAAATGTAAAAACCTATCTACTTGCTTTCTTTTGAAACCATGGAAATACATGTTATTTTTAATAAATTTAGATTGCACTCAACCTTTGTTGACTTTCTTTTCTTCCTAACATGGATGGCAGGTAAAGCACATGCATCATAGTAGTCCAACTACTGGACGTTGAGCTACTGAGTTTCAGAAATTTTACTTTTGATGGCACATTTTAGTCATTGTGCAAGATATTGTACTCTCTTAATTCTTATTTCTCTTTTCTGACATATTTCTGCGATACATGTACAGAATGTCAGAATCTTTTGATGCATGTATCATTTTATGGAAATTAATGCAAATATGAATTGGTGACACATGTTGTTCTATGATCGATTATTAAATTATAAATGTCATTCTAACTTGGAATATTTTCCATCATTTTCTGTAAACTAATGCGATAAATAGTGAATGTGGTACTGTGAATCATGTGCAAACGGGTAACCCAAATCCCTAGGCATCACACAAATAGTCCATCTCTCTATGGCTCGATTAGTGATAGCCTCCACCCACCTAAATAGATATTCCACTTCCAATATAATGTACTCAAAATCATGGTTGTTAGACAATGGGCCCATGAAATCTATACCCCTCGCATAAAAACCTTCAACCACAATCACAAGTTGCTTGGGAATTTCATAATTGGGACTGATAGTCCCCTCTGACATAATAGCCCTGACCAAAAAAATGCATATGCATCATGAAACAGGGTCGACCAGTACAAGACACATTGGAGTACTTTCCAGGTGGTCCTCTTTTTTGAGTTATGTCCTCTTGCCTCCAAGGAATGGCAATATGTGAGTATAGTCTTGTATTCATTCTGAGGAATAAAATTCTAGCAGACACAATTTAGAACTTTTAAGAAAAGAAACAGATAATCCCAATGGTATTTCCTAGATTATGACATAAGTGGGTCAATGCTACTCTGAGACCAATCATGGGGAATTATCCTAGACACCAAGAAGTTCACCACATTGGCATACCATGCGAGAGAGTGAACATAATAGATCGATCCATCTGGGATAGAGTTCTTTATAGGGTCGGTCTTAAGGGAACTTTATGACTCGATGTGGGAGTGGTGATCAACCACTACATTTTTTCACTCCATGCTTATCCTTGATCTGTAAATCAAAATCATGGAGTAGTAGAATCCACATAAGAAGACATGCCATTATGTCCTTTTCCATGAGGTACTTAATTATTGTGTTATATGTGCACACGACGACCTTGGATCGTAAAAGATGTGACCCAAATTTGTCCAAGGAAATCTCTATGACAAGCATTTCCTTCTCAGTGATGGTATAATTTTATTTATACTGATCTAGGACGTTGCTTGTGTAGTGGACAACATATAATATCGCTTCTCTCCTCTATCCTTACACTACCCAAACTATAAATTCAGAAGAAACTGTCATGATCTCAAAGGGAAGAGATAAATCTGGTGCATGTATCATAGGAGCATCCATGATCTTCCTCTTAAGGAGCTCGAAGGCTTCAAGACACATGTGACCTACAAGGAACTATGCGTCTTCCCAAAGATCTCTATCAGCGGTCGGGCAGTCATTGAAAAGTCCTTTATAATTATTCAGTAAAAACTGACATTCCCAAGGAACGACCGTATTGGCTTGATGTTAGTTACTTGTTGAAGTTTCTTGATCACATCAACCTTGGGATGGTCAAATTCCATTCCTCTCTTGGAGATGACAGGACACAACACAATGCCCTCTTGGACCATGAAATGACTCTTCTCCCAAGAGAGCACGAGATTAACTTTACTACATTTCTTGAGGACTCGATCTAGATGAGATAAACAAGAGTTAAATGAATCATTGTGGATTGAGAAGTCATCCATAAAGACTTCCAGGAAGTCACCCTCCATCTCGGCAAATACCATAGTAAATCATTGCTGGAAATTTCCCAGTGCATTGCATAGCCTAAAGGGTGCACACCCAAATGTGTAAGTACCGAAAGGACATGTAAATGTGTTCTTCTCCTGGTCCTTAGGAGAGATGGTTAATTGATTGTATCCTGAGTACCCGTCCAAAAAGTAAAAGAATTGGTTCCCTGAAAGTCTTTCCACGATCTGATCAATTAATGGTAAGTGGAAATGATCCTTTTTATTGCAACATTGGGGTGTTTGTAATCCACACAAACACACCATGAAGTGGGTACTCGTGTCATAATCTCCTCTCCTTCCGAGCTGGTGACTATATGAAGCCATGCCTTCTTAGGGTCTACATGAAGTGTTGCCACCCACTTGGAATCGAGGATGGGATAGATAAACCCCACATTACACCATTTCTCTATTTCTTTCTTAACTGCATCTCATATGTTTGTATTTAGCCTACGTTGGAACTCACAAGAGGGATTGACAGCATCCTCAAGGTAAATATGGTGTGAGCACAAGATAGGGATAATCAAGTAGAGATCAGACACGCTCTAACATATCGCTTTATGGTCCTTTTTTAGAATCTCTAGCAAGTAAGATTCATGTTCTCCGGTTGGGATGTATTTATATGTCGAGATGGAGGTACCAAGGGTCTGGTCTTGAATGGCATATGGTGTCCGATAAATTGGATTTGGTAATTGCTATGTCAGTCGCTCTCACGACACATGGTACCCAATCCAAGCGAATCGACAATAATTAACCCACAAAGATAAATAGCCATGCAATGTGTTTTAAAAGTTCTTATAACTCTACAAAATGTGTATATAGTCAAGCATGTAGAGTGTCGAACCACATAGAGCACACAAAGTACAGGAACATGGAATGTGCTACTTAGGAAGTTTTTGTCTTCTTATTTTTAAAATGTTTTCATGTTTGCGTTTTAATATATTTATTTTTAGATTTTTACTTTATATATATTATTTTTCATTTTCTATTTTTTTACTTTTAATTTTAGGGAAAAAGATGAATAATATATAATAAAATATACTATATAGAAAAATATTAGAGATGAGATCTTTTGGATTTTTAATATATGACAAATAAACTCAAAGTTTCAGAAATAAAATGCTTTCAATTTTAAATATTTTTTCTCTATTTTTGGTGCTTTTTTGGGTACTTTTGAGGATTTTTATGGATTTTTAAATAAAAGAATGAACAAAATAAAACAAACAAAAAAATTAGTAGATTGAATTAGGGCCTAATAAATATCTATCAAGTTAGATTGTGTCTCCAAATCAACTTTTCTATACATTATAAAATATAAGGAAAATTCAGGAACTTAAAACATAATTTTGTTATTTTTAAGGATTTTATATGATTTTATATGTTTTATGTGTTTTACAATTTTAAGGTTTTTCAATTATATTTTTCAAAAATATTTCTCCTGAAGATGAAATACACCTAAATAAAACAACATGAATTTTCATATTTTTTAAAATATTTTGTAATTTTATAGATTTTCAGATGTTAAACCATATAAAATGCAATGATTTTATATTTTTATTAAAAGGAAAATAATTTTAATTGCCTTACAAAAAATATATGTGAAGTTATAAAGCTCTAAGAACTTAATATAATTTTCCTATAATTTTTAGATGCGAAGGTTATTTATAAGAGTTAAAATACAAACACAAAGTTAAATTAGCAACACAGGGACCTAAGTGCAATTTCTAGGAAGTTACAGAACATTTAATAGCACATTCAAAAAGTCCAGTGGCATACATACAATATTCATAAATTAAAATACCATGTCTGCCTAGCAGGGGTATAAATGTAGAAAGGAAATCACGTCTAAATACACAATTTATCCAAAAAGTTTTAAACTGTTTCTATAAAAATTGGGATAAACAAAAATACCAAAATGCGAAGGGGTTCAATGCAAAATGCATTACGCCTCGCGTGTATGGGCATGTGAGGTGACCCTACAGAGTACTAAAATGTAAATACTGGGAGTTCAGGATTCTTACTACAAAAATTGCTAATAATTTTACACTATAGATGAAATATCAAATACTAAATATTAAATATAATTTTTGTTGGGTTAAAAAGGCAAAATACCTAAGGCATGCTATCGGACGGTGCGAAGCTCTTCATGTGGCGCCACTTAAGCGTCGACGGTTGTGATAGTTGCATACCCCTTCATAGATCGAGATAGGAGATGAGATCGTCAAATCTGATTTGATGGTGCATGCTCTCCTCGACCCAACAGTTAGGACTTAAACTGGGATGTGCACATGATCCAACAACATCTAGCACGCGAACAAGAACATGGGAAGAACATGACTGAGATGAGCTTCGATCGGTTGTGTCTTCATGCTCCCACGACCACAAGAGCTGTCGATATGCTCAAAATGCTCCTGATCTCATTCCACGTCGATGGATGACCTCAAAGTGTTCTAGATCTCAATGAACTAGAAACTCAAGGTGTCTGGGCTGATTTGCAGGTCTTCTACCAAGCTAGGTGGAGACTTTGGTTTCCAAAACCTAGGAAAAAGGGTTAGTGGTTGATGGAGATTCTCCTCAACCCATTTGGAGTGCAAAATAATGGGGTAGTGGGCACGGTGAATGTGCTCTGACGAATGGTGGATATGATCTCCCTGATCTGTGTGAGATCAGTGGTGAAGGATGAGTCAGAATGATGGATTATGAAGAGACGAAGATGTGAAGGTGTTCAAGGGTTTGGTTCACAGTCAGAAATAACGGGGACAGTAGCCTGTGCTAGAGCTCCAGTAAAGAAGTTTTTGGGATTTTACATGTATTTTTATGAAATCAAAAGGAAAAAAGATAGAACAAGCTATTGACTATACTAAGAATTGAAAAAATAATGTAAAGAATAGTTCACCTTCTTAGGGTGGTTGGGAGTAGAGGAAACACCAGGCTTTCACTAGTGACGATTGAATCATGCCTACTCCTTCTCCACACATTGAATCGATTGGGAAGCACCTCTTATCACTAGGGATTCGCTCAGGAACTGATCTAGAGGGGTTATGGTGGGACAAATTGAATTCATTCTCAAGATTGGGGGAAGGAGAAGTTATGTAAATTTTTATTGGGGACTCCTCTTCTGTTAGGGTTTTCACGATGATCGAAAATTAACTATGAATAGGTATGGGTATGTATAAAAGGGTGTTGGATTGCGAAGAGATCTCAAGAAGGAATCAAGCAGAAAAAAGGTCTTGCTTGAGCTACAAAATTTGGTGAAGAAGAGGAAAAGACATGGTGTGGGTTGATCCACAGGAGGACTGGAGTGTTGACTGAGGTCAACTCTGCACGCCTCCTAATTGGTCTGTGTGGACCAAGTTTTGATAAAATATAGCTGAAAATACAAAGAAAATGAAAGTAAAATAGACAATTATTTTATTAAATAAATATCAAAACATGAAAATTCTTTCTTAATTTATGTACTATTTTTAGGAGATATTTATTTATATATAATTGCTTATTATATGTTATTTTTTACAAGTATACTTATAGGTAAATATACATGTGTTTTGTTTATTTTTTATTTTATTTCTTAATTTTTATTATCATATTTACAAAAGCTATATATTTTAAATATAAATAAATACATATTTACAAATTATTATTTTTTTCTGACTTGATTCTTATACTTACATACTTGTATATATGTACATTCTAGGTATAGTATACCTATAAAATTTAATTTATTATTTATTTTAAGTGTATATTAATGGTTTTGTTTAGTGTTTATATTTTTACTGTCTTAAGTAATATTTATAAGTGTTTAAAAATATGAGAAGAGTGAAAATATAAAGAATAAAATATACAAATACATAGTACAATGCGACCCTAGAAAGTCGGCTTTTGTATCTTAAGTTCTTTTTTAATGATATCACCTTTATTAAATAGATAATTTAATTTTTAGTACAATGGAGATGAGTTTGGTGAATCTTGAATTCATATGGAGAATATATTGATATGTGAAGTTTGGTTTACGACTTTTCCATATGTGTGTCATAGTTGCACTATGCATTATTTTTATTAACAATTATTTCTATAATGTTCTATGTACTTTTATGTACAAGTTTCATGTTGATAACTTTAACATTTGGAGTGTATTAATATAGAATAAAATGGTGAAAAAATACTATATTCAAGGTAAATAATTATGGTTTTATATACAGGATTTGGCCTTTATTTCCCTCTAATTTATTCATGTATTTATCTAGGGATTTAAAGATAAAATGAAAGGAATAAAGGTGAAGCAATGGGTATTTATCACCACCCTATACTTACATTTGCTAGTCCCTAGCAAGCACTTATTATAAGTGATGCAATAAAGAAAAGGAAAATAAAGAAGGTAGAATGATTATAACTTTTAAACTTGTCTTCGGAAAAGCAAAGTTTAGATCTTATTTAAGACGTTTAGATTGTTAATTTGTTCGGAAACTCATTGGGAATAGGATCTAAAACATAACATCCCTCAATTTCCAAAAGTTCTTGTTCAGGTTTCCTCAATAGCCAGGTCAGAATAAGTCTATTCATATGAAAACCTTATGATTTTGGGTCTTATTTGTACAATGTAAGTGGATGTAGCTCTTCTCATCAGAAATATCAAGGAACAATCTCCCTTAATAAGATAACCCTAATTCCCCAATCTAGCTACTCTTTCCTTGAGGTCCAGGGTATTCCATTATAAGATCAAGTGCAACTGGCTCAGGAAGATGGGGCAGAGAGAAGAATGGTTGTAATCAGTGTAGTCACATATCCTAGTGAGCATGCATAGTGTAACCAATGCTCCTATTGTAGCTAACTCGAAATATCTGACTTCGAAGCACAATGCCTTATGTATTTCACACATACTCTGGCATGATTTAATTTTTCATTGACTTTTGCCAATCTATTCTTTTTGAGGTTTTTTATTTCAAAATTTTTAGTACTATATACAACAACATTTACATAAGGAAATTTTCTTCTTGAGCTAGTAGGTTGTTCCTCTTTTGAAGCTTTATTGCAACCGACAGCGTCCTGTCTTTAGATGTCCATGCCACAAGATCGGGTTGGGGGAACTAGCCACCTATGCTGACTGCATATGTTTCCACACAAGTGCTTTCCCAATCCAAAGAATCCTGCCATCACCAACTCCTCAAAGTTGATCTATGTGCAGAGTGTGACGTTCAAATTTGGTTATTAATAGTAAGAGTCGCGTGCTCTTCAAAATACTATATTTAGGCTAATCGAGATGACATGTTAACATAATCTTGTGGAATTAAAGAATTAAGTCTCATTGATCTGAATAGTCTTAATCAAAATTCCTATAAGGTTCCTATGAAATTAACTAAATAAAGGTCTAGAACAAACTCCAATCTTCGGATTTTACTAAGACTTGTACAATTGTCAAAATCATTCATAAAAATGTTGATGCAATGCAAAAGATATTTTTGTAAAAACATTTTCTAGTATTGAACAATGTATGGAGTTTTTCAAAAAAATTGTAAATTTTATAGAGTTTTCAAAACATTTTTAAAATTTCAAGATTTTTAAATTTTACAAATTTCTATGTAATTTTTTGAGAAAATAAAAGAGTTGGTGAATTAGATGTATATTCAAGTTCACAATGAATCGATATGTATCTACAAATAATTCTATGCAAAATACATTCAGGTTTTTATACAAATTTATAGAAGATTTTATACAATATATATTTAGTTTATTTGAAGAATTTTTGCAAAGATATTATCTACAAGGTTTTCAGAATAATTTGAAAACATCTTTGCGAACAATTATCGAACCTTTTGAAAAATTATTTTGCAAATAATTTTAAAAGAACTTTTTGAATACATCTTGAAAATAATTTTTACAGCCTCTTATAAATATTTACAAAGATCTTATTTTCCAAATGGTTTAAAAATAATTTAAAAAGATTTTTCAATGTTATTCAAAATATTTTTCAAAATGTTTTACAACCATTTTCATTATTTTGCAAATTAGTTTCAAACCAATATTTACAATTTTTTTCAAAAAAATTATGCATATTTACAAGATCTTATTCTTTATAGTTGTTTAATTGTATAGCCTTAGCTATTATAATATATTATCCATATTATTATTGAAAAATGTGAAAGTACGAGTTATGGCAAATGTATATATACATATATACAACCCCCTATACATAGCTCCAATTATGTCCTCATAGTGATCAAAGAGCAAAATGGAAGACATAACTCATGCTAAGTATGGAAAAGTCCATACTACAACGACTCAAAAAATGAGAAGTCAATCATTCCCATATACTTAGGATCAACTAATCCTAAGTATAGCAGATTGTACACAATGTGGGGATGATTGGTTTTTTCTATACTTAGGGATATTTCACCCTATGTTTGGGGGGATAAGCTGAGATGTTGGTTATTTCGTACATTCCAACAAGTTGAGAGATAAGCTAGAGAATAAATGAAAAATAACCCAGATGCACTCATCCCCACCTATACTAAGGATGAAGTATATTTTAAGTATAGCACGAATGAATAGTATGAAAGAAGTAATAGAAGAATGAAAGAAGTGAAAAAGAAATGAAAATAATAAAAGAATAAAATATTTTGTATCTCAAGTGTCAGATCCATCTGTTTGAGTGATCTTATATTGGAATACCACATCTATTCAATCCACAAAAGACAGGAATGTGTCATGCTCTACGTACGGCTTCAGCAAATGTCCGTTGACTACAAATGGTTGTGCATCAGATGGCGATTCTGATATAAAAATACTTCAATCATCACATGTAGTCTTCGAAGGATATGGGATAATACCTAAGCGCTTCATGGAAGCATGATGATTGCATCATATAAAATCAAGAGCGACTACTCCCACTAGTTGCTAGGTGCGGTGGAATTTAAAATTTTAGTCGATGAAACCACATGCTCCAAGAAGACTTCTCGGATCATTTCATCTAAATCACATACTATATAAAGGAATACCACTTGTACCATGGTTGTGATCGAGTCTCCAAACAAAGAGACCTCCTGTGTCAAGTCCGTTCTGTCGGAGGAGATGCTTGTGAGTGTGGAGATGAATCGTGTGCTTCTCGCAATACAAGTAATTGATCCAAGTGATGGAACTCCTGATCTCATCTCATGAGATCAAACGTCTTCTTCAGGAGCGAGACGCATTGTAGGAGACGGAGATACATGAGTAGTCGAGGCAGTAGCACAATGACGATGTGATGACGGCGGCAACCTTCTCTCTAGGCTTAGAGTAGATGGCCACTCTAGAAGAGAGAAAGAGGGTGGTGTGAGAATGAGGGAGCGAGAGAGAGAGAGAGAGAGATTGATGTTGTAACTTGAAAATCAAGGGGTGCCTCTTCTTACATAGTATTTTGGGAGTCCATGGATCTCAATCCATGGACAACACAAAATCAATGGATGAGATTGATTTGTGTTTCTTTCAGTGGCCATGATCTTGTTGTAAAATACAACAACAATTATTTTCATTAAATTTAAATATATATTGAATAATCAATATAAACTAATTTGAAATTAAATCAATCAATCTTGGAGATAATTAGGAAGGAGATTGCCCTCATCCATAAAAAGGGGGAGACGACCACCCATTCCCTTTAGGACTTGGTGGTCGTCTGCCTCCTTGAATTGGAAGGAGGCAATCATCTTCCAATTCATGAGAATACATTATATCATGAAATCTCCAATCTTTACAACAACACATGTTGTAAACTATCTCACAAAAATAATTCATAATTATCTTGTGAACATTCCAATCATGCCATTGGAAATTTGTGAATCACATTGACAACTCAATATACAATGTAAAATATATTTTCCATCAATCATCCAATATGAATCTGATTCACATAAATAACTAATGAACAAATATAAATCACAATAGGCTTTCTCTAACACATTATAAATCACATTTTTAATATATATATATATATGAATAACTGGATAGTGCTTTCCACATTATTCTTACCCATAATAATTAATCACAATTAATTATATTGGATCATCATTCTCATGCATCTAAATAATATGAATCAAATTTACATTATTCATGATATTAAAACGAATTTAATTATTCATTTCACAATGCTTAGATATAATTCAACAATGGAACTATTCTAGAACTCTTTCAAGAATAATGTGCTTTCTCCATAGATACTTGGAGATAAGGACACAGTGATTGTATGTTCCGTATATAGTGTCTTGGACATTGAGATCACATCACAATTCAAGATTATATGGATCTCTCATAGATGCTTGATTAAATCAAGACCATAAATCTAATATTCTCATTGCATCTGAATCACATTCAGATCAATGTCCAACATTTGGACCAAGATGAGATCACTTTATCTACTGAGAGGAGTCACTAAAATCCAGACATGTTTCATTACTCCCTCGAAATGGAAGCACCATGGTTAAAAAATCGTTTATGATGAAATCACCCAGGAAGCACCATGGTTAAAAAATCGTTTATGATGAAATCACCTTGGGTATTCCTAATACCTAGAAATCTTGTATATCGGAATACTTATAATAAACCCGAACATATAGATCAATTTTCGTTGTCATCTTCAGGGTTTCATTGTCAAGTTTCTCAGCCTGTCATTGGGAGTTTGCATCGATCATATGCTTTCCAAAAGCATATATCATACCTTCAAATTCTTGTCATGCATTCAAAGCACGATGACCATGCATGGAATTTGATCGGTCCCAATACCTCATGAGAGATCTCAGATCTTCTGATTTACAAGTGACCCTGTATGATCCCTTTGAGAGATTGTATTACTCATATGCCCTC
Source organism: Ottelia alismoides (assembly GCA_037367405.1). Classification (NCBI taxonomy): domain Eukaryota; kingdom Viridiplantae; phylum Streptophyta; class Magnoliopsida; order Alismatales; family Hydrocharitaceae; genus Ottelia; species Ottelia alismoides. The sequence continues at coordinate 295,426 of JAZKJV010004395.1, forward strand.
ATATGCACACCCGCTCGCTGGAGTATAGACCTTGATTAGTCCATCAACCTATCGGTCTGCCAAATGTATATACTTAGACATATAGTAACATATCTATCTCTGGTCAGAGGATGTCTACATATATCATAACAGTATATGACATAGGATTTGGTTATCTCAATCTCATTAAGTCAACTCTTTAACCTAACTAATCTGACACCTCCGAATCTCTATTCCCATGTAGAGGACATGCATCAAGAGGTCAGTTAGATATCAACCTAATGAGAAAGGATTGACATCTCCTACTTAGGCGGGAGATCATCTTTAAATAATCATTTGGTGGTGCTTGATGAGTCCTCAATCTAACTCCTTATATATTCATCAAAACACTAGCCTCTACGATTTGACTATTGAATCAACAACTGTATGATCATTAAGATGGACATGGTACATAACCCTAATTATATAGAGGGGCCTTATAGTGTATTCATACATTTAATCTCTGATAGGGAGTGAAATAACCAATAATTTTTATTGATAAATCAAACATTACAATACCAATTATTGTAGGAATGGTTTGCCTCTGACTCACACGGCTAACAATCTCCCACTAGCCCTCAGAACCATTCGGGTACTATCATTAAACCCATACTTATTACATGTTGGTCTAAAATCTTCTGTGTTAAAGGTATAGTAAGAGGATCAGCAACGTTGTCGGAAGAAGCCACCTTGGTGTTGACGATGTCACCATGCTTTTACATCTCCAGAATGATGTGGTATTTCCTTTCTACATGCTTGCTCTTTTGATGCCATCTGGGTTCCTTCACCTAGGTAATGGCTCCCCAGTTATCGTAGAGTAGACGGATGGGAGAATCAGAGGAAACAACGCCATGTTCCGGGATGAACTTGCGCAACCACACCACTTCTTTTTCAACATCTGATGAGGCAATGTATTCGGCTTCTATTGTTGAATTTGTTGTAGTGTCTTTCTTCTTGCTTCTCCAGCTCACAACACCACTGTTCAACAGGAACACAAACCCTTATGTCAACTTTCGATCTTCAATATCTGACTCTAATTCTGAATCTGTGTATCCCATGATTTGGAGATCACCATCTCCATAGACCAAAGATGTAATATTGCGTCCATCATAGATACTTGAAAATGTTCTTTACTGCATTCCAGTGTTATTCTACATAATAGGATTGGTAATGACTTACCACTCCCAGTGCATGGCAGATATATCTGACCTTGTACACATCATGGCGTATATTAAGCTTCCTACAACCGATGCATAGGGGCATCCAGCCATGGCTTTATTTTCCTTAACACTTTGAGCAGTCATCCCTTTAGATAGGTGGATACCATGTCTTAAGGAAAGGAAACCTTTCTTGTAACTCTCCATACGGAAATGTTCCAGCATTTTCTTAATGTACCCATGTTGTGATAATCCCAATATCCTCTTTTCTCTGTTCATGAACAGCTTCAGACCCATGATGTAGGAGACTTCTCCAAGATCTTTCATCTAGAAGGTATGCGACAACCAAATCTTAACACTGGTCATCGTCCCTGTACCATTCCCAATGTTAAGGATATCATCTACGTAAAGCATGATGAACACAATGGCGCTCCCATTGAGCTTGTTGTACACACACGGTTCATCAGGATTCTGCACAAAATCATAACTCTTTATGATTTCATCAAGTCTTATATTCCAGCTACGAGAAGCTTGTTTGAGCCCATAGATGGATTTCTTCAGCTTGCACTCTTTACCTTCCTCGGTTATGAAGCCTAGGGGTGTTCCATATAGATATCATGCTCAATGCATCCATTGAGGAACGCCATCTTGACGTCCATCTTCCAGATGTCATATCTAAGAGATGCAGTTATAGCTAGTAGTTCCTTGATGGATTTAAGCGTAGCTACAAGAGAGAATGTCTCATCATAGTCGATGCCTTCTCTCTGTGTGTAGCCCTCTTTCTCTTGAAGATCCTTTTATATGCAATGGATTTTTACACTTTATGTGGATCCTCTAGGGATCATACACCATTCTAATGCATGGAGTCAATCTCTTACTTCATTACTACCATCCATCTATCCATGCCATGATCTACGAGTGCTTCATCATATGAAGCTAGATCATTGTATGTTTCACTTGACACACGGAATCCGAACCTTTCAGGTGGTGCAACCACCCTCAAACTCCTTCGAAGAGGTACCGGTGTTTTACCTTTATTTATCTCTTCATTTTTTGGTTTAGGAAGCTCAGAATCCTCAGGGGACTTAATGAGTTCCTCCAAATCATTTTTGTCTTGACTTTTACATACCCAATGAAAACCTTCAGAAATTTTACATCTCTAGAGATGAAAACCTTTTATGTCTTAGGGTCATAAAGCTGGTATCCAATACCATCTTTAACATACCCAATGAAGTAGCACTCACGAGTGCGGGATTTTAGCTTACTTGTGTCCATGTTCTTTTCATGGACCAAGCAACCCCAAATCCTTAAGTGATTAACACTAGGTTTGGTCCCGTACCAAAGCTCGTGAGGAGTCATAGGTATAGACTTTCTAGAAATCTTATTCAGGATATATATTGTAGTCTCTACTACATATCCCCATAAACTAAGTGGTAAATGTTCTTTACTCATCATTGAATGGACCATGTCCATTATAGTCCTGTTGCGTCTTTCAGCAATACCATTAAGTTGGAGGGTTCCAAGAGGAGTGAGATTGGAGTGAATTCCATTCTTTTAAAGGCATTCCTTGAATTCATCTGAGAGGTACTCGCTGCCTCGGTCACATCAAATCCATTTATTCTTCCTATCCTTTTGATTATCAACTAAAGCCTTTAACTCTTTGAACTTTTTAAATGTTTCATATTTATGACGTAGTAAGAAGATAAACACACATCGCGAATGGTCATCAATAAATGTTAAATAATATCAATATCCATTTAGGATCACAGTACTGAAGGGACCACATACATCACTATGTATTAGGTCAAGAAAACTTTCGCATCGCGTAACCTTGTTATGGAGGCATCATAGTCATTTTACCTTGAATACAATGTTCGCAGGTAGGCAATGATTGAACTACAGAAAATCAAAGGGTCCATCCTTTATCAATCTATTGATCTTATCAACAAATAAATAACCCAACCTTTGATGCCTAAACATATTTGAATGATTTCCATCCTCCAAGACTCTTTTAGGGTTTTATTAGTAGTCGTAACATTCATGACATTTCCATCAATTTACAATTCATAGAGTCCACCAAAAGTCAAAACACCATCCGCAATATTCTTATCATAACGATTTATGACTAATTTATTACAGAAAATGAATGAATATCTGCTTCTAACAAGCTTAGATACATATATAAGGTTCCTTCTGACTTCAGGTACATAAAGACAGTCTTTAAGTAAAATGACTTTCCCACTAGATAATGATAGTCTGTAGGTCCCGATGGCGACTGCTGTAATAGTTGCATCAGATCCCATCAGGATAACTATCTCCCCTTGATCAAGATCTCTAAATTCATGAAACAAATGTAACAAATTCCATACATGAATAGAAGCACCAGAATCTATAACCCAACTTCCTTCTCATCCAACGAGAAAACTAGTTTCAATGATGAAAGTAGATTTCATACCTGCTGAAGCTTTGCCTTTGTCGTCTTACTTTAGGTAATCCAGGAAATTACGCCTCGAGTGCCCCGGCTTCTTTTAATGATGAAGGACATAGGTTTCCTTCAATGCTATCATAGTGGATGCATTGGAAGATAATACAAGGCCTTGACTCTTCTTCTTTCTCTTCTTGGTCAGGCCCTTCCAAGAACCATGCATCCGACTGCGCTTTCCTTTGACTTGTGTAACCATTGCACTACCAGAGGGTTTATCTTTCTTCATCACGTCTTCAACAGACTTTAATGCAACCAATAGCCCAACGTTATTATAACCACTTCGCTAATGTGGTACATGACCACAAAGCTGTTGAAAGACTCAGGGAGTGACAATAGAATGATGTCAACCTGTATATATGTACCCATGAAAGCTCCAAGGGTTTCCAGCTCAGAAAGGTACCCAAACATTTTGAGTACATGTTCTCTGATAGAAGTCCCTTCATGCATCTTGTAGTGAATAAGTTCTTTCATGATTTTATGACATTGTGTATGGTTTACATCATCGAACATTTCTCCTAGATTCACCATAATGTCATGGTAAGTGTTCATTTCCATACGTTTCTTATGAAGCACATTGGACAACGAACCCATAATGTAGCATCTTTCCAAAATATGATCTTCATCATATTTTTCATTGAATTTAATTTCTTTCAGAGTATGAGGGTTTGTGTACTTGTCCTTAGAAAGCACATAAGAGATGCACTCCACGGAAAGGACATAATCCAAATTTCGTATCCAATCTTAATAATTTGGTCTGGTCAACTGATTGACCTCCAGAAGCCTACTTAGTGGGTTCATGGACTTCATTTTCTGAAATTAAAAATGCTCTATATTAGAACATATAGATAATTATATATTCAATTGAAATTCTCTGATTAAGGAAATTTTTAATCAAATTAGTCTTGCCACTTCAACTTTGAAAGTTCATTCCCTTAATCACTTTCAAAGCAAGAGATATAATTACCATTATATCTCTAGCAAGAACTGGGATCTCCTCTTTACCTTTGTTACATCCCAATAATATGAGAACCTGTAACTTGGGTAAAAAGAAGCAGGAACACATTCCACCTTGCAAGTCCAACTTACATTTCTCAATTTGATCTTTAACACCCGGGCCCACCACCCCTAAGGTGATGTTGACCTGTTGTTAATCGAACCACCCGTCAATAGGAATAGCACTCACTATGTGCAATCCTATATCGCCCCAATAATATGAGGAACTGATATTGGGGTCACTATGCATACATCCTTACTCTTTCGAAAAGCGAAGAGATTTATCCAGTTGTGCTTGTATGCAGGAGCTGTCATTTCTGACAGGTGTCTGCTATATACAATCCCTGGCGACAGAACCCTTCACCTTAAAGGGAGACCATGGATGTCACTTACGTGATCCTCCACCTCATACTCAAATTCTAATTAATTATCAAGAATCATATTCACATAATTAAATATTCCAAGTGAAATACACATCTATTCGTAATTGAGTGTTTTAATTGGATATAACTAATTTAATCATATTAAATCAATTATCAATCAAATTCAATCAACCAACAAACATGATTGTTACTTGAAGGATGGTATTATCTCAAAAATACGTATTATTCAAATTTTAATAATTAGAAAAATACATCATGATCGCTTCAAACAATATGCATTCCTTACCCGATGTCATGGCTAGTTCTGATGGGAGTGGGACAGACTAATCACGGAGCAACCTGCTACCTAACGTGCCCCGACTAGACACCATATCCGCCTCAGTTCAGGCTAATGCGATTTGATCATGTTGTATTTGAGATGATAATCGATCATTCAACCGAAGTTATGTCGTAATAACAAATCCCCAATCCTATTCAAGCAATAAAATTTTGCATGTAGAGATTGTCCTACAACTATTGTAGGATAACCTAGGGTTTTAATGAAACACTCATTCAACGATGATTGATATTTAATCAATTATTTCCATAAATAAATACTAATCATCAACTAATCATAGTAACTTCTCAATTTCCTTGATTGACATTGAATGATAAACAAATTAAGAAAGAGATCTTGATGATCCAATCATCGTCCGACACATCGCCACTAAATATGGAATATCTAGGGCAAACGGAGTCGGAATCACGCAAAATAAAATATTGTGGTTTGATGGTTTGATTCTTTACTTAATTAAAGTTTTTATTTCATGTTTCATGATAGGAAAACAGTAAGCAAAAAAGGTTTTGTTACAGATCTGTGAATACATGCAAAACAATTTTCATGGAGGGAGTTGTTCGAATCAATTTCATGCACTTTTAGTACCGATCAAAGGTTATTGTTTTTAGACATATTTAGACAATCTAAATACATTTTATCAACCAAAAAACACGTCCAAACAGTTCACAATAGTAGCTTCTTATTTCATCAAAAACCGATTCGATTCTTGCATCCAGTGAAAAAATAATGATTCCCTTGCATCCAAATCATGAACCATGATCTCTTAGGGTTTTGGATCACATACAAGACCTAACCTGGCTCAGATACCACTTGAAGGATATGGGTGAATCCTTAAGAGCATCATGGAAGTGTGAGGATCGCATCATATACGATCGAGAGCGACTAGTCGCACTAGTTGCTCGGTACAACGAATTAAAAATTTTGATCTATGAAACCACATGATCCAAGAACACTTATCAGATCATTTTATCTAAACCACATACTAGATAAAGGAATATTTCTTGTAGCATGGTTGTGATCAAGTTTCTAAATAAAGAGACCTCCTGTCTAAAGTCTGATGTCGGAGGAGATGCCTGCGGGTGAAGAGATGAATCGCATGCTTCTCGCAATCCAAGTAGTTGACCCAAGCGATGGAACTCCTGATCTCATCTCACAAGATCAAGCGTCTTATTCACGAGCGAGGCGCACCTAAGGATATGGATATCTACGAGTAGTCGAGGCAGCAACACAACAGCGATGTGACAACAGCATCATCATTCTCTCTAGGGTTAGAGTGGACGTCCACTCTAGAAGAGAAAGAGAGTGAGGGTGGCATGAGAATGAGGGAGAGAGACCTACTGATGTTGTAACTTGAAGAGAAAGGGGTGCCTCTTCTTTTATAGTATTTAGGGAGTCCATGGATCTTAATCATGGACAACACAAAATCAATGTATGAGATTGATTTGTGTTTATTTCAATGGCTATGATCTTGTTGTAAAAATACAACAACAATTTATTTAACTTAAATATAGAAATAATTCCGAAATAAATTAATAAATCTTGGAGATAATTAGGAAGGAGATTGCCCTCATCCCTAAAAAAGGGGGGACAACCACCCATTACCTTTAGGACTTGGTGGTCGTCCACCTCCATGAATTGGAAGGAGGCAACCTTCTTCCAATTCATGAGATTACATTATCTCATGAAATCTCCAATATTTACAACAACACTTTCTGTAAATTATCTCACAAAAATAATTCATAATTATCTTGTGAACATTGTAATCATGCCATTAGAAATTTGTGAATCACATTCACAACCCCAAATACAATGTAAATTATATTTTCAATTAATTATCCAATGTGAATCTAATTCACATCAATAATTAATCAACAAATATAAATAACAATAGGCTTTTTCTAATATAATGTAAATCACATTTATAATATATCTATGTATATATGAATAATTGGATAGTGTTATCCACATTATTATTATCCATAATAAATAAATCACATTTAATTATATTGGATCATCATTCTCATGCATCTAAATAATGTGAATCAAATTCACATTATTCATGGTAACTAGATCACATTTAATTATCCATTTCATTGCTTAGATTTAATTCAACAATTGAACTATTCTTGAACACTTTCAAGAAAAATGTGCTTTCTCTGTAGATACTTGGAGATAAGGACATGACGATTGCACATTCCACATATAATGACTTGGACATTGAGATCGCATCTCAAACCCAGATCTCATGGACCTATAATAGATGCTTGATTAAATAAAGACCGTAAATCTAATCTTCTCATTCCATCTAAATCACATTCAGATCAATGTCCAACCTTTGGACCAAGATGAGATCACTTTGTCTACTGACTGGATTCGCTAAAATCCAGATCTGTTTCATTACTCCCTCGGAATGGAAGCGTCATGGTTATACAATCAGTTTTGATCACATCACCCTTAGGTATTCCTAATACATGTACATCTTGCATACTAGAAGACTTATAATAACCCAAAGATATAGATCATTTTTCACTGTAATCTTCAGGGTTTCATTATCAACTTTCTCAGTCGGCCATTAGAAGTTGGTATCGATCATATGCTTTCCAAAAGCATATATCAACCTTCAAATTCTTGTCATGCTTCCAAAGCACGATGACCATGCATGGAATGTGATTGGTACAAATACTCTTGAATGATCTCATGCTTCATATTCACAAGTGAACCTATATGATCCCTTTGAGAGATCGTATTATTCATATGCCCTCATATGCACACCAGCTCGTCAGTGTATAGACCATGATTAGGCCATCAACCTATTGGTCTGCCAAATGTACATACATAGACATATAGTAACACATATGTCTTTGGTTAGAGGATGTCTGCCTATATCGTGTCAGTATATGACACAGGACTTGGTCATCTCCATCTCATTGCGTCAACTCTCTAACTTAACTAATTAAACACCTCCAAGTCTCTATTCCCATGCAGGGGATCTGCATCAAGAGGTCAGTCAGATATCAACCAAATGAGAAAGGAATGACATCTCCTACTCAGGCTGGAGATCATCTCTTAATAGTAGTTTAACGGTGCTTGATGAGTCATCAATCTAACTCCTTAGATATTCATCGAAGCACCAGTCTCTATGACTCAACTATTGAATCAACAATTGTATGATTATTAAGATGGACAAGGTACATAACCCTAATTTTACAGAGGGACTATATAGTGCATTCATTCATTTATTATCATATAGGAAGTGAAATAACCAATAACTTTTATTGATAAATCAAACATTACAATAATAATTATTATAGGAATGGTTCGCCTCGGGCTCACATGGCTAAAAGTCTTCACTAAGAATAGCGTACTCCATTTGCTTTTTAGCTTGTTGAGAATATCCGTTACTTTGCATCAAATAACCACACCTTCTGACTAGGTTTGAATGTCGTTCGGTGGATATTCTTATTATTCCGGAATTTGACATTCTCCTTGTACATCATGCTATTATCATATGCATAATCTTGTAATTGCAAGAGTATGTTCAGATCAACTTTTCTTTTCTGACCACCATCATGTTAGTCGAAGTTGCAAATAGTCACTGCCCATAGGGATTTGTAAATGAATTCTATAGGTAGATGGCGTGGCTTCCTGCAAAAAAGGCGATATGGAGACATATCAAGAGGGATCTTATAGGCGATGCGATAAGCGCATGAAATAAAATGAAGAAGTTGAAACCAGTTATGCTTATCTAGTCGTACAAGTTTCTACAATATCGTCTTAATCTCTCTATTTGAAAGTTCAGCCAAGCCATTTGATTGTGGTTGGTAATGGAAATATGGCATGACGTTCAATGATGCATTCCTTCGTTAGTTTTTGACTTCTCTATTTATGAAATGTATACACCCCTCAGAAATGAGTATCTTGGTATCTAGAACCGAGAAATAATGTTGTCCCTGAGAAAATGACAAACTACACAACTGTCAACGAAATGCGCAGGAATAGCTCCACCCAGGGACTCAAATAATCCATAGCAAGCAGGATGTAATAATACCATTGACTACCAGGAAATGGGCCCATTAAGTCAATGCCCCAAGCATCAAACACATCTGGAATTTGGATGAACTTGAGTTGCATTGAATCTTTGATACCAATGGTTGCTCCTAATTCCGGTCAATCAATTCAGCCCTTGACATATGATACATCATCCTTAAATATTGTAGGACACCAGTGGACATGCTGCTATACTTTAGTTGTCGTCCTATATCCAAAATGGTGGCCTCCTACTTCGAGCTTATAACAGTGCTCGATGACAGTGGTTTACTCTTCCCGAGGAATGCACCAATGCCAAATGCAATCTGCACCCTCCATGAAAGTTGTGGATCTTCCCATTGGTAGAAATGAATATAAGACAAAAACATACCCTTCTTTATCCTTGTCTAATTTCGTGGAACTTTCATAGAAATGCAAAAGTTAACAATATTGGCACACTAGGGGAGAGATGCAACACTCAAGATTGCTAAGTCAAGAAAGGTCCCAGTCATCTATACAATACTCAAGGGGGTTTCTTCACATTCAATTCAGGATAAATAGTCTATCATCACATTTTTAACTCAAGGCTTGTCTCTTATCTCAAAATCAAATTCTAGGAGGGGAAGGATCCATCACAACAGGTGTGACTTGGCATCCTTTTTCTATTGTATGTACGTGATAGCAGAGTGGTTAGTGTAAATAATCACTTTAGCTCCGAAAACGGTGATTTTTAATTTCTTGAGAGCAAAAATGACAGCCAACAGTTCTTTCTTCATTACAGTGTAATTCTTCTAGGCATCATCTAATGTCCTACTAGCATAATGTATAGCAAATGGAACAACATCCCTGCATTCTCCTAACATGACCCCAATAGCATAATCTGACACATCCATCACGATCTCGAATGAGAGAGACCAATCTGGTAGTTATAGAATAAGTGCTTGAGTAACGAAATCCTTCCACTAATTAAAGTACTTAATCAATGAATGGTAAAGGAAAGTGATCCTTCTTAGTAACTGATTTCAGGTACATGTAATCAACGCAAATGCACCATGATGTAGGTACTCTTGTCGAGATATCATCCTTGGTCATTAGTAACTACCATAATCTGGATTTCTTCGAAACAATGTGTAATGGGCTCACCCATTTATAGTTGTAGATGGGATAGATGAAGCCAAACTCATACCACTTCATTATATCTTTCACGACGACTTCCTAGAGATTAGGATTCAGTCTATGCTGAAACTCACGAGATGGCTTGTTGTCATCCACTAAGTGGATGTGGTACAAACACATGGCCAGATTTATCCCATGGGGATTTGAAAATGTTCCATTCAATAGCCTTGCGATTTTTTTCTAGAATCTCTAGCAAGCGAGATTCTTGATCAACGATCAATTGCGACTTGATAATGACCATATATTGTTGAGGTTCACCCCAAAGGAAGGAATATTTCATGTTTGCTAGAAGCAACTTTAATTCATGCAAAATTGGAGTTGGCTTCTTGGTAACCTCTAAGATGGAGCAAATGTTAGTTCCTTTATTGTTATCTCATGTATTGTCCACCTCAGTTACTCCTAGTTCAGATTGAATATCGAGCATGTCCTCAATAAGTTTCTTTCTTCAAACAATGCAATCATCTAATCAACAAGAAATTCCTCATCCTTAAGGGTACTGAAATTGATTGTGCTTTCCAAGTCCTCTAGTGAGAGGATTTCCTAGGTTTTTGTATCATTCAAACTCAAGCACGGATCTCTAATTTCATAAATGTTGTCACAGTCTTCTTCAGTCAATGTTGTCGGCTCACTTTCCTCAGATGTACTCTTTACAACTTTCATCTCAGTTCTCATGTCAATCAATAATGTATTGATGCTTAAATGGAACGCGATCTTTTCATATCCATAATCAACTATCATCTCGGTTGTTTGGAGGAACGACTGACCAAGTATGATCGATTTCTAGAGTAATGGTGCATGTGAATACATGTCCAGGACAATGAAGTCCACTAGGAATTGCATGTCCAATACGATTACGATAAAATCCTCCGATATTTCTCGAGGTCACGTAACGAATCGATCAGCAAACTGAAGTACCATACTTAAAGGTTTGAGTGGACCCAACCTGAATTCTTAAAGAATGCAATGGGTTTAAGGTTTATATAAGAGTCGCTATCAAGTAGAGTTCATTCAAAGATCTGATCAAATATCTGGCATCCGATTAACAGAGCTCCTTGTCTTTCTTGTTGGTAGGGGGGTTGTTGATAGCATTTACATTTGCTATGGTCGGGATGTGCTTCTCAAGACGATTGTGTCGATTTTTATGAGGTTGACGCTTTGAAGTACATGCCTATTTCAATCCTTTTTTCATAGTTGGCTTGTATTCCACCGATTTCACAAGTAACATTTTAGAATAATATTTTGCATATTTTATATAACACAAGGATCAGATAATGTTGTTTTGAATTTTCCATTTTTTTGTTGATTTTCATAGCATCTGGAAATGTAATATGTACATTGTTCAAAAGTTATTCCTAAAAGCAACATTTACATTTAAATGATTAGAAGAAATACAAATATATGAAACATGGGGAAAGATGAAAAGATAAACATCGGTGTTGTTAATCGGCACATGAGAGGCTATAGATGTTGACTTCTCCTTAGTTGTCTCAACGAAGCCTTGGTTATTATTCTATTTTTTATTTTTTATTTTCTTCATTTTTTAATCTTTTTCTTCCTCATATGGTGTTGCATGATATTCATCTTTATCTTCTCATACAGAGTTGGATGCAGGCATGGATGACAAAGATTCACCTTGTGGATCTTTATTCGTCACTTTCGCAAGTGCATACGATTGTAGAGTCATACCACTCTTGTGAGTATTAGCATTAGATAACATAACAGATTTATTCAAACATGACTCAGGTTTAGATTGGATGATACTGGCTACCTGCTCTTTATGACGAAAGTTATTCGGATTAGATTCAACCTATGACGGAATGATGACTTCGTAGAAGTCAGATTGTCTGTCTTATAGATAATTTCTCCTATGTTTTTCACCAGTTATATCAGGCAGTCCATGGATGGTTTCACAAGAACTTCCTTAATCTGCTCAGCAAAATGTGTTCGCTGATTTTGATAATTTTAGAGGTTGTAATTTGTGACTTTGATATGAATGATGAGGAGGGAATGACTGATAGTTGTGCGGAGGAGGGTACTACTGCTGAAAATGAGCAGACGGTTGTTTCTGGTGGTTCGGTGTTTGTGGTAACCGAACTGCTGGTAATATGGTCTCTAGGTATGAGCTTGATGTGGAGACTATTAATGCGCATGTTGGAGCTTGAATGGTCTCCAACCGTGATGTTGTTGGAATGGCCAGATAGTCCTTGATTGACCATGTTGTTGTCCATTTTGATGGGTCACTTACTGATCGTTGCTCCAAACTCTGTTCACCTCTTGAATTTGTGGAGGGGTTACGAAGAATGGGTCAACATATGACTGAGTCTCCAGAAGGTACACCACCATCTGTGTCTGTTGCGGAGATTACTAAGGCGCTTGGTAAGGTGCTTGCATGTACTATATGTGTTGAACCAAATGTGATTGTCTTGTACTCTGCTACGGGTTGGCTTCCTTTTGCTCAGTCGATGTCTCCACAGATGAACATGTAGACTGACACAAGGTTATAGTGTTGACCTGAAGCTCAAGATGATTTGTTATTTGGTCGACCTTACCTAGATTCTTGGTCCTTTCTTCGATCACATTCTATTTTTCAAGATCATGTGATTGGTTCTCAATAATATCGATCTTCGAGAGATGATTCCCGACTATACTAGATTTGAAACTCTTGTGTCTCTCTCTATCTAGTCCAAATGATGATGCCATGTAACTGATTAGTAGAGGATCTGTAGATTGTTCTGGAAAAGCACGGGGTGAAGATAGGGCAGTCAATCCTTTGGACATATCATAAAAAATTTGCCAAACAATGTTTTCATCCTTGTTGTAATGGGACCATCTAAAGGCTACATCCATGATCTTCTGAGAATCTTGATTTAACCCACCAAAAACTTTATGTACCATATTGGTCTTTGGGACCTTATGGTTGGGTCACTTCTCTTCAAGGTCCTTGAACCTTTCCCATGCCTCGTGATCAGGCTTATGGGATACCTGTGAAAAGTTGGAGATTAGTGCACACATTTGATTCAGATGTCCCAAAGTCTATAATTTATGTTGGAAGGCCAACTTGAGTGCCTCCATGCTCTTCACTATTTTCCCCAGATGGTTTATTAATAACAGTGCCTTTTCCTTAAGGCTGAATAGGAAAGCAGTCATTTTGACTACCTCCAACAGGATGTTAGAGTAGTACATGTTTCAACAAATGCGGTTGAACTGCTGATGATGGATATAGGGCTCCTCATTTGTTTTCACATAGAATGTGGGAAGAAGTGAGATCATTTGCAGCTTTAGTTCAAAGTATAAGTGGATCTAAGGAATTTGGATCCCCTCAGTCTTCTATCCAGCTTTAGGATTGTAAGTCTTCTTAAGAGTCGGCTTTGGTTGCTCTCTCACATCAACATCACCTTTATGGTATCCACCTTCTTGATAGTCTTCTCCTCAATGTTGTGCTTATCCTCCTCTATGGTTTCCTCTGTCCCTCCTCATCTAAACCAAGATATCCTGAAATGTTGTTTGGGCAATGACCTGCTCAGTAAGCTACTGCTTGATCACCTGTATCAGGGTGATAATCTATGCGTTCACTTCATTTTGATCTACTTGATTTCCTTTTCCCTTCAGTTCCATATCAAGTTTAGAATCCGAAGATACAAGATCTATCTCATGTTCAAAATCTATAATTGGAATATCCCGATAGTTCTAGAAACAAACACCAGATGTGGAGAAGAGTTCAGAATCAGGGTCGATTCTGATTTTTATTAAGGTTGAAGATGTATATGGAGGAAAGTCAATCTCCATCCAAAAAGGTACAAATTCTGGATAACAGAGATCCTAGTTTATATGAGAAAGAGGTAGGGACTCAGAGCGGTCTGCAAGGTCTGAACCATGCTCTCAGGAATCACCTCGAATTATTTGAGATGTCGGTATTGGAGACTCAATGTGGGTTTTCTTGAGGTCCGAACAAAACCATCTCTAAGGCAACTTCTTAGCTAAAAAAAGATTTAAATGATGTCGAATAGACCATGGAATGAAGGTGCGAGATAGAAAATAAAAGAAAGGCTCGAACTGAGTAAAAGAAAAGAAGTCTAAATGAAAGGCGCAAGTGCACGATGCTTTTGATCTTGACCAAAAAGAACTAATAAATCAAACCTCAAGCCAAGGGTGAATTCTCCTACTCAACATAGTGAGACGTGAAGATTCAACAATTATCATATCAATTTTATTAGTTCTCAAGCATTCTTGTAACAATTAGTCCTTAATGGCTATCCCTATAGGCGAGTGAGTATTACCAGACAATCATAATGTACATCAGACTTCCTTTGTAACTAGCAACTTGTACTTTTTTAAGGTCCTTATTATTGGGTTTGGATCCACTACTCAGCCAAATAAGTAGAAAGAGGAATCTGATAAGTGAAACCATCACTTCCCCCTTGGGGAGGGTACTTGGATGTGGCATGATGAGATAGGGACACACCATCGCAGTTTCCCTATGCTCAGTACTTCATACCAAGTCCTCAAGAAGACTCAGTCCTACTCACGCACGCAATCATAGAAAAGCTCGTATTTTGTGAATACAGTCAATAGACAAGGAAATACCCATGCTGGGATTTGTGCCATAGAACTTAATGGACATGCCTAACTCGGTTTGGAAGGTGCTAGAGAACAATGAGGGTATTGTTGATAAACCAAAATCCGACCCACAATTTAATTAATGTAAAGTGTCATTGGTGTAGAAGAACTGCGGAGATCGGATTTCGATCGATCAAATAAAAAATTAGAAAAAATAGGAGAGAGAAAGAGGACCAAGAATGAAGGAAATGAAGTCAGCTCTCCTATTTTATCCCTAAACTATTTATTTATCTAGGTTAATTTCCCTGGGTTATACTTGAGAAGGCAGAATACATATATTACGTCTTTTGAGAGAAAGAGAAAATTCGTGATCTTTATTTCTTCTTGAAAAAGGAAACAAGATACTCAAAATTGATACAAATTTAGAAAAATCAAATCAAGCAAAATACGCAACAAAAATCCACAAAAACTATAAAGAAATCTCGCTAGGGTAGTTGTGTAACTACCCTAGAAAACTCGACGAAAAACAAAGTCAAAATGAGGTCCAAAATTACCCTATAGTTCAGCGGTAGAAGTGCAACAAAAAATTTAAAAGTCTGTTACTAAAAGGTCCATGTCCAGTGACTGAAATGAAAGAAAAACTAAAAGTTTTGCCTTTAGGTCCTTACATAGGGACCTAAACGCAAATACTGTAAACTTCTGGAGCGGGATTGAGTATCTGGAACTTCATAGTTTTATAATGTATTTTTTCCACCCCTTTCGTGCTAATGTCCATGATTAGAAGATCTGAGCAGATCTGGACTGTCCGCGGAGGACACGTGGCAGCAAAATTGTAGCACTTGGAGTTCTTGAATTTCTTCCCCGTTTGAAGTAGGTGACTACGGCGTTCTCTTCTCCGACTTCTCGTCGGTGGCTGGTTGATCGAATGGAGCTCCTGCAGGGCCAAAGGGGTGCACCTTCACCCCTCGAACTATCCTGCGGGTGAAATGGCGGCGAAGTCGATGGAAGAGGTTGGGCATCGTCGAAGAAGATGCCTCCTCTACATCAAGGTCGACTGAAATTGTGAAAATCATGGGCAGCCAATACCGTGTGATTAATCAAAGGAAATGCTCTAATAGGATGTTTGTTGCTCCAGATCATGAATTACCTGCAATTGAGATTTATATTGCTTGATTTCGAATGAAATTGGCCAAGAACATGATAGTTTGCCGATCGAATAAAGTGTTTCCAAAAAATGTTCTAACAGTGAAAATGGAATATAAATGGAGGGCAGTCTTGGGTTAAGTGAAATGAATTTGAGAGGTAATTTGGTGTTACGACTAAGAGGGTGATTACATGAGTCTAATTACGCTCTTAGAAACAAATTATGGCACATAAATCGAGAATTAAAAGGAGAAAGATGGATGTTACCTGGGAACGCAGGGTTAGAACCGCGCTGGTCACTGCTCGACGGGGCGGCTTCGTGGAGCTGTACGTCATGGTGGCAGTGATGCAAGGCATCGAAGGTGCCTTGGAACCTTCCTCTGATGATCCCTCTTCCACGCGTAGCTCACCCGAGGCCCTGTCACAGCCGGAGAGAGGCAGAGAATGGAGGTGAAAGTGGTGGCTCAGCCAGGTGGTTGCTGGAACTAAGAAGTTAGGAAGAGTTAGTTACTAATGGACGATGTTCATGGGTTTTTATAGACGAATCGGAGTGGAGTTAGGTGAAGATAGACGATGGGCATGTATTAGGGTTGTTAGGAGATGGTAGTGGAGGGTTTAGATTAGGTGAAGAGGTTAGGAGAAGCGTGGGAGAATTTGTTGAAGATCAGTGGTTAGAACAAAACACCGGACTGTGTTCTTGAAGAAGAAGACACTAGGTGCTGACACGTGTCAACACCAGGTTGGCCAATATCAAGAAATGGACTAATAAATAGATATTCAATAGTAAATACGGTTATTTTAAATAGATATAAAAACGAAAAGTATAGATAATTAAATTATCCAAAATATGGTATAATTAGTTTTTATAAATAATAAGTAAATTATGAAATATAAATATTATATTAATAAATAGGCATAAATACTTCTTGATAAATAGATAATTGATTTATATTTTAAAAATTTATAAATAATATAGCATTTTTATAATTTATTAATTAGTAAAATAATAAAAAGAGTATGTGTAATTTTTTGTGGATTTTGAAAAATTAATTTAAGTATATTAATAAATATGGATATAAGTTATGTAGTTCAAATTTACCAATAAATTAGGTTTTTTGATTTATTTAAAATAATAAATAAGCTCTAAAAATTCTAGAAATAAATTAAGGTTAAAATACAAGATCAAGAAAATAATTAAAAATTATAAAATCATTAAAATAATAAATAATGTGTTCTAGATAAAATAAATAGCCCAAAAACACAGTTGTGGTTAGGTCCCGAAACCGACTTTTTGCAAATGGACTCCGAGTTTAGTGAAATAACCTCCATTAATAAGAAAATATTATTTTATGAACTAAAGTGAGTAGAGTGAAATTGGAGTTTGTATGAGAAAGTTATGATGTTCGGGAGTTGATATTTTTACAGTTTACAAGTTGGATTTCTTGGCATAGATACAAGATATTATTTTTAACTTATTTTTATATTTTCTATACATTTTTAGAAATAATTACGAAAAGAGTTTAGTGAAAAATATTCAAATGAATTAATTAAAATCAATGAAGTTTTTCTAATTATTTGATAAATAACGAAGAGTGCATAGAGTGTGTAATTAATTATTTTTTATTGTTTTTTTCCTTATCTCCCCCTACTTATTTATTTGTCGACCAATCCAATCTGACTTGGTCTCAGAAGTTAGGTTATAAATATATCTTTCAGCTATATTTATTTTATAAGTCACATTGTACATATATACGTATCTATAATTTGCCTTTTCTTTGTTTTCTTTATTTTTATTCTTTTATTTATTTACATGATTTTGATGCATAAAAGTGCACTTTTATTCATGAGTATGGTTTTGATAAAAAAAACATGTATTTGTTAAGATTTTAAGACAAAATGTAGACAGAATGTTAATTAATCATGGATTCATCAACCGCCTATACCTAAACTTTGCTAGTCCCTTAGCAAACACTTATTTGAAAAATAAGGGAAAAAGAAAGAAAGTTTGAATGAATTTGTTTTCCTAAACCAATTCAAGAGAACAGCCAAAGGACAGAGCTCGATCTGGCCTGAAACAAGCATTTTATCGGAGCCTTAACTAGGATTAGTATTTTAGTCTCAACAGCACTCAAGTTCCACAAATCCTTAGTTAGGTTCACCTCAACAACCTGTTCAGATCCACTTATTCATATCGCGAACTCTATCAACCTTATGAATTCAATATGTACTGTATGTGAATTGTTTTAGCTCTTCCCACTTGAAAAAAACAAAGAAACCACCCATCCCAATAATGCACTCCCATTGGTTCCTCATCCATGTACTCTTTCCTCGAGGAGGGGGGTATTACCTTCTAAGGTCAGGTCGTGATGTGTCCAAAATCGAATATGGAGAGAAAGTAGCTGAATGAGAAAAGCGACCAGTGTAGACGCATCTCCTTGTGAAGATCAGCCGGTGTAGCTAAGTCTCCACTAAAATGTGCAGGATTTTTGGTGGAAGCTCGTACCATTGTAATCATGTTTGTATTTGGTGGATTCTTCTTTGAATTGGCTTTGTAATGATGCTTTCTCTGCATCAATCTTTTTTTACCTCGACAAATATAGCATCTTTTCATTCCATCCATTTTTTGAGGTCTTGGAAAAATTGTGCCAGCAGATCCTTTCCACATCCGAAGCAATTATTGCAACCCCAATCTCTCTCATCTTTAGACTTCAGTACCACTAGACGAGGATGAAAATGCACCACTAAAATGGATTGCCTTTCGAGGCTTCATGCAAGTTGAGCTAAGTGCAAAGTGCATGTGTCCAAAATTGGTTCACGGATGAAGAGTTGAACAGATGACACCAAGTATTCTACTTAGCATATTTAAGTTGACTTCCCAAACATGGTCTTACTAAATCCACTTCCTAACTAGGCTCCTTACATTGAGAGTTAAAGGCCATAATCAAGCTCCATCCTTTAGACTTTTCCCAATCTTTAGTTCTAGAAATAAAACTAATTATAAAAAATGCTAATGCAAATGCAACCATGTTTTTGAGAAGTATATTTTCTGAATTTTACTCATTTTTGTGGATTTTAAGGATTTTGTATTTTTTATGGATTTTAGGACTTTGCATTTTTATGGATTTTTCAATTTTTATAAACAAGTTTATGTACATGAATTTTACAAGATAAATTACCCCTTATTTTATTTGGATTAAATAACTAATGTATTTTATGAATTTTATATACAAAGAATTTTACATGGATTAAATGAATTTTACACCTATTTTAATAGATAGAATTTTAAATAAGTATTATACATAATTTAAATACATATTTTAAATACATATTTTAATTAAGAGTTTTAAATCAGTATTTTAGGTATATTTTACTTATTTACAAGGATTTTATAACTATATTACCCACTTTTTTAGATTTTATAGATATAGAGAATACAAAAACTATGAGTTATGGACGCAATTATATATAAAATTATATACGCACCCCCTCTACTTAGATTGTGTTATGTCCTCATAGCATGTAAAGAGAAAAGGGAGAACATAACTCATGATAAGTAAAAGTGGGTGAAAAAGAATAGAAGTCAGCCTTCGGCGAAGGTTTCCGCTCGACATTTGATTTCAAACTACATATTTGATTATCAAAATATAGCTGCGAATGTTCGCTACTATATAAATATGTTCGTTTTTGAATAAGAAATATGTTGTTAAAAATGGCAAAAGTACGTCACGCTTGGAGGAAGAAGGGGGGAGGTAGCGCGCAAATGAGCACTGAAAAGGGTTGGTGTGTCCCCGCGTGTCCGCAAGCTACTATAAAAGCCTTCCAGGGCCGGGAAGCGGGGGCTTCCGAACACGGCCCCTCCCGTCCCCGAGGACTATCTCATAACGGGGGGTTTCACGTCACGAGATGGTCCCAGAAGTGAGAAATCAGAGGACTTGTTCCGACCCCCCTATACTTACGATCTGGTCTACGTAAGTATAGTGGAAGACAAAAAATGAGGTGCCTGAGGGAAAAAGTATACAAACGAAGTAACAAAAGGAGAATGAAAAATGAATTCAACGACATCACTCCCCCCTATACTTTGGATAAGGCATCTTAAGTATTGAAAAGATTGTGGCTAAAATTAGGGACCAGTGATTAGAGTAAAGGAAAGGAAAACAAAAGAAACATAAAAAGAAAAAAACCAAAATGCGACAATCAGCGGGCAATTGGTCCCCCCATACTTAGGATCTAGTATTCTAAGCATATAAGACAAACAAAAAATGGGGACAATTGTGGACTACAAAGAATATACAGGTGGTGTACTCGAGAAAAAACCGAAAGGCTCACAGGTCTCTGTATGGGATGAAATGAAGTGAAAGAGTAGTCATGCATCCTATACAAAGTAGATCATCTCAACCTGTGTCGTACTGAATAATCTGTTGTGCATGTGCATACTGATCCCTTGCTAAACAGTAGTAGAGATACCTCTTTAAGTGTACTCTGTATATGGCATGGCTCTCCCTACTGAAATACGTGTCTCCTGAGTCGGACTACAGAAGGTGTCTATATGTTTAATCATCACATAATCCGACTCTCTACGCTGAATAGATTATATGATCTGCGGAATATAAGCAACTGACTCTCGTGCTGCAATATGTGTACTCTCAGTCTGCAGCACTGAGATGTCTACTGCTATTGACTGCTCATCTGGATCTGATGTGAACTCTGTATCTGTATATGAACAGTCATCTGCAGAACTAGGTACCATGTCACCTACCCTATCCTCCTGTAGGATATCATGGGTATCAAAATAAATGCTCTCAAGATCAAGAGACTGTATCTCATCTATGTGCTGGCAATCCTCTGCAAGACTGGTGTTTTCTAAAGTAAATGACAATACTAATCTAGGACTGCTACATCATCTTACCATATGAATGTGTATCTCTCCACCATCTGTGAGGAATGATACTCTCCCAGCATCATAATCAAAGAGTGCTCTCACTATCTCCAAGAAGGGTCTCCCGAGAATGATTGGAGCCAGATGTAACTGCGTAGGGCACATCACGTCTAAGACAGTAAAGTCCATGGGAATCTGCAAGCCCTGAACGGTTATGATAATGTTCCTCAACACACCTTGTGGTCTCTTCACAGATCTATCTGCAAAATGAAGTATCGCTGGTGATTTGTAAAGAGGACCTATCTTGAGCTTATAAAGCAAAGAAGATGGAAGTAAATTAATCAAGGAACCATTATCTAAGAGAGCGATGGAATGTGACATCTTCAATCTGGCATGTGGCATTGAGCTCTAAAATCCCTTTTCTTCATAGGTACCTTATTCTGAATAGCACAAGAAGTTGCCTTGGTCAATACATATTTCTCAACTCGTGATCTCTTTTTCCTACGTGTTGTGCATTTGTTCCTCAACTGATTCTTGAGCGTAGGAAAATGATCCAAGGCATCTTGAAGTGGAATCTTCAAAAAATGTGATATTTCAATAGTCAATTAGTTTCGAGAGTAACAACATTATTTTTGGCTTTTTCTTTCCTTTTCCATACAGAGCATCAAGAAAAGGAACAATTTCAAGAACAACAAAATTCTTTTTATTCAAATCAGGATTTGCTTGTACATCAAGAGTCTCAGAATTATCGACAAACCTCTCTAGTATGGGAGAAAAACATCTGCTTCAGGAGTGTCTAAATGGTCTGGCATGATATCGTTGTCTTATTCACCTGTGTCCATGCCAACTGCCTAGGCATCGCTCCCCTCTCTCTAGTAATAAAGCTGGACATCATGTTGATTCTCACCATCATTGCAATCCTACTCCTAAGCATCAAGATGTGTATCATGGATCGACTCTCGCTGCTTATCATGTGCCCTCTCCTCTCGGTCAGGTGCTTGTGGTGATCTACCGCTCCTGAGACGATTGAAGTTAGATATGAATTCAGGAAAAGAGATCGTAGCTATCGTGATGTTTCCCTTATCTGTGTGCCTCCTCTTGTTGTTCGGGTTCATATGAGGACGGGCTGAGAGAGTGGTCTTGGTCATGGTTAACTCATCCAGACGATGGCAAACCCGCTCCATATTAGTTTTGGGTGCTGTCTGGAGCTTGCTCAGCATGTCCATGATCCGGCTCAGCGCCAGCGTCTGTGAAGATATATCGGACTCAGTGCAATGACCTTGGCTATCTATTCTCTCCTACCTAGAAGTGTGCTATTGTGCGTACGACTGAGGAGATCTCTGTGGAGTATACAAAGATTGTTGCTGCATGTATTGATGCGACTTTGAATGCGAAGTAGGGTACTGAAAAGAATGTGGTCTCCGATATGCCTGTTGGTGAGACTGCGGCATGTAATTTTGCTAGTGATGGAAGTGTGGACGTCCATGCTACGGATGATTATAT
The DNA here is from genome assembly GCA_037367405.1 of Ottelia alismoides. NCBI lineage: Eukaryota > Viridiplantae > Streptophyta > Magnoliopsida > Alismatales > Hydrocharitaceae > Ottelia > Ottelia alismoides. The sequence continues at coordinate 318,080 of JAZKJV010004395.1, forward strand.
GGTTGCGGCTGCTGCTGGTGTATGCTCTGAGGAATAAAATGCGACGAAGGCTGAATCGGAGCATATCATATCCCATTCAACTCAAGAGTAGCCTGAGAATTAACATCGACGTCTCCAAGGCTAGTGATCTGGCTAGAATCGGCATTGGATGGATCCTCATGCCAATCAATCTACGGAGTCTCAGTAGGCTCAACCGGCTCACTCTGAACAAAGTGAATCTGTTGGGTGGGAGGAGTGGGTTAAGATCTCCAAACTGGATGAGAAGTCAAAGAAGCAAGACGGGATTCCCGGTACTGAAGTTATAAATCCATCACCTTCTTTGTCAGATCTCTCAACTGCTGGGGAAGTGATGAGGGTTTCTCCAACTCTCGCAGTGGTTGCAATCATGAACTTCCTTTTGAATCACATCGACCAATGTCAGTTTTTCACTAATAAATCCCATGTTCGTCTGTGATTCAGAATATGAAATATTCACCACCTTCTGATGCTTTCGGTGGTGTGGTGGCTGCAGGGCCTTCTAGAATGCCCGAGTAGAGTCAACAACTCATGAGTTCTCTGCCATCCCCTCAAAGATGAACCAGACAGACTCGACATCCTTATTTAAATAACCACCGCCACATGCAGCGCTTACTAGGCCCTGAACATCTGGCTGGAGTCCTCCAAAATAATTCTGTACAAGCACCTTTAATGGTATCTCATGATGAGGGCATATCTCTGTAAGGTCTGTGAATCGATCCCATGCCTCATGGAATGATTCATTTAGTAACTACGTAAATTTGGAGATCTGACTCCTCATCATATTTGACCGTCCTAGAGGAAAATATTTATGTATGAATGTAGAATTCAGATCGTCCCATGTAGAGATCTCCCTCCCCAAATGATTAAGCCAGTAAAGTGCCTTATTCGCTAAGGTGAAGGAGAAGGCCTTGAGGCAAATAGCCTCCTACGTAACTCCTAGAAAACTAGATGTACCTTAAATCATCTTGAAATGCTACAAAAAGGTAAACAACTCCTCTGTAGCATTCCTGTAATACTTTGTAAGCAAAGAAACAAAGGACGGTCTCAGCTCATATGACACTTGATTCGGTGGTAAATGAATCCAATGGTGTAGCATTCTGGCTCCATGGTCATACTCATCTCTCAATGTTGCGGGAAGCACAATAGGCGGTGTTGGATTCCAGGCTCCTGCTCTCAGTGCAGCAATCTCAGCTCGCAACTCATCCTGAACTCTACACTGGTTTCTGATCTATAAGTTCATCTCCTGCAGTGTATAAATAATCCCTGTAGTAAAATCTGTTGTTGGATCGGGTCTATCCTCGGTATGTCGCTCCCCAGTCGATTCGTCCTCAGCCGGTCAGTCCTCAACTGGTCCCTACCCTCTAGCCATTGTCTTTGAATCCTCTGAGAAGGAAAAAGTCTCATAAGAACTCGGTGAGCAATGTGCAAGAGAAATAGACGAATATTTGAGGTGCAGGTCTACCTCAATAGAAGTGTTGGGAAGCGAGGGAGTCTGGGTCTAACTCTGTTCGTGATGAGATGGGATCAACTCGGAAAGAGGGTCATCACGAGTCTGTGAAGATGTACGATGGACAGTGGATCGAAATCTCATGGAGTATAAGAGAAAAAGCCATCGAGTCATCATCTTTGATGTCAAACGAATATCGAAGAGAGCATGATGCCAAATCAAGAAAATGAGGATGAAGGCATATAAGACACGGTATAACGTACACCTCGCAAACACACACAAAGCAACCCCAATTTCACCAACTTAACCCGATGATGATTGTAAAAGTTCAATCATTAATCTTTTCGATTTTAGGGTTTTTTGGCAATCAGGTCTTTTAACATATTAATGTGAGCTGATAGGTGATCGAAATTTCCCCGAAACAATGTCCTGAGTTCTTACAAGAAACCTCCTATTCTCAGCCAGTATGGGAGTAAGTACGAACCATTTCCAGTTACTCATGTTACTTGAGGACCGTGCTATTGAAGTTTCCTCTAAACCTCCCACTCTGATAAGGAAATTCGGACCGTTTCTGGCTACCCGAGAGTCCCCACTAAAGATTTGGTCATTAAGTGTATGAACTAAGTAGTATTCCAAAAGAAACTCGGACTGTGGTTCTAACCTCAAGTGTCGTCCCTCACTCACAAATCTGGAGTTTACCTGCAATCCATGTGCTCGGGGTTGCTCTCCCAAAACAAATGATCTTTTATGTTGATTTTATGTCAAATATATTAGCAGTCCTGGTTTTATTTTTCTATTATCTCTTTTTTTGGTATTTTCAAAACACACATAATGATTTTTTTTCTTTTTTATTTTCGTAAATAAGCATGCACCTAGGTTGCGGGTCCTAGAACTAGCTACGAAGGCGTAAGCAGAAAAAAAATTGAAAAATCCGAAACAAGCACCTAGCCAAGAAATGCTGCGGAAAACCAATGATGCGAGAAAAGCCGCAGTGGGTGCCCTTCTCCCCCAAGTGCACGACACTCGGTGAAATAGACCCCGAGAAAAAGATGGAGGAAGGTACAAGTCGGGATGCCTTTACAGGGCCCCTTCTACAAAAACATAAAAATGGGCAAGTGCCCTTGCTCTTTTTAAAAAAATATTACAAGTAAGAAAAACAAAAAAATGTTAACTCATTATGCTCCTCTTCAACCGAATCGTAGAGAAAGAGTCGGTCTCTGTACTTTCAATTGACTCAGTTTATGCAAAGGTTGTTAGCAAACAAACTCACCCAAAAATATAAAAATAAAATAAAACAAAAACCATAAATTGAAGAAAACAAAAAGCAAATCAAAAGAATATCGAAGAAAATCAGAAAAGCAGTAAAAATCAAGAAATAGAAAAATCACGAAATGAAGTTGAAAATCGAAATATAGCTAACACCTCCCCGGCAACGGTGCCATTTTGATAAACCGAAATCCTACGGTTTAATTAAAGAAAAGTGTCATCGGTGTACAAGAACCGCGGAGATCGGATTTCGATCGATCAAACAAAAATTCAAGTAAAATAGGGGAGAGAAAGAGGAACAAGAATGAAAGAAATGAAGTCAGCTCTCCTATTATATCCATAAAATATTTATTTATCCAGGTAAGTTTTCCTAGGTTGAACTAGAGGAGGCAGAATACCTATATTGCAGATTTTAAGAGAAGGAGAAAATTAGTGATCCTTATTTCTTCTTGAAAAATGAAACAAAACACTCAAAATTGATACAAATTTAGAAAAATCAAATCAAGTAAAATATGCGACAAAAATTCACAAAACTATCAAAAAATCTCGCTAGGGTAGTTGTGTAACTACACAAGAAAAATCGATGAAAGACAAAGTCAAAATGAGGTCTAAAATTACCCTACAATTCAGGGATAGAAGTGCAACAAAAAATATTAAAATCTATTTCAAAAAGGTCCCTATCTAGGGATCAAAATGAAAGAAAAACTAATGTTTTGCATTTAGGTCCCAACACTGGGACCTAAAGTAAATACTGGAAACTTCTGGAGAGGGATTGAATATCTAGAACTTCGGAGCTTTATGATGCAATTTTTCATCCCTTCGTCCTAACGGCCATGATCATAAGATTTGAGCGGATATGTACCATCCGCGGAGGAGACGTGGCGGCAAAGTGTAGCACCTGGCATTCTTGAAGTTCTTCCCCTATCTAAAGAAGGTGACTGCGGCGTTCTCTTCCCCGACTTCTCGCCAGCGCCTGCTTGATCGAATGGAGCTCCTGTAGGGCCAGAGGGGTGGTGGCACCTTCACCCCTTGAGCTCGGATGTAGGCGAAATGGCAGTGAAGTCGATGGAAGAGGCTGGGCATCGTCGAAGAAGATGCCTCCTCTAAGGCAAGATCCACTGAAATTGTGAAAACCTTGGGATGCTAATCTTGCCTGATTAATCAAAGGAAAGGCACCAATAGGATGTTTGTTGTTCCAGATGATGAATTATACCTACAGTTGAGATTAATATTTCTTGATTTCGAATGAAATCAGCCAAGAACATGATAGTTTGCAGGTCGAATAAAGCGTTTCCAGAAAATGTTATAAAAGTGAAAGTGGAAGATAAATGAAGGGCAGTCTTGCGTGAATTAGGATGAATTTGAGAGGTGACTTGGTGTTGTGACTAAGAGGTTGATTACATGTGTCTAATTAAGCACTTAAGAAATCTAATTATGCCACACAAATCGAAAATTAAAAAGGAGAAAGATGGAGGATGTTACCTGGGAACGCAGGGTGTAGAACCCCACTGGTCACTGCTCGACAGAGCATTTTCCCAGAGTTGTACGTTGCGGTGGCGGCAATGCAGGGCAGCAGAGGTGCCTCGGAACCTTCCTCTGATGATCCCTCCTCCACATGAAGCTCGCCTAAGACCCTGTCACAGCCAGAGAGAGACGGAGAATGGAGGTGAAGGTGGTGGTTCGACCAGGTGGTTGTTGGAACTTAGAAGTTAAGATGAGTTAGTTATTAATGGTTGATGATCATGAGGTTTTATAGAGGAATCAGAGTGGAGTTAGGTGAAGATTGATGATAGGATTGTATTAGGGTTGTTAGGAGAAGGTAGTGGAGGGTTTAGATTAGGTGAAGAGGTTAGGAGAAGTGCGGGAGAATTTGTGGAAGATCGGTGGTTAGAACAAAACATCGGCATGTGTTCTTGAAGAAGAAGACTTCAGGTGTTGACATGTGTCAACACCTGTTTGGCCAGTATCAAGAAATGGATTAATAAATAGATATTAAATAGTAAATAAGGTTATTTCAATTAGGTATATGAAAAGTATAGATAATTAAATTATCTAAATTTTGGGATAATTAGTCTTTATAACTAAGAAAAAATTATGAAATTTAAATATTATATTAATAAATAGTATAAATACTACTTGATAAATAGATAATTGATTTTTAATTTAACAAATTAATAAAAAAATATACCATTTTTATAGTTTATTAATTATTAAAATAACAAATAGAGTATATGCGATTTTTTGTGGATTTTACTAAATTAATTTAAGTATATCAATAAATATGGATATAAGTTATGCAGTTCAATTATACCTATAAATCAAGGTTTTTAAAAAATAATAAATAAGCTCTAAAAATTCTGAAATAAATTGGGGTTAATATAAAAGATCAAAAAAATAACTAAAAATTATTTAAAAAAATAAATAATGTATTCTAGATAAAATAAATTGCCCAGAAACCCAATTGTCGTTAGGTCCCAAAACTGACTTTTTACAAACGGATTCTGATTTTAGTGAAGTCACCTCCATTAATTAGAGAATATTATTTTATTAACTTTAAATTTGAGTAGACTAAAATTGGAATTCGTACAAGAAAGTTATGATGTTTAGAAGCTGAGATTTTTACAATTTTCTAGTTGGATTTCTTGGCAATATACAAGATAATATTTTTAACTTATTTTTATATTTTTCTATACATTTTTAGAAATAATTAGGAAAAGAGTTTATGTAAAATATGTTCATATGAATTAATTAAAATCAATGAAATTTTTGTAATTATTGGAAAAATAGTGAAGAGTGTATATAGTGTGAAATTATTTGTTTTTTATTGGTTCCTTCCTTATCTCCCCTACTTATTCATTTATCGACCAATCCATACTGACTTGGTCTCAGGAGTTAGGTTATAAATATATCTTTAAATAATATTTATTTTGTAAGTCACATTGTACATATATAGATATCTACCATTTACCTTTTCTGTGTTTTCTTTATTTTTATTATTTTATTTATTTACATGATGTTGATGCATAAAACTGCATTTTTATTCATGAATATGGTTTTGTTAAAAAATGAAAATTAATGGATGGTTACATGTATTTGTTAAGCATTTTAAGATAAAATGCAGATAGAAGGTTAATGAATCATGGATTCATCAATTGCTCACTCAGGATAATGAATGTTCAATTAATAAATTTAATTTTGGTGAAATTTTCCTAATAGACCTTTTTAGAAATATTTTATAACTTTTTTTGGATATGTTATGCAAATGCCTAATTCTTTTGTAAATTGTTTGCTTAGCCTTATGTTCTCAAAATCAGAGGGAGAAGATGGGAAAGCAATGCAAGTCAGAAAATGTAGATGCGATGCTCAGTTAGAAGGTTCAACTTGCTTCCCTTCTCTCTTCATCCGGAATTCTAGATATAATTTTTAAACCTATATGATTGATTGTAATCCACCACTTTTAATAATGTTAAATTGAAGTATAAGAGGTGGAAAATAATTAAGTAAAAACCACAATGTGGAGTATTTTTTCCTTAGCAAGTATACCAAGGTTCAACATAGGGAACGATGATTTTTAGTTATGTGGTTTTATATTAATTTAAATAGTTAACTGATTGCAATTTAAATATTTATGTCTGAAAATAAAATGAAAACAAATAAGAGAATGTGATGATGAAAATGCAATGCAAAATAGTAGAGCCACAGATGTGTTATTTTATTTAATTTTAATCCAATAAAAATAATCCATATCCTCAATAATTAATCACAGATCAAAAGATATCAAATCCAGAAATATATTCAATCAAATTCCATATGCATGCAAGAATGTAAATATATCTATGAATAATCTTGAATTAAGGAGATCAAAAATAATTGTCAAATAAAGATGGTGATCTCAAAATTCTCTCTAATTTAATCCTTAAGTAAATAGAGTTTAATCACATAAAAATATCGAGAATTATGTTAAATATTTCTTAATGACATCCTTATAAATATGAATTCCTCAATTAATAAGATCCATTATCACGAGAGGATTAATCAAGTTAAAAAACCTCATTAGGATCCTTGCAAAATATATCAATAAATTCCTCAATTTAAAAAACCACAATTATATCAATAATCAACCTTCATAAATCAAATTACTCCTTAAATAATATTTTGATACAAATCCAAGTCTGGTATATTCATAAGTTATATAAAATGGTAGAGTACTGAATAAGCTTTTAATCGGCATATGGTGCCCTAAAAAGGGAATTCGTATGAGAAAGTTATGCTAACTTAAAACCCTAATGATTAAATGCAAAAAAATAAATATTTTTCCTTCAATGTGGTTCATGTAGAATGGTAGGGGTCCTTTTGTGATTTTAGAGAGAAGAAGGAGCCATCATGCAATTTAACCTCCCATGTAAGTGTGAAGCATGTGCACTAGAGGTTCGGATGCGATGGTAGAGGCTTGGGAGACCGAGCCTACGTAGCGAACTGGCAAGGCTTGGGCTGACCCGAGCCTCGAGGTGGGGACCTAGGCTTTGTGTGCCCATGTGGTGGTGGTCTGACCATTGAATCAAGGATTAGCCCCTAATCCGAAAGTGGCTGGAGGTCGAGTGCGATGGTGGAGGGCGACAGGTTGAACAGTTGGTTGGACACGATGGAGGGGCCTAAGCTCAGTTGATACACGATCGAGCTAAGGCAAAAGAGGCACGTTGGAGGCGTCGGGGAGAAGGAGGCTAGGCGATTGAGGGTGAGCGACAAGGCGTGCAGGTGTGAAAATCTCGATCGCTGATCTCTGACTGAGTGATAGGCATTGTTGCACGGCTTATAATAAGGTTCTTGCTGCTTGGACTGCGGAGGTGATGTCGAGGACGAGTGAGACGGAGCGAGAGGTGGGCCAACCTCAAGAGACACACGCCAGGGGACATTGTTGGCCGGCGAGAGAAGTGGTCGATGTCGAGGTAGCATGGAGGCCGAGACCACCATCAAAGGTTAAGGTGGTGGGAGGTAGGTATGAGAACAAGTTCACATGATATCTTTTAATATTTACCTATGTGCCACAGTGTGACGAAATTAAATAATTGTTAATCAGTGTGCGCCAACTCTTGGTAAAATTAGTGTAGATAGACAAACATTAATGAAATAAAATTTGAGAGAAGTTCTCTCATACAAGAAAAAAAGCTCTCTCATTACAAGTACAAATTCAAAGAGCTTCCACCAAAGGCAAACGCTCCCAAACATTTTAAAGTGTCCACTTGGACCAAAGCTATTTGGACCAAGGAGTCGGGCTAACACCCAAAAAGGTCTCTCCATCGTATAATGATACAAGTCTGGGTGTCGATGGTATCTTAGATACTCGAAAGAGACACACCCTAGTGTATTCCCAGGAAAACTAGTATAGGTGACTCTGAACTCTCTTGATGGACACATTGATCGACAAACAAAAATACATATGTTGAATAATAAGGCACTCGATAGGATCCTTGTTCCAATGCGAGGGAGAAAAGAAAATGCACAAACCTATGCCCTTCGTCATCCAACCTTCCATTTACACGTTTAAATCTGACAGACTAATGGGATGGTAGATTGAATGTAAGAATCGACTTATTCCCAAGTGTTGAGGATTAGGTCTAGAGGAGAGTCTCATGGACTGGTTTCTTGGGTGACATCTCGACTCGACTCTCATGAAATGCAGTGCACTTAAATTTCATATCCTTATATTATATGTACAAATAGAGAGTCTAATAATTAGAGAAGTTGGATTCCTTTGACTAGAGCAAAAGTTCACTTGAATTAAGGGTCTTTGATGAATCGAGCTTTGAAAATTCACATGCACTGTCAAGAATTAATCCGACTCCATCAATCTTTAGATGCTCGAAGATGTGCCAAGTTTAAATATATGAGGATGATGAATCTCAGATACATCGTATTAAAATCCATTCATTATTCTCCAAGCTTAAACAAATCAATAAAAACCACAATTAATTCATTAATGTTAACTTTTATTAACTCAGCATATATTCTGTGTATATTACTAATCCTATTTATTGTATTAATTACTGACTTTTTCTTTATTGTTTTAATCTATTAAAAACCCTAAAAATAGATTGAATATTGTATATATTTATCTTGGATTTAAAAAGAAATCAAAAATAACAAAATAACAAAAACCTTAAAATAAGTGTTTTTAAATACTTAAAAATGGTTGCAAAATTTCTCCCTTGTACAAATAACCTCTTTTGACTTTTTCAACATGAAACTTGTAGATCTTATTGGGATCTACGACTTTTATGTTTTTACTTTTTGCTAACTTTGCTTCCCTATATTTATTTTTCAATTTTTACTTCTTTTTCATTTTCAGAATAATCTGGTGCGACCATGTGATGCCCTCTGGGCTGCCCATGTGGCCACTTCCCCCTCTCGCCACACACGCTCCTACCTTGGCCATTAGATCACATCTCCCTTCCTCCATTCTAGCCACTCATCCACTGGTCTCCCTCCACCATTTGATCACTTCTCCAGATCTCATATGAACCACTCACTCGTGCTTGCATCTCAACCATTAGATTCTCCTTCATTCAACACTTCCCATGTCCCCACGTCTTCCCTTCTTTCACCCCATTGGATAAGACGCTCAGTTCATCTGGACCGCTCCCTAACAACTCACTCACCACCATTGATCAGATCCATCGATTTGATCCAATCTGTCTACCCACGCGTCAATCCCAACCACTGGATCATATGATCCAATGACGGAACCTCCTCGTCTTCCTCCCACAAAGTCATTACACTCGCCAAGGTCTTCCCCCCTTCCATTTTTAGAGTCGCCCTCCAATTGCCTCTCCAAAAACTAGTGCCACCTCTAAGTAGCCCTCACATCCCTCTCCCTTGCGTAACCCCCAACCTTCGTCCACCTTCCTTTTAGGCTTCACCTCGATCATTCAAAATCTCCACCTCTCTCACCTGTAACCGCCCTCCATCGCCTTCAAATACTCCCCCTCCACCACACTTCTCCCTTATCCATCAATTTTAGGGGTTGAGGCCTAGCTTCCTTCATTATCCGATGATGACCTCCAGCCTAGGTGCGATCCATGGCGATTAGCCATGTAAGCTCCACCTCCCTGGCAGTTGCACAAGCTCCAAGGCCTAGCTACCCTTGTCGAGCGATGATTGAAGCACCTCGAGGCGCTCAGCCCAAGCTCCGCTCCACCAACCACCTCTCCGACTAGGTACTCCTTCTCCTCAATTTCTTTGACTTTTATCCGAATTAATTGAACGTATACGCTCCTCACCATCATCGCCTGACCATGCTCTGACCTTCGTCAGTCATCCAATACCTTCACGCAATCCTCCGCTCACTGTTCCCCCTTCTCCACAACCTGATCACCTCCGCCCATCTTCTTCTTCATCTCAATAGAGAAGGAGCTCCGTTCCTTCACTCCCTCACTCCTACAGGACCCCACATCACTCACTTCGTACGTACTTCACGCATCAACTATGTGCTAATGTCTTCTACAGGTTGAATCCTTTAGTGATCAGAAGCTTCATGGCATCTCTGATCTCGAGCTTTAACTCTGGTGGTGCTTCGTCGACCTCCATCTCCAGCTAACCCCGTGGCTTCTCCACCCGTCAGCCTTCATCGATAGGATCTCACGGACCTTCGAGGATCTTCTACGAGCTCAGGCGAAGGTGGTGGAGCTCTTGCATCCTCACCGGAGCCCCAAATGCACCGCCACTCCTACAATAAGGACAAAGTACATGTGTCATTGGATGGCACCCCTACGGCAACCAACCAACGGCCCAGATGAGGCCACATCACACCACCGACCCTGCAGGTTCGTTGGATCCAAGCCACTCGGCCGAAGCTCCTGAGCTCGCCACATGCCCACCAAACCTAGACCCGTGTGCCTCGTATGTGTGGGGTTGGCTTAATTGCAGCTTCACCCTCCATAGTATCATAAATTATATCCAGGTCCAAGCGTGCGTGCTCCTCACGTACGCGCTTGGACATTTTTCAGAAAGCCGTCGTCGTTTCATGTTCATTGTAAATAAGCCCCTACGTACAAGGAGAAGTTACAAGGAGGCCCTCTAGCTTTTGCAAATTACAAAGAGGTCACTTAAGGACCTGTTTGGAATTCTTTTTCAATTTATTTCCATGATTGTCTTGCATTTATGCCCTTCCATTCCATTTATCATATCTTGAGCATCTGGACTCTGATCTAGTCGATTTCATTTTCATTTTAATGTTTGTTTTATTCTCTATTTAATGGCATGGACTATTTCATGTTTTGACACTTAAATAAATATGATAATTTATGAGATCTATAGTGTCTCCTACTCTTTAATTTAAATGTCATTAATTATCCTTATAGCTCAATTTGACTCTGAAATCCATATTCTATTGCTCTTTGTTATTGCTATTTTGGGCATTTTTGTACATTATTGTTTGCATATTCATATGATGCATATCATACACACAACATCTCTTTTTAACCTACATAAATTCAAACTAAAATGCATGAACCATGTTTATGTGCCATTTAGTTTGCATTATTTTTTGTGCATTTAAGTTTGCATATGAAGACCTAGATTTAGAATTTAATCACTTATGTTTAATCAATAATTTAAAATGAGGAGATGAGGAGGCTCGTGTCCCTGTGTTTGACCTCGATACACTTACCAAGTAAAATAATTGCCACATATTCGAAGTTGTGGTCTTTGTTGAATCAAAATCTATCTCTTGTACTACAATAATACGACCTTATTAAAGAAGCTATTTCTTGATTCATCAACGACTGGGATGTGAGTTGGGGTTCAGTCAGAAATCCGTGGAGCAGGGAGGTTTGGCGGTGGGTCAAGTGAGAGATAAGTGTTGATGGATGGATTCAGCCGAGGCTAGGGCATGTCTGGAGGGCGGTCTCATCCGTCGCATATCATGGTGCGGAGCAAAGAGGTAGGTGGAGCCAGGATGCAAAGTCGAGGCATCGGTGGTGAAATGTGAATGAGCATTGGTCAATTAAGTGTGCAAATGAGGAACGAGTGAAGAACGAGGATGAAGAAGGGGACACTGGTGATGTTTTGCTGGGACTTGTAGGAGTTAGGGCACTTAACTATTCTGATTATCGTCTGCTGAGTTTGGACGAGTTGACCTTAAGACCTCATTGTCCTACAAGAGGACAAGCAACACGAGCAGAATCTCATGGATCGTGCCTCCAAGAAGTTCGTCGCCTCGAGCCCAGGATGCTGTCATCGGCCTGGAGCTTGGGCTCCCTCTCTTGTTTGTATGAGAAGATAATGACGGAGCCTTTAGAAGGTCATCAATGTTGGAGTTTTATAAATAGAGGAATGGATAAGAAGGGAGCGATCTTTATTTGGATCGAATTTAGTTCGAGGAGACAGAGAGGATAAAGCGATGAAGGAGATAAGGAAGTTGGGTTCGCTGGGTTGATCGAGGCTGGTGGTTGTTGGATGTTGGGTTTTGATTTGGGATTAGGGTGGTTAGGTTTTTCTTGGAGATTTAGGGATAGAGGTTGAAGATTGAGAGGGTAAGGTTGGAGAGGATGGTAGAGGTTCACCGATTGGAAGAGGATAGGGTAAGAGTTGGGTTCTCATCGGAGATAGAGGAAGTTGGTTAGGATTGAGGAGTTGCCTAAAGATCTTCCAAGATGGGGTAGTGCACGGTGGAGGAGAGGGGCAACAGTGGCGGGAAGCACTGGTTGGAGGACGAGATGATCACGTGCTCAACACGTGAGAAGAGAGAAAGGAAGGTGAGATTAGTTAGGGTCATTAGATCAATCGTGATCCAACGACCCGGATCTAGGGTCGGTAAATGACAAGATACTAATGGGGAAAAATTGGTTGACTGGGCGACTGACTATACCTTGAGATCGACGAATCGCGTGATGACGTGTGGTGCATCAGTTGACCACAATTTTGACCAGTGCAAAGAATTGCAGAGATGAATAAAAATAAAATATCAAATGACCTCAAATGCAAAAATGCCCAACATGAAAAATGTCCATCTAAAGGCAATCTGCAATGTTCATGAATGGCTCAGATGCAAACGGAATGCTAAATGCAAGATATGCAAATTTTAGTGGTATTTTATGTATATAAAATACCATTTTAGCTTTGCAATTTTTATTTGATTTTCTGTGCAAAAATAAATGCATGGAAAAATATTATATGCTATGAAATGATGCCATGGACTTAAATGTTATTTTTTTGGAAATTTTTATGGGTTTCAAATAGGTCAAAAAACTAAGGAGTTTAATTATGTATAAGTGGATTACGCGAATAAGCTCAGGTCAGAACATGTCACTTTTATTGCTTTTCTGATTTTTTTTTGGATTTTGATTTTTATGTAGTTTACTTAAATAATGAATGAATTAGATGAATGAAATAAGAAAATAATTAAAAGAGTGAAATATACACATGAAATGATGGGTCAAAATTAACGAAAATGTATAATATGCAGTTAGGTCCCAAAACCCAATTTTCCACAAATGGACCCTGATTCTTTTGAATTTGGTCTTCATTTGTAGATAATTTAATGTACATTTAATTCGAAAGTGAGTAGAGTTCATTTGGACTAGTATGAGAGAGATATCAACATTGTTGTTTGTCTGTTTTGAAATTAGGGTTTGAGATTATTTTGTAAATGTACAAGTTAGCAATTTTTAGGGTTTTTCATGGATTAAGGTTAGTGATATGTGTACAATGAAATTAGTTTTATGTAATTGTTGTTAGCATGAATTAACTAAAAATACATGAAGTTAGGTGAAAATAAGAAGATGATTATGAATGTAGAAATGAATATTAATAGATGTAAATTAATTATGAGTACATGAGAGTTAATTTTATGAAGTTAACATGTAAATGGCCCTAAATTCTTGGGATGAAGCTCTATTTTTAGCTAGTTAGAGCGATGAATCACATATTCATAAATTAGGAGTCCAATCCCATTTGGATTTACAATCCTAATATGATCTTAATCCTAACAATCTCCCCCTTGAGTTGAATTCCATCACGATCTCTTCATCACTTTGGAGTTGTACTAGGCCATCGTCGTCATTTGCAAGTCTCATTAGTAGGAACTCACTGCCACTGGGTGAAGCACCCATCGTTGGATTCCCTCAACGTGCCACCTTGCATGATCTCCTTCAAGCTGCTGCTAACAGTATTCTTCGATGCCTCAGGTTGATTTATCCAAGAGACCACCATATCATGATTTTTGAGGATTTTGCATCTGTTGCATCACATCATCTCGTCAAAGTTAAACCTCGCACTGATCCAACGCATCGTGTCCCTTCAACTATGATGAACCCAGCTCTGATACTAGTTGATGGGAACGAACCACCGGATACGAATATGGATGTGTATGCGCAATCATCCACCACTAGAGATGCACATAAAGAAAAGAACAACCATATATAATGGTGGTCAGTCACCTCTCGCGACTGGTGAATCTACATTTTGTCATCTTTATTCATTTAGTTTAGCATAAAATCCCTTATAAAACACTTTTAAATACTACTAAAAATCTCATTTTACTAACCATCATTCTTTTATAAATATGGTATATTTATCACTATTTTAACCTAAAAAAATAAAAAAATAAATAAAAGAAAAATAAAGAAAATCAATGACTGTATATATGTAATAGATAAAGGTTGACTCTGACCCTGAGATTAGGTCAAGACATGACTTGATCGACAAGGAATAAAGCAGGGGGAGATAAGGCCTAAAGTCCAGAAAATCAATACTCACTAGTGTACATTCATCACTTGTATATCTTTGTGTATAATACATATTATTCACACTATTTTATTTATCACCAAACTCACTCTAAATACAAATGTTTTCTTCTTGAATCTTGTACAAAAAATAACTTGTAAATAATAAAATTATTGCGAGAACAATCAGTGTACATTGTGCAAAATAACAACATTCTAAAAAGGCCGCAGAGCCCAACTTATCAAATCAATATCTTCTCACCAAACTCAAAATTAACCAAATTCACTTTCATTGTAATCCAAATTAAATATTCTTTAACATGGAAGTGGTTTCATAAAAATCAGAGTTAAGGTGTGAAATGTAGCCTTTTTGAGTACTATTGTATAGTATACCTATGCATATTGTAAGTATATTTATTTTCTTTGTATTTTTGTATATATTGTAAGTAATTGTATATATTGTATTTGACTTACATAAAATACAAATAAAAAGCACAAAATAAAAAATATACAAAAATAAAGTTACATATTGTATATATATCACTATGTATATTGTAAATTTCCATATTTATTTACCCTAATAAACTATCTCATAACAATAAAATAAAAATATCCTTGAAATCCTTGTAAAATATTGTAAAATAATAAATTATCAAATTACATGTATATTTATAAAAATAATAAATTTAAAATCATTGTGTTGTATATATAGGTATACATACCTGTAAATAACACATTTAATTTATTTTCACCCTCGTGTATAGCTTATTTAATTAATTAAAAATATCCAAAAACAAGTTAATTAAGCTACTAACATTTTCTCTTTACATAATTTTTATTTTAAATTCAATTTCTATTTTTTTCATTTATTTCTCATTTTCTATGATACTTTGACATTTTCCTGCTTTGTCTTATTCTAGCTGCTCCCTGATTTGTTGCACCCCAGTCTGTTGATCCGAATCAGCTCCTCATTCAACAATCGCTTTCGCATTTCTCGCACGCCTCCCTTCCTTCTAGAATTTTTCCTACGTAAGTCGCCCATTAACTTCCCCTGATTCCTTCTCCTAATTTTTAGTCCTAGCAATGGACTCTATCGCTAACTAATCAGATCCATCAATTTTTCATCAATCCACTCTCATTTTGAATTTGAAATCTGGTAGAACCTCTTACTTATTTATAATTACAGATCTTCCCCCATCGTCACTGACCCGGTTTTGGCATTTATTTCCTCGAGATTGAAAGAGAGAGAGTTCACTCTGGTGAGAGAGGAGCGGACCTCAGATCAGGAATGTGAATTGATGGCTAGATCAGTGATCCAGCTTATCGCTGGACCTCACCGGTGTAGTTCTAGTTCTTCGAGCTTCTGACTTCGAATCGGGGTAATCACATTTCATTCCTTTGACTTAGGTAACGTGGGTTAACTCTCTTTGACTTTGCTTTTTAATTTTGTTTGATTTTATGTTGTTAGCCTAGATTTGATTTCTCATCCACCAGCTCACTCTCATCAAATCTTGTATCCAAACCTTCGACCAAACTCATCTCGACCTTCTTCGCCTTCTCACGCAACCTGACACTCCAGATCACTAATGATTTGGATTCTTGACTCTGCTCCGATCACCATCCGAAGAGTCGATCATTTACCCCATATTCTGCTGCATTTTTTGCTAATAAACTTGGTTGAAGCTATATTTCTGAGCATCTAATCTTTTTGCAGGTGACAAGGAAGCATTTGGGACTCCGAAGCAGCAGTTGTAGGTGGACTTTGAGTTGTAGATACATAGACCTCCAGATCGGAGATAGAACAATGTCAAGCCTTCAAATAAGATCCAATCGATACAAAGATGTAATAGGGGTCTTTAGCAGCTGTCGGCTGGTGTTTTGAGTAGAGAACAACCAAGATCTAGTCGATCGAAGCTCGTTGCACCCAACCTTCATCCCAATTCTGCCACCTTCTCTCCTATCCATTGGATGAAGAACAAGAGCTCCAGACCTTATCTCCATCGTCCGTGAAGACCTAATTTCAAGCTCTGGATCGAGTTCCAGCGTAGATCCAAGTCATCCACACGTGCCTTCTTTTCAGTTGTACGATCTGAGTCCAAAGCTATCCCAACTGTCCACATCGTCACGTAGATTAAGGGTAAATTTGAACCCTAGCTCTTCCATGTTTTCTGATTTGTGAATAACTCCCTCTAGGGACACGTGTTAGTCTTCTGTTTATTGAACAATTGCATTAGTACCCTGCTCTTTATTTTATTCGCATTTTGGTCTTTTTGAACTTAAGAGCGTGTGCAACATGTGAGTGTTGTGAAAATCGTAATAAAAATCTCATACGTCTTTGTTATTATCCCCCCCCCATAAATAAATAAATTGCATTAATATCCGTGCCAGCACGCTCACGTGCGCTAACACATGCATTTTTGAAGAAATTGCATGTCCATCCCCTACATTTCTGTAATTGTTATCACTTCAGTCTGCTAAGTGAAAATAATTGCATAAATACCCCTATGAAGTAGATTCTCTTTTTTAATTGTTAATTTAAATTAAAAAACAACAAAACATCTTTAATAATTCCATAAAAATCATTTTAGATTCTTGTTAATTCGTTCTTTCATCCATAACGTTTATTTTGCATTTTCACTTTTTTTTTATATTCATAAATTTAAAACTCTAAAAAATATCCCATGTATGCATTAGAAAATCAATAAAAAATAAAAAAGAACTTTTTTGAAAATATTCCAAAAATAATTCATGTTGCTTAGTTTGTTTTACTTTATTTTGTGACCAAATCGCATTGTCTAAATCCTCATAAAAAACAAAAATAAAAAAATATTAAAAACAATTAAAAGTCATTTTAAATAATAGAACATCCAAAAAATTTGCAATAATGATTTCTGAAAATTTTAAAAATTTAATATTTCTATTTTTCTTTAGTTATTTAATATTTTTATTTATTTCCTATTTTAAAAATCCAAAAACATCCGCAGCATTCTCTGTTTCCCATTTTTCCTATTTTCCGTTGATTACCAAAAACATAAAAATAACTTTATTTTCATTTTTTGTATATTTTGGATACATTTCAAAAATCTAAGAATTTACTTTTATCTCTTTTATTTCTTTTTCCTTGTTTTTATTTTATTTTTTTCAAATATTAAAAACATTTGCAAAACATAAAAAGTCATTAAAAATATAAAAGAATAAAAATTATATATATAAATTGAAAATTCATAAAAAAATCAAAAGGGCAAAATTTTTAGCAAAAGCAAGAGTAGCGTGCTTCTAGATTTCCTCTTTTATTTCATTGTTTATATCTAATTTAAATAACCCTCATGATTTTTGTAGCCTCCCTAAGTTCGATCACGTACACTATACAGGTAAAGAAATAGCAAATTAGTTCATTTGCTGACATTGATTGCTTTATTCTCCTTGGCTTAAGAGTTTGATTAAATAAAAAAATTTGTTTGACGCTTCTTTGAGTTGCGACGACATTTTCACCTTGTGAATAATTCCATTAAATAAAAATCTGAAAAGCAGTGTTCAACAGCGATCATCGGAATAGAAATATCACTAAAAGAAGAACGAGTACAACTCTCTCCGTTCCCTCGCTCTCTTCTCTCTCTCTCTCTCCCATCTTTCTCTAGGGGTTATATTGTTCTTGTGGTGGTGTGGAGGCAATGCCTACCACCCCCCCCCCCCCCCCATATATATATATATATATATATATATATATATATATATATATAGCTCGGACACAACCCCACAGTCCTATTCCCAACAGGACTATAAATAAAATACAATTCAACTACTACTAGGATTAGGAGTCCAATCCCATTAGGATTCTCAATCTTAAAATGTCCCTAATCCTAACAATAACCACGACTATTATAGGAAAAAAGACTAGACAGTGTCAAAACAAGAAAATTGTGTGTGTGTGTACATATATGGGAGATTACAACATCCCAAACAAAGTTCACATGGAATACAACAACAAAGACTTTTCCCTCATTATATATGGTCGACTACATGTATTCTTTACCTCTATTCAAATCTACCTTGGGTTATTCTCATGCATCCAATAAACTAAGACCCCTCCGTATAGTCTCATTTCAACGCTTCTGATTGCATCATTCTGAATCCGATCTTCATGTGTACGAGTGTGTCCACACATCCACCTTAGCATTTTCATTTCTACTACTGCCATTCTCTGCACATGTCTATGGTTCATAGGCCATCATTCAGATCGATAGAGCATAACAGGTCTCACGACTGATTTGTAAAACTTTCCTTTGATTTTCGAAGGAATTTTCTTATCACAGAAAATAGTAGAGGCTCCTCTCCACTGTAACCAACTGATGAATCCATAATTCATTAAATTCCTTTTTGCATTTTGTCTTAAAACCCTTAACAAATACATGTAAATATTCATTAATTTTCATCTTTTATCAAAACCATACTCACGAAAAAATGCACTTTTAAGCATCTAAAACATGTAAATAAATAAAAGAATAAAAATAAAGAAAATAAAAAAAGGCGGATTGTAAATATATATATATATGTATAATATGACTCATAAAATATAAATATAGCTGAAAGATATATTTATAACCTAACCCTCGAGACCAAGTCAGCATGGATTGGTCGACAAACAAATAAGTAGGGGGAGATAAGGAAAGAAAATAATAAAAAAATAATTGTACACTATATACATTCTTCATTATTCATCAAATAATTATAAAATATCCATTGGTTTTTAACTAATTCATATGTAATATTTTTCACCAAACTCTTTTCCTAATTATTTCTAAAATTGTATCGAAAATATAAAAATAAGTTAAAAATAATATCTTGTATATATGCCAAGAAATCCAACTTTTAAATTATCAAATTCTCAACTTCCGAACATCATAACTTTCTCATACGAACTTCAATCTCACTCTACTCAGCTTTAAAGTCATAAAATAATAATCTCTAATTAATGGATGTGATTTCACTAAAATCAAAGTCCGTTTGCAAAAAGTCAGTTTTAGAATCTAATGACAACGGGGTTTCTGGGCTATTTATTTTATCTAGAATACATTTTTTACAGTTTTAAAGATTTTATAAAATTTAATTATTTTCTTGATATTGTTATTAACCATGATTTATTTCAGAATTTTTTGACATTATTTCTATTTTAAATAAATCACAAACCCTAATTTTTAAATGAAATTTAATTGTGTAACTTAAACCCGTATTTATTAATATATTCAAATTAATGTATTTCAATCCACAAAAATTCATACATACTCTATTTATTATTCTAATAATTAAGAAAATATAAAAATAAGGTAATTATTATTAATTTATTAAATTAAAAATCAAATACATATTTATTAAGTATTCTTTACACTTATTTATTAATATAATATTTATATATTAAAATAAATTATTTTATAAATTAGATAATTTATTAATCTATATTTCTCATTTTTATACCTATTTAAAATAATATTATTTATTATCTAATACATAAATATTAAGGTATTTTTCCATCTGGGCAATTGTTGCTGACACATGTCAGCACCTGGTTCATCTTCCCCAAGAACTGAGGTTGTTGTAGACTACTTCAATGCCTCCATTTAGAATAATTTCCCCGCATCTCCCCCTTCGTCCTGAAGCAAATTTAACCCCTCGAATCTCTAGACCTAACAACTCTAATCCACGCTAGCCATTGATCTCTAGCCAACTCCCCGTTGATCTCTCTATAAATCGATTCAAAGTTGGCGCAAGCCAATAACTTTCCCAATACCAGAATCAAACTGGCCGAGCAGCCACGTTCCCCACCTTGTTCCGGTCGACCACCGTGGTGACCGCATCGATTGTGTGGCCCGCGAGGAAGCTCGTTCATCAGAGGGGTGTTCCAAGGCCGGAGCACCGCCTTGCAGCATCGCCATCGTGTGTGGAGCTCTGGTGAAATTACCCATCGTCGAGCGAAGATCCGAGGGTCATAAACCTCCAAATTCCTAGGTATTGCTTCATCCCTTTTCAATTCTTTTCTCGATATTTGTGCTTGAATTAGTATTGTTAAGCACATAATTAGAGATCCCTAATCATATTGTTAGTTCGTGCATAAGATCAAATATCAATTTCACTTCAAATCAGTCCCAGTTTTAGCTCATATATAAAGTATTTTGAAACCAATTAAATAACCTGCATTCCTTCTTTTCTTACATCTTTGGCCGATTCCATCAAGAATCGAGCATCAGTTCCATCTTCTTGCATGTCTGTTATTGCATCTGGGGCTTCATCTACATCATATGGAGCTGCGAGGACCATCAGCTTCAATCAAGCAGCTGCACATTCAAGGATTTAGGGTTCCAAAACCCTACCCGTCGAGTTTGAAGTCATCCCCGCCTTCTTTGTCAACACCTCTCCATAGGGGAGCTCAAAGAAGGCAGGTGACCTTCTCCTGGCCCTACAGTAGCCCAACCTTCACCAGAGACTGACCGGAGATGATGAAGCTCCGCCGCCTACGCTTACTTAGGGAAGAACTAAACAACATTCAACATGCATCCTTGTGACACGTGGCAACTTTGAATGGCCACGATCGCACGGGAGCATCTAATCCGGGTCGTTCGCATGAAATGGTGGAAAATTTTCAACATAAGCCTGGCAGATTCCAGGTATTTCCTACGCGCTCCAGAGTTTTGCATATTTACATAGGTCCCCGCACGGGGACCTAAATATAATTCCAAAAGAGTTTATTTACTTTTAGGTCCCTGACCCGGGACCAAATTGCAGAAACTTTTTATTTTCTTTTTTACTGTTGTGCCTCTATATACATAGTGAATTTTGGATACTTTGTGAACGTTATTTTTCAACGATTCTTTTAGGGTAGTTATCCAACTACCCTAGCAAGGTTTCTTCATATTTTTATGTATTTTCTTTGCTCTATAGTTGTGTTTTTATTTTTTGAACTTTGCGATCGTTTTGTGTTTTATTTGAGTTTCTTTTTCGAGTCGTTACTCAAACAACTTTTATCTTCTATACAGTACCACATATCTACAATATTTTTCACCTACTATATTGTCGACAAATTTGTTTTGATAATATCATTTTGAAAAATAAATACAAATTGGAAAATAAAATCAAATAAAAATTTCAAAATCAAAACCGATAAAAAGATTTGTTCGACTTTTCTCACTCTTTCAAGTGATACAAAAATCACAAAAGTGCCTCTTTTTCCCAAAAATCTAAGTATAGTTATTCTACCGCCTTGTGTTCAACCCAGGGAAACTAACCTGGATAAATAATTAGTTTAAGATAAAATAGGAGAGAGAAGATGCTTTTTCACTTCATCTTCTCTCCCCCCCTATTTTTTTGATTTTTTTGTTTGATTAATCGAATTTTGTCTTTGTGGTTTTTCTACATCGACACCAATTATTAACCGTAGGCAAAATTTGATTATCAAAGTGGCACCGTTGCCGAGGAGGTGTTATCCATATTTTGGTTTTTGAATCTATATTTTATGTTTTTTCTTTCTTCTTGACTTTTACGGTTTTTTATAAGTTTCTTCAGATTTCTTTCAAGTTGTCTTACGATTTTTACGGCTTTTTACGACTTTCATTGACTTTTTCTTCGATTTTTTTACAGTTTTCTTGATTTCTTTGCTTCTACGGTTTTCAGTATGTTTGCTAATGAACTTTGCAGGGAATGCAGGATTAGCCAGTTTCTTCAGAAACCGACTCTGCTAGGATCGTAAATATCGGCTCCTACTTTACGAGTCGGTTGGAGAGGTAGAGAGAGAAAGCAGTCACATATTTTTTGTATTATTTTCTATTTTCTTTGAAAGAAGGCATTTGCCCATTTTTTTATTTTCGTGAGAGAGGAAGTGGCACTTGCCCATTTTGACTTTTGTAAAAGAAGGGGTCCACTAAGGACATCCCGACTTGTATTCGGACTTCGACATTTCTTCAGGGTCTGTTTCTCCAGGTGGCGATGCACTTGGGGGACCTCATCGCGGGTTTTTGTTTTTTTATCGATTTTTATTTGTTTCACATGATTTCATGGAGCCTAGGGGTGCATGCTTGATTGACTAGATGATTAAATTAAAACCTATATCCCTAATACACAATTAGGCACAATTCACTGATTTGAAAATTAATTCATTCTTAAGCTAGAGGGACGAGCGTCTTACTACCCTTATTAATTTAATCAAATTAATGGTCAAATTAATGTTTTGTCATTCGTTGTAATCAGGTAATAAGAGCATATCAAAAACCACTTTCAATTTAAGATCAATTAATTTCGAGCGGCAATATTTTTTTACATGGGCAAGCCCAAGGTCGAACTCAGGGAGGTAGCAGTCTCCTTAGGTAGATTTTAAGCAAATTCCAAAGTCTGATTTTCATTGGATATTTTTTTGGTCATTTTCAATTTTTATGCGAAGACACATGCAAAAATCAGGCCAGTTTGCAAGCTAATTTAGAAATAGGGTCAAATTAATTCCAAAATTTATGAAACTTGGTACGATGATGAAATGCAATGAAATTAAGCTACTCTATTTTTTTTGGATTTTTCTGACACTAAATAAAATTAATGTGAATTAAAAATCGATTCAAGGTGATTTTGACTAAACTAATTTTAATAAATATCAAATCACAATATTTTTTGAAATAAAAATTATCCTATATAGATCTAAGTGTGAGGAATCTAGATAAATTAATAAACCTAAATTTCTATGTGAAATGAACCTATTAAAATTTTATTAAGGAATTCACTAAATGATTTATTCAGGCCTCGAGGTGTATGCAAATGAGATGATTTTTTTACACAATGTGAGCTTAATTATCCTAGGTCTAATGTGAATTTTTGGTGATTTTGGAGTCACATAGAAATTACTAAAAATTAAAAGGCATAAATGGGCAAAATATGACAAAATTCCACCAATTAATTAATAATAAAATCCTCTGATCTTACAAAAATGTGCCAAGTATCACATATGAAAGAGGACAAATTAAGCTACAAGATGCAACTTTCAAACTTGAAAAATGATTCAAAATGAATGCCTAAACATGCGTACAAAGACAGGGGCCTAAATGCAATTACATGAAATAAAATTGATAAAATTAAAACATGTTGACGGGGACGTATATGCAATTACCTATAATATTGAGGGGGTGGATGCAAATTTCCCACAGAACACGTGCTTCTCATGTGGGGGCTCCTGGTAGGGACTGAAATGCAAATATGAAAACCTCCAGGGGCCTCGTTGTAAATTACCGAGGTCGCACGTGTAGATCACGTGGGGGTCCCAGGCTCGGTGGACTTCGGAGGCTCGGATCGAGGCTCGGGTGACTCTGGAGGCTCGGACTTGGCTCGAGTAGCTTCGGGGGATCCGAGCCTTGTGGTCAGGGAAGAGGCTCGGATCGGGCGACGTGGCTCGCTGTGGACCGTGGATCAATTGAAGATCCAACGGTTACTGATGGCTGGAGACGTGGCACTCCTGGATCCGTTAGATCTTACGACGATCAACGGCGGTAATTGGCTCCTGAGACGAAGGCGTAGACGATCAACGACCGTCAGATCTGAAGTGATCCAACGGCATCTGGAGTGCGGGTGAAGCGGTGATGTGGCTCGATCAGATGCGTAGGATCATCCTGATCCTACGGCTGTGAGAAGTGGGCGATGTGGCGTGCTCCGGACCGTTCGATCAAGGAGATCAGACAGTTGTTGTTCTTCTTCCTTAATCGGACCACCGCCTCCTGTGGCGGAGATGGCTAGGCTCCGGCGAAGGAGGCCTGACTCCGCCTCTTCCCCTGGGTGTCGGTGAATCATGCCAGAGGCTCCCAAGTAGCTGGGAAGACTCGTGGAGGTGTCGGGGATCCTCCAGCGATCTCAGGAACGGCTGAATGGCTCTATAGAGCAGTGGTGGAGAAGCTCGAGGGAAGCTCCGATGAAGTTCCGGCCAGTCGAAATAGGTGTACCTGCAAGGGGTTAGTGGAATAGCCGAGGCGTACAACGTGTACGTGGAGTGGTCGTGAATGAGGTGCGAGGCCTGAGGGGCGAAGTGGGGATCCGGTGATCGAGCTCTGCCAAGGTGGCGGAGCTGGCGTCGACATGAGGTGGGGTGCTTCGTCTGAGTGAATGAAGTATGGCGCAAAGATCATAGCTCCCTCGCGGAGCTCGGAGGATGGTTGGCGGAGCGTGAAGAGGATTGTGGACGGCGAATAAAATGGTAGAAAAAGCAAGAAAAATAAGAAGAAGATTGGAAGGGATATGGAGGAGTCTACCTGGGGAATGGAGTGCGATGAAGTGCTCCAGGTCGTCGCTCGAAGGACGGTAGGCGGTCCTGAGCTCGTGCAGCTTGTAGAGCAAGCTGCGGCACGGCGGTGGGGGGGTGTGGATCTCGCCGGAGGTGAATCTCTGTCTTCTCTCATCGTCACATCAAATTGCTATCACCAAATTGAAGGGGGGGAGCTCGGGGATTCTCTCTATGATGGTGGATAGGGGTGAAGGTGGTCGAAGGCAGTGGATTTATATCTTGGAGGTGACGGCATAGGTGGCGAAGAGGTGGGTTTTGTGGGCATCATGGAGCGAAGTGGAGAGTGTTCATGGAGATCGAGGGGGTTGGCGAGGATGAGGGAAGAGTGGTGGATGTCGTGGTGGTGAAGGGAGGCGAAGACGGTGGTCGGCGTGGCGCCCAATATAGAAAGGGGGCAGCCCTCGCGCACGGTGGATGATGTGGGGCGCGAGGTGTACGGGAGGTAGGAGATGAAGTATCGATCGTTGGATCGAGCGATCCAACGGTCAGGAGAAGGGCGGAAGCGGAAGGTGAGGATTAGATCGGCAGAGCGAAATCGAAGGGGGTAGATGTAGCCACGTGCCGGTAGTGGGTCAAGGCACTAATGGGTGGTCCTGATGAGGTACGGGGGTTTTGATCGAAGGTCGAGTGGCGTTGCGAGATGGATGGCCAGGATAAGAAGTATCTGGCGAAGATCGGAGGGCGTAGGCGTCGCCACGTGGCGCAAGGAGGGCGCGGCGCTGGCGAGCGGTCCTGATGAGATCAGATGTTCGATCAGGCGGCTGGAAAACGTTGCAATGATGAACGACCCAGATCGATGGAGGGGGCAAGCGATCGGACGGCGGGGAAGACCGGGCGCGTGGTGCGCAAAGGTGCGGGCCCGCGTGGCTCAATCAGAGAGCGCCACATGGCCTGCTCTGAGTAGCCGAGAAAGAAAGTGAAGTTAGAGAGAGAAGGGGGCCGAATTTGGAAAAACTCAAAACATGAAAGTTGTAGATCCCGATGAGGTCTACAAGTTTCATATTGACCAAAAACGGAGATGAGGTCAATATGATAAAAAAATACAAGAGTACAAATATACATACATATAGTATACAAGGGGGCCCAAAAACCCAAGTTTTGCATAGGAGCTCCGAATTGAATGAAATTAGTCTCATTTTAAAGGTCTCTGAATGTGTATTAATCTAAAGATGAGTAGGTCTAATTCGAAGGTTGTAAGATAGAGATATTGGTATTCTACGTTCTAGGGGGTTTGGGGCTTTATTGGGTATTTTACAGGGTAGGGATTTTGGCCTTCTTCCTTATATTATTAACTAGTAATCTACACAGTATAAGGAAGGTGTCAATTGATTTTTTTAGAGGGGATATAATATACAAATAATTAGGTGAATTATTGGTGGATATTTTACAAGTAGATTTTACAAATGAATTTGCTTCTTATTTAATGCAAATATTAATGCTAAAATGCATGTATTGTGGATTTATGCATGAATGCTATTTATGCAAGATAAAGGGAAATATGTTGCTAAACACTCGGAAACAAGGCTCTATTTTCAGCTTTAAGAGTGATGAATCACAGATTCATCAACCCCCTATATTTAAACCTTGCTCGTCCCCGAGCAACTAAAATGGAATGCAAGAGTGAAATGATTTTGGGTTCCATACCAAGGTCATGAACAAAAGTTCAAAATGGAGCTTGACTCGACCTTTGGAATAATTGTGTGGCGAAACCTTATTGGGATCTGAATTTAAGACCTAACAGACTTCAAGTTCCACAATTCTT
This sequence comes from Ottelia alismoides, assembly GCA_037367405.1. Taxonomy (NCBI): domain Eukaryota; kingdom Viridiplantae; phylum Streptophyta; class Magnoliopsida; order Alismatales; family Hydrocharitaceae; genus Ottelia; species Ottelia alismoides. Next base: position 344,593 of record JAZKJV010004395.1, read on the forward strand.
CTATTCAAGACTCCTCAATAGTCAGGTCAGAACAAATCCTCAGACACAAATTTCTGATGACTATGATTCTTACTTGTACTGTGTAAGTGAAATGTAACTCTCCACATCAGAAACGGCTCAGAAATAGCCTCCTCTAACAAGGTAACTCAAATAACCCGATCCAGTAACTCTTTCCTTGAGGAGCGGGGTATTCCCTTCTAATTTCAAGTGCGACCAGCTCAAGAGGAGGGGGTAGAGAGAAGAATGGATGGTAGCCAGTGTAGCTACCTATCCTGGGATGCTTGACCAGTGTAGCCAAGTCATCCAGCTACATTTTCTTTGCTAATATACATACTCCGACAGGTATTTTATTTTCTCTTGGACCTATCTGATTTTTTTGGAGTTTTTGCAATTTTTTTCACAACTGTATACAGGGTACAGCATGTACATCAGGAGTTTTTCCTCTTGAGCCAGTAGACTATCCCTCTTTTGAAGCATTATTGCAACCCACAGCATCCTATCCTTAGATGTCAACACCACCAGACTAGGTTGAGATGCACTACCCTCCCTAGAGGAGGACGGATGTTTCCACCCATGTGCTACTCCAAGCTAAAGGATTCTACCTCCTCACCACCTCATCAATGAAGAGCTACGCGCATTGTGCTTGTCCAAGTTAGGTCATATATAAAAGAATCATGCGTGTGCATGAGATATTCTACTTAGAGTGATTAAGATGACATGTGAACATAGACTTGCGGACTCAAAGAATTAAGTCACTTGACCTGAGAAATCTTAATTCCAGTTCCTATAAGGTTCCTCTGAAATTAGGTGGATTAAGGTCAAATCAAGTCCTTCCTCAACATCTACTCATAACTTGGTTTAGAACACACTAACTGTTCACTTTACATATGCAAGATATGCAGATGACATGCTATGTAGATGAATGAAATGCAAGACTCTTTTTTATCTTTCTTTTCTTTTCAGATGCAGAGATGATATGCAAGAGTAAATAAGAAGGCTTTGATTTTTTTATCAGAACTCTGGTATACCTCCTATGTTACAAGAGTTTATAAGTGTTTTAAGAGTATTATACAGATTATACAAATGTATTTTACAAAAAACTTTCTGCAAATTTTACCCAGACCATAATTATTGTGTAATATATACAAAGATACGTGAAAGTACGAGCTATGGGTAAAGTATATATGTAATATATACACGCCCCCTATACTTAGCGGGTGCTATGTCCTCAGAGCACGAAAAGCGAGGAAAAAGAAATAGCTCGTGCTAAGCGTAAGAGAACCAAAGAAGCAAAAATGTATAGAAGTCGTCCTGCCCCTCTATACTTAGGCTATGGCAGCCTAAGTGTAGAAGAGGGTCAAAAATGGGGTAGACGAGGTCAAGAAGAGAAAGGGATGAATATATACAAGGCGGGCATCGCCCCCCCCCCATACTTAGGCTCAGGTCAGCCTAAGTATAGGACTGGAGTGAGTATAAGGACCAATGTGATCTGGAGGATGTAAAGAGAACAGACTCAGATGGCTCATCCCCCCATACTTAGGATCTGGTCATCCTAAGTATAGTCATAGATAGTGATAAATGAAGCTGGAATGAGTTACTAGAGTCGCGGGGGAAAAAGGGCAGAATGTACAAGAATGATGGGTATATACAAGGGTGTCGGTCTGAATCTTTCAAAATGTTGCTGATGGCTAGAGCTCACTGCAGCAAGGTCCCATGCACGGCTCGAGGTGTGTCTGCTGAATTTGTCTCGCGCATGAATACAATCTCCTCAACATGGACTAACTGCTCATTGGATTCGACGAAGTGCTTCAACAGTTGTCCATTCACTAGGAATGTCGGTGTGTCATATGCGAGATCTGAGATCTCGACACATCCACTATCGTGCACCGCATGGACAGCAAATGGGCCCGTCCACTTGGACTTCAACTTGCCATGGAAGATCTTCAACCTTGCATTAAACAACCATACCTTCTGTCCAGGAAAAAAGGTCTTTCGTCTGATATATTTATCGTGCCAGTGCTTAACCTTGTCCTTGTACACGAAACTGTTGTCGTATGCGCGGTTTCTGACTTCCACAAGCTCATTCAGATCCATTTCTCTCTGCTTCTGCCCAAAGTGTGTGTTCCAATTGACCTTCTTGATTGTCCATTCTGATTTATGCACTAACTCTGCGAGCAAATGGTGCGGCTTTCCGAATACCATTCGGAATTGGGAGGTTCCTAACGGTGTCTTGTAAGATGTACTATAAGCCCATAGGACTTGGTCCAGGATCTGAGACCAGTCCTTCCTATCGGCGCGGACAAGCTTCTGCAATATAGTTTTCACCTCCCTATTCGACACCTTAGCCATACCATTAGTCTGTGGGTGGTAAGGACTAGCGACACGGTGTTTGATGTCGTAGTCTTTCAAGAGTTTCTTCACTTCTCGGTTTACAAAGTGGCTACCCCCATCTTGTATCAACATTTTGGGAATCCCAAACCTAGAGATGGTATGCTGTCTATTGAATTTACAGACAGTCCTGCTGTCTGCAGCTCGGGTCGGAATAGCCTCCACCCACCTGGATATGTAGTCTACCGTAAGAAGGATGTACTCGAATCCGTGGCTAACAGGGAATGGGCCCATGAAATCGATGCCCCATGCGTCAAAGACATCATAAATGATGACAGGCTGCATCGGCATCTCATCCTTGGAACCAACGGTTCCTCCCTTTCTCTGGCATACTGGGCACAACTTCGCAAAGGTGATAGCATCGCGAAATAGAGTCGGCCAGTAAAAGCCACACTGAAGTACTTCCCATGCGGTCCTCTTCCCGGAGCGGTGTCCTACTGCCTCCATGTTGTGGCATAAAGAAAGGACACTCTGGTATTCCTCCTGAGGAATACACCGTCCCCAGACATAATCTGGTCCTTCAAAGAAAAGGATCGGATCCTCCCAATGGTAGTGTCTAGCATTCGACTTCAGTCGGTCAATGTGGCTCATGGGCCAATCTTCGGGAACCTTTTTAGAGACAAGATAGTTCACGAGATTGGCATACCATGGGAGTGAGTCGACAACAAAAATCGACTCGTCAATGAAGGAGTCTCGAATTGGTGAATCCTCGGAAGTATTAAGATCTTCGAGACGAGAGAGATGATTGGCTACTACATTCTTCTTTCCAGGTTTATCACGAATATCGAAATCAAACTCCTGGATAAGAAAAATCCACCGAAGAAGACGCACCTTCATGTCCTTCTTTTCTATCAAGTATCGTAGCGTTGTGTGGCCAGTGAACACAATTACCTTGGATCCGATTAAGTGAGATCTGAACTTGTCCAAGGCAAACACTACCGCAAGCATCTCCTTTTCCGTAATTGTATAGTTACGCTGAGCGGTATCAAGCACTTTGCTTGCGTAGTGGATTGCAAATGGGACACCATCCCTCCTCTGTCCTAACACAGCCCCAACAGAAAAGTCTGAGGCATCTGTCATGATCTCAAAAGGTAAAGACCAATCTGGGGCTTGTAGGATCGGGGCGTCCATGATCATCCCTTGTAATAGCTTAAAGGCTTTAAGACAGTTGTGATCAACAATAAACTCCATGTCCTTCCCTAAAAGCTCAATTAGCGGTCGGGCAATCTTAGAAAAATCCTTGATGAATCTTCGATAGAATCCGACATGCCCGAGGAACGATCGCAACTGCTTAACGTTGGTTGGTGATTGGAGTCGTCTGATCACATCCACCTTGGCAGGGTCAACTTCCATTCCTCTCTTGGAGATGACGTGCCCCAACACAATGCCCTCCGTCACCATGAAGTGACTTTTCTCCCAGGGAAGCACCAGATTAACCTCACAACAACATTTGAGGACTCGGTCCAGATTCCTAAGACAGGAATTGAAGGAATCGTCGTGGACCGAGAAGTCATCTATGAAGACTTCTAGGAATTCTCCGACTATTTTGGCGAATACAACAATCATGCACCTTTGAAAAGTACCTCGAGCATTGCATAACCAAAACGGCATGCGCTTGAAAGCATAGGTACCAAAGGGGCATGTGAATGTGGTCTTTTCCTGGTCCTCCGGAGCTATGGCTACTTGATTGAGCCTGAGAACCCATCCAAGAAGCAGAAGAATTCTTTTCCCGCTAGTCTCTCTAGGATCTGATCAATGAACGGTAGGGAGAAATGATCCTTCTTCGTCGCGGTATTCAGGCGTCTGTAATCCACACAGACGTGCCATGACGTGGGCACTCACGTCACTATCTTCTCTCCGTCCTCGTTGGTGGTCGTATGAATTCCCGACTTTTTCGGGACAACATGGATTGGGGCTACCCATTTAGAGTTGGAGATGGGATAAATGAAACCCGTGTTGTACCATTTCTCTATCTCCTTCTTCACTACCTCTCTTAAATTTGGATTCAAACAACGTTGGAATTCACGAGAGGGTTTGGCTTCATTCTCCAAGTTGATATGGTGCGAATACAGAGTGGGATTTATCCCGTGGAGATCGGAAATGCTCCAGCCTATTGCCTTGCGGTTTTTCTCCAGGATCTCTAGCAAGCGAAATTCCTGCTCCTTGGTCAATCGCGAACTGATGATGACCGAATATTTCTTCTCCTGACCCGTAAGGAAGGCATACTTAAGTGTTGTGGGTAAAGGTTTGAGCTCAGGTAATGTGTGATCATCTAGGAAGTCTGGCTCAATCGAATCTGGTTTAGTGTTGAAAGTGGATGGATCTGTCTCAGAAATTACTACCACCAAGTCATTTGGCTTTGGAGTCGGATCGTCAAAGGTCTCCATGCAATCGTCAAAAGCCACGTCTGACTTGTCATCCTCATCTTCTGATTGTCCTAAGTAGGGAAGGACTGACAGGCCCAGCTGGGCCTCTAAGTCATCGAAGATGTAGGGAGATGCAAGTTCTGAGATGTACTCGTTTCTGAGGACCTCGCAAACTGACTCGTGCATAAGATCATCTCCGGAGGGGAGGTATTCATCGATGTTGGCTGGGTTCTATCTCCATGGCCCGATTGTGTCTACATGGTCGCAGTCTGCTTCGGATAAAGAGTACTCGATGCTGGATTCGGAATCTGGTCTCTGCCATCTGGTTTGCTTCATCTCAAGTTCCTCATCTCTCCCTGGAGTTTGGAACTGGATATTCCCGATCTTGTAATCAAACAAGGCCCCCACTGTTCTGAGGAAGGGCATGCCTAAGATGATCTGGGAATCTCTCCAATTACGAGGGGTTTCCATATCTAGGACAGTAAAGTCCACCATGTATTCTTGCCCCTCGACTTTGATGACAACATTCCTCAATTCTCCTTGGGACCTCTTGGTTGATTTATCATCAAACTGAAGGAGGGATCTAGATTTCCTAAGAGGTCCGAGATTAAGCCGCTCATAGAGGGTTGTAGGCATTAAGTTGATTGAGGAGCCGTTTTCTAGGTGAGTGTGTGCAAACGCAATGTCATCGACATGACTCACCACATAATGTGCACCCATGTCTATTCGTTTTCTAGGAAACGAGTTCTTTATTGCACAAGTCGTGGCTACTGACAGAACGTGTTTCTCAACATGGCTTTTGGTCTTCCTACTGACCATAGTAGGTGTGCATCTCACCTTAAGGTATTTCTGAAATGCATGTGTCATCTCCACGTACTTGTCAAAGGGGATTGTGACCTTGATATGTTTGTTGCAAAACTCTGTCATTTCAGGTCATCTTTTTGAAAAAAAATTAGTTTTTTCTTTCCACCTTTGAGAGCTCGGGGGAAAGGGATTATTGACTCAAATTCAGATTCTGAAACTGAAATATTTTCATTCAAAGCGGGAACTAAGTTCTATACAATACTCGGACTCTGAAACAGACTCTGACTCTGACTATGACTAAAAGGAAAATGCTGCTGTGAAAGCGGTGATGCATCCTCTACGACTGATGGACTGTCCTCCTAAGATGGAGGTACGGGCTCTTCACCAATTTCAGTGGACTCTCAGCTGGTGCAGTTCGGTTGCTGCTTCGAGGACCCAGAAGTCGTCTTCTTTTGCCGGTGGTGGTGGTGCTCTCCTCTTCTGCCTCCAAGTTCTCCTCAGGTATAGACTTGGCGGCTTCTTCCTCCGGTGTCCGTTCCCGATCAGGTACGATCACGGTCCTTTTGCTCCTGAGGGACATATGGTTTACATTATCATACGAAAGGATCTCATGCTCAGATAAAGAATTATCTGAATAGTATACCTGATCACGAGGTCGGTTCTGGTCTTGATTTAAGCTGTTGGGTTAGCTTGAACCTAGGCGGTAATTGGGGTCTTTGGCACCATTTATTGATCCTGCGTACGAGAAATACGATTCAGGTCGGTTCTCATATCCAGATAGTCATTCTGGATTTGTTGGACCCTATCAGATAGGGTCTGGATTGCCAAGGTGAAGGACTCCAATTCGGTTAGCTGGGCCGGCTGATGCTGACTTGCGGATGAGGTTATGTACTGGCCTTGCTAGCCATGCCGATATTGTTGCTGCTGATGGGACGGTGACGGGCGCTACTGGCCCAAGTAGAACGTGCGCTGCTGTTGGTGTTGTTGAGGCTGGTACCCTCGTTCGGGCATGTACTGAACAAAGCGTGGTACGGGGACGGAGCCGGTTTTCATAGTAAGTTGGGGAAGGTCAGTGAGGCTGACCGTTCCCCATCCCCGACTGTCTGCTGACGGGGTCATGGCTGTACCGTAGCCCGTTGATCTCGAACACCTACGGAGGCTCCTCGTATCCGGTTTCCACATGTGGGGGTGCATACTGGTCCTGCTGGGTGTAAGTCTGCTCCTCTACCCAGCCACTCTGAGGCCCCGGTGCCTGTTCCTATACAAGATGGATTCGGTGTACAGGTACAGGTGGTGCAGAAGGGGTAGGTAGCTTTATCAGAGCTACCCTTTCAGTAAGTTCCTCCACTTGCTTCGGCAAATGCGAGAGAGACTCAAGGTCAGTGACCCTCTTGTGGATCTGCTCGACCATGGTTAACTTATCAGCTATTATCCCCATGCTGGGAATGAGGTCCTCTGTCAGATTCGCTATAGTCCTCCTAGTTGTCTCGTTGGATAGAATTAATGGAGACAACTGATCGGCCCCGGTGGCCTGCGACCTTCCTGTTTCCGCCATCTGCTCTAGTATCTTCCCTGCAGCATTCTCATTCTTGTTCAGATAGCTTCCTCCACAGGCGGCACTTACTAACCCCTGCATCTCCAGGGTCATGCCACAGAACAAGGTCTGGACTAAGATCGCCTTAGAAATGCCATGGCAGGGACATTTCTGAATTAGGTCATTAAACCTATCCCATGCTTCATGGAATGGTTCGTTGGGTCCCTTGCGATCTTTGTTCTCATTTGATTAGTCCTACTAAGTGGGTAGAACATTTTCAGGAAAAGGCCCTTGAACTGCATCCAGGTTGTACATATCACCCCTAGGTTCTTCAGCCAATATGATGCCTTATCTCCTAAGGCAAATGGGGTGGCCTTCAGTCGAATGTAATACTGCCTAACCCTAGGATGACTAAGTTTGTTGCAAACCAGCTCGAAGTCTCTGAGGAAGGCATATGGTTCTTCGTTTATATTTCCATTAAACTTCGGTAGTAGGTTAAGGAAGTGGGCTTCGGGGGGAACCGTTGGTGCCAACCAACTATGCATCTCATTTTATGCCGGGTTATAGGCATCAACCATTGGTCGGTCAATTCCTCCTACTGCAATGATCTGTCCCATTCTTACTGTAAGATCTACATTCTGTTGTTCGGTTGTGCGAGGCGAGCAAAGATTTGCCGCAATGGGTCCTCATCCGGTGGCTGCTTAGGTGGCATCTTGTCCTCTAGTCCTGGGTATGAACCATGGTCTATGTTAGAGGATAAATCAAGGAAGGGATTCTTACCGAGGCGATGGTCTTCCTCGGTAAGCTCAGAGGAGAGGAAAGGGTTGGTTTGAGAGTAACCACCCCGGGTGTAAGGGATCTAGAACTCAATAGGGTCATGAGTTCTGGGTGGTCCAAGTTGCGCTTAGGCCGGTGAAGATGAGTTTTGTGGTGGACTCAGAGAGAGATTGGCGAATAAGGAGTCGATATCCCCCCAATCACTCATCTTGGATTGGCGAGAAGAATCAGGAGTTCTAAGTGAAGATAGGATTTTACCCCTACCTAAAGCAAGCAATTCAATCCAAATCCCTGGATTCACATTCAACACGGTGAAGGACCCGAAACCGAGTCCAATTAATCTTGTTGATTTTAAGTGTGATTTTTCAAGCAAGATAGCAAGGAGTTACGCAGCCTATAGGGAAGTTGGCTCAAAGCCAGATGTGTCTTCCCTGTTTAACCTATCGCCTAAGATACCGCCGGTCCCTCCTTTCTTCGCTCCCATCCCAAGTTAATGGATTCAAAGACCAGCCCCTATCTACCTGCAAGCAGACAGAGGCTAACAATGCTAGGACTTCACCCCGGGGGATTACTGGCAACTTGTCACGATGTACCGTAATTTCGCCCCTATCTACCTGAGACATGTGGAGGCTACTTGGTACTAGTCAGTGAACCTGAATAATTCAACTTGTGATATTTGCTAGGATTAGTCGGACCGTGCTATGGAAGGCGGGGATTTGGGCTCTGCCTTACACACACTCAAGTACCCTCACTCAGCCTGAAAACAAGGTCTGGGATTAATCTCCCGCAAAAAGATTTTCCGATTTTATTGTTTTTTTTTGTCAATAATGTTAGCAGTCTCGATTTTAAGTTGAGTTATCACTGGTTTAGTCCAATCCACACAGCACGCCTATCATCTAGTCCCAATTTCCTTTAACTTAAGTTTGAAAAACAAAGAGAGAGAAATCAAGAAAAGCCGATGCACGAAAAACAATGATGTGTATGCTGAGTGAAGAATACTTACAGTGATCCCTTCGCTTTTATGCTAGATGCAATCCAGAATTGAAATCTTTTTACACTACATGCAAATGCGGACGACAAAATCCGCTCCTTGACAAGCAGTTCTATTAGCGAGTGAAGCACAGGTTGATTTGGCTAGATCTGCAGTCTAGGTGCGTCTTTTAAGTGTATTGTGTGGTCCTAAAGATTTACGAGCACAAGCAAACCCTAGAGTGGCTCGAGGAGCCGCTAGTGCAAGCCTAATCTAGAATTCAATCCACACAGCACACAGGGACACGGTTCCACTATGTTTACACACGCGAGATCCCAAACGGGAACCGTTGGAAAGAATGCAATAAATAAAGAAATGAAAAAAAGAATACAAGTCCTCTCAAGTCACTCAAACAAAGTAAAATGCAGGTTCCTCGAAGCGTCTTCGACTCCTCACGTTCCTCGCACAAAAATAGGTTGAGGTCAGATAGAGAACGACACAAAAATACAAAACTTAAAAAAAAAGAAAAATATTCACAAGAAAATCGGGGGTCAGACTACCCGAGGATAGAAAATCAAACACTCAGAAATTAACTGCAAATTAACCTAAGCCGTGCCTCCCCGGCAACGGCGCCATTTTGACGAGCGTCTTACTACCCTTATTAATTTAATCAAATTAATGGTCAAATTAATGTTTCGTCATTCGTTGTAGTTAGGTAATAAGAGCATATCAAAAACTACTTTCAATTTAAGATCAATTAATTTTGAGCGGCAATATTTTTTTACTTGGGCAAGCCTAAGGTCGAACTCAGGGAGGCAGCTGTCTCCTTAGGTAGATTTTAAGCAAATTCCAAAGTCTGATTTTTGGTCATTTTCAATTTTTTATGCGAAGACACATGCAAAAATCAGGCCAGTTTGTAAGTTAATTCAGAAATAGGGCCAATTAATTCCAAAATTTATGAAACTTGGCCAGATGATGAAATGCAATGAAATTAAGCTACTCTAATTTTTTTGGATTTTTCTGACACTAAATAAATTTATTGTGAATTAAAAATGAATGCAAGGTGATTTTGACTAAACTAATTTTAATAAATATCAAATCACAATATTTTTAGAAATAAAATTTATCCTAAATAGATCTAAGTGTGAGGAATCCAGGAAAATTAATAAACCTAAATTTTTATGTGAAATGAACCTATTAAAAATTAATTAAGGAAAACACGAAATGATTTATTCAGGCCTCGGGTGCGTGCAAATGATATAATTTTTTTTACACAATGTGAACTTAATTATCCTAGGTCTAATGTGTATTTTCTATGATTTTTGGAATCACGGAGAAATTACTACAAATTAAAAGGCATAAATGAGCAAAATATGACATAATTCCATCAATTAATTAATAATAAAATCCACTGATCTTACAAAAATGTGCCAATATCACATATTAAAGAGGACAAATTAAGCTACAAAACGCAATTTTCAAACTTGAAAAATGATACAAAATGAATGCCTAAAGATGCGTGCAAAGACAGGGGCCTAAATGCAATTACAGGAAATAAAATTGATAAAAATAAAATGTGCTGACAGGGACGTATATGTAATTACCTATAATGTTGGGGGGTGGATGCAAATTTCCCACAGAACACGTGCTCCTTACGTAGGGGCTCCTGGCAAGGACTGGAATGCAAATATGAAACCTCTAGGGGCCTCGTTGCAAATTGCCCAGGCCTCACATGCAGATCACGAGGGGGTCCCAAGCTCGGTGGACTTCGGAGGCTCGGATCGAGGCTCGGGTGACTCTGAAGGCTCGGACTCGGCTCGGGTAGCTTCAGGGGATCCGAGCCTGGTGGTTGGGGAAGAGGCTCGGATCGGGCGACGTGGCTCGTTGTGGACTGTGGATCAAGTGAAGATCCAACGGTTACTGATGGCTGGAGACGTGGCACACCTGGATCCGTTAGATCTGATGACGATCAACGGCGGTAATTGGCTCTTGAGACGAAGGTGTGGACGATCAACGACCGTTAGATCTGAAGTGATCCAACGACATCTGGAGCACGGGGGAAGCGGTGACGTGGCTTGATCAGATGCGTAGGATCCTTCTAATCCTACGGCTGCGGTAAGTGGGTGATGTGGCATGCTCCAGACCGTTCGATCAAGGAGATCGGACGGTTGTTCTTCTTCTTCCTCAACCGGCTCGCTGCCTCCTATGGCGGAGATGGCTGGGCTCCGACGAAGGAGGCCTGACTCTGCCTCTTCCCCTGGTCCTCGGGGAAGCTTGCCAGAGGCTCCCAAGTAGCTGGGAAGACTCGTGGAGGTGTCGGGGATCCTCCGGCGATCTCAGGAACGGCTGAACGGCTCTGTAGAGCAGTGGCGGAGAAGCTCGAGGGAAGCTCCGATGAAGATTCGGCCAGTCGAAATAGGTGTACCTACAAAGGGTTAGTAGAATAGCCGAGGCATGCGACGTGTACGTGGAGTGGTCGTGAATGAGGTGCGAGGCCTGAGGGACGAAGTGGGGGTACGGTGATTGAGCTCTGCCAAGGTGGCGGAGCTGGCGTCGACGTGAGGTGGGGTGCTTTGTCGGAGTGAATGAAGTATAGCATGAAGATCAGAGCTCCCTCCCGGAGCTCGGAGGATGGTTGGCGGAGCGTGAAGAGGATTGTGGATGGCGAATAAAATGGTAGAAAAAGCAAGAAAAATAAGAAGAAGATCAGAAGGGGTATGGAGGAGTCTACCTGGGGAATGGAGCGCGATGAAGTGCTCATGGTCGTCGCTCGAAGGATGGTAGGCGGTCCTGAGCTCGTACAACTCGCGGAGCAGGCTACGGCACGGCGGTGGGGGCCGTGGATCTCGCCGGAGGTGAATCTCTGTCTTCGCTCGTCGTCACGTCAAATTGCTGTCACCAAATTGAAGGGGGGAGCTCGGGGATTCTCTCCGTGATGGCGGATAGGGGTGAAGGTGGCCGGAGGTGGTGGATTTATAGGTTGGAGGTGACGGTGTAGTTGGCGATGAGGTGGGTTTGGTGGGCATCGTGGAGCAAAGAAGAGGGTGTTCATGGAGATCGAGGGGGTTGGCGAGGATGAGGGAAGAGTGGTGGATGTCGTGGTGGTGAAGGGAGGTGAAGACAGTGGTCGGCGTGGTGCCCAAAATAGAAAGGGGGCAGCCCTCGTACACGGTGGACAACGTGGGGCGCGGGGTATGCGGAGGTTGGATACGAAGTATCGATCATTGGATCGAGCGATCCAACGGTCAGGAGAAGGGCAGAAGCGGAGGGTGAGGATTAGATTGGCAGAGCGAAATCGAAGGGGGTAGATGCAGCCACGTGGCGGTTGTGGGTCAAGGCACTAATGGGTGGTCCTGATGAGGTCTGGGGGTTTTGATCGAAGGGTCGAGAGGCGTTGCGAGATGGATGGCCAGGATAAGAAGTATCTGGCGAAGATCGGAGGGCGTAGGCGTCGCCACATGGCGCAAGGAGGGCGCGGTGCAGGCGAGCGGTCCAGATGAGATCAGAGGTTCGATCGGGCGGCTGTAAAATGTTGCAATGATGAATGGCCCAGATCGATAGAGGGGGAGAACGATCAGATGGTGGGGAAGACCGGGCGCGTGGCACGCAAAGGTGCGGGCTGCGGGGCTCAATCAGAGAGCGCCATGTGGCCTGCTCTGAGTGGCCGAGAAAGAAAGTGAAGTTAGAGAGAGAGAAGGAGTCCCAACTTGGAAAAACTCAAAACATGAATGTTGTAGATCTCGATGAGATCTACAAGTTTCATGTTGACTAAAAACAGAGATGAGGTCAAATATGATACAAAAATATAAGAGTACAAATAAACATACATATAGTATACAAGGGGGCCCAAAAACCCAAGTTTTGCATACAAGCTCGGAATTGAATGAAATTAGTCTCATTTTAAAGGTCCTTGAATGTGTATTAATCTGAAGGTGAGTAGACCTAGTTCGGAGGTTGTAAGAGAGAGATATTGGTATTCTAAGGTCTAGGGGGTTTGGGGCTTTATTGGGTATTTTACAGGGTAGGGATTTTGGCCTTCTTCCTTATATTATTAACTAGTACTCTACGCAGTATAAGGAAGGTGTTAATTGATTTTTTTAGAGGGGATATAATATACAAATAATTAGGTGAATTATTGGTGGATATTTTACAAGTGGATTTTACAAATGAATTGGCTTCTTATTTAATGCGAATATGAATGCTAAAATGCATATATTGTGGATTTATGCATGAATGCTATTTATGCAAGATAAAGGGAAATATGCTTCTAAACACTCGGAAAGAAGGCTCTATTTTCAACTTTAAGAGTGATGAATCACATATTCATCGTAGAGCTACTGAGCTAGGATATAGTTTTGATCGCTTTTTGCATGCATTAGCTTAGGTTTTAAATTTCTACGCGGATCACTTGCATGTGGACTGCTGGTGTCAGGTATGATCTCTATCTCTGCATGCATCATTGTTTTCCACCGCAATACATGATTCTCCCTCCATGATAAATATTTATAAAATGTTAAAAAGAACTGCCCTCCTGCTAGATATTGTTGAAAATATCCAAAAAAGTGAAAATCATAAAAATAAAAAAAATTAAGAAAAACTTGACCAAATAAATCTGGACTCAAAACTTGTATTGGGAGAGCAATCCCCTCATTGTTTGTAGGTACTCTCCAGATAGAGCGAGGCACGTTCACTTAAGGAATAGAGCCAAAATCCATGGAGTTGTGACCTAAGCGCTTGGACTCACTCTAGGATCATGTTACTTGTTGCAAGCACTTGCCTCAAACGTTAGTAGAAGTAGTCTTGTTTAGGTCGGTGTGCACCATTGGCTTAAAAGGGAACTACCCGAGGAGACTACACTTGTGAGTTTGATATAAATAACTGCTTTATCACCTAACTTTAAAATTAAAAAATTAAAAGACCAAACTTTCACGATCATCATTGTCTGAAGTTGGTGAACTTGGGGTTGCATTGCGTTTGTATGCCAGGTGTGCATTGTATCGGGTCTTATACGCCTTCACACTCGTGTTTTTAACTTGACTTTATGCTCTCTCCCGTATTCATTTTGACATCGAAGATGACGACTCGATCGATTTTGCACTCAGACTCTATGAGCTTTCGACGATCCACCATCCGTCGTACATCTTCACAGACTAGGGGTGACCCTCTTCCCAAGTTGATCCCATCTATTCACGAGGAGAGTCAGACCCAGACTCCCTCGCCTCCCAACCTGTCTATTGAGGCAGACCCATGCCTCAAGTTTTCGTCTATTTCTCCTACAAATTTTTCACTGAGTTCTTATGATACTTTTTCCTCCCCAGAGGATTCAAAGATCATGCTACAGGGAAGGGACCAGTTGAGGACAGAGCCATTGAGGATAGACAGACTGGGGAGACACACACAAATGAGAGACCTGATCCAGCCTCAGATATTACTACGGGGATTCTAGACACACTACAGTAGATGAGCCTCCATATCAGAGATCAGTGTAGAATCCATGATGAGTTGAGTGCTGAGATCGCTGCGCTGAGAGTAGGAGCCAAGAGCCCACCACCACCTGCCGTGGTTCCTGCTACTTTGAGAGATGAGTATGACCTAGGAGCCAGGACGCTACACCATTGGATTCGGTTACCGTTGAATCAAGGGTCATACGAGCTGAGACCGTCCTCCATTTCTTTGCTTCTCAAGTACTATGGGAATGCTACAGAGGAGCCATTTACCTTTTTGCAATAGTTCATGATGATTTGTGGTACAACTACTTATCTAGGAGTTACGTAGGAGGTTATTCGCCTCAAGACCTTTCCCTTTGCAATAGCAGATAAGGCGCTTTACTAGTTGAGTCACTTAGGGAGGGAGATTTCTACATGGGACAATCTGAAGTTCACATTTCTGCGTAAGTATTTTCCTCTAGGACGGACGAACATGATGAGGAGCCAGATCTCCAACTTTACACAGCTACTGCATGAATCATTCCATGAGGCATGGGATCGATTCAAGTTTTTGATGGAGAGATGCCCACATCATGAAATACCTTTGAAGGTGCTTGTACAGAATTACTTTGGAGGACTCCAGCCAAATGTACAGGGCCTAGTGAGCGCCTCATGTGGCGGCAGTTATCTGAATAGGGATGTTGAGTAAGTTTTATCCATCTTTGAGGGGATGGCGGAGAATTCACGCGTTATTGATTCCACTCGGGCATTCCATAAGGGCCCACAACCACCATACCACGGAGAGCATCATAAGGTGGCACATGTTTCAAATTTTGAGTCATGATCCGATGTGGGATTCATTAGTGAGAAGCTTACTCTGGTCGATGTGATTCAGAAGCAAGTTCAGGATTTACAGCCGATGCGAGAGTTGGAGAAACTCTCATCACTTCCTCATTAGTTGAGCGATCTGACGAAGAAGGTGACCAAGTTGCGGCTTCAATACTAGTAGTTGCAAACTTCTTCTTCCGCTTCTCAGCCTGTTCGGAGTTCTAAACCCGCTCGTCCCACTCGTCATATACAATTTGTTCAGAGAGATCCAGTTCAGCTTACTGAGACTCCACAGATTGATTGGCATGGGTATTCGTCCTATGTTGATTTGAGCAGATCACTAGCCCTGGAGATGTTGATGTTGAGACTCATGCCACTCTTGAGATCAATGGGATATGGTACGCCCCTGATCAGCCTTCACCACACTTTACTCCTCAAAGCGTACACCACCACCAGCAATAGTATAGTCATCCGCAGAATGGACGTATACATTTCCAGCATCGATAGCACTACACGCAGCAACAATCTTACAGCATGCATATCAAAAGCCACATTATTTTCAGTACCCTACTACACAATCATAGCCACATCATTACAGTAGCAGCAACAATCCTCTTTTACACCACAAAGATCTCCTCAGCCTTACATACCATAGTAACATACTCCTAGTTAGGAAAGAGTAGACATCTAGAGTCACCACACTGAGTCTGAGATGTCTTCACAGGCTCTGGCACTGAACTAGATCATGGACTTGTTGAGCACTCTCCAGACAGCACATAGAACAGAGATGGAGTGGGTTAACCATCGTTTGGATGAGTTAACCACGCCCAAGACCACTCTCCTAGCCCAGCCTTAGATAAACCCGAACAATAATAGGAGGCACTCAGATCAGGTAGACACCACTATAGGTACGATCTCTTTTCCCAGTTTCTTATCTAACTTCATTCATCTCAGGAGCGGTAGATCACCACGAGCACTTGATCGAGAGGAGCAGAGGGCACATGATGAGGAGCGAGAGACAATACATGATGATGATACACATCTTGATGCTGAGGAGGAAGACCACCATGATTATGAGGACCAGCGTGATGTCCAGCCTGATGATCAGAGAGAGGGGAGCAATGCTGATACAGTAGACATGGACATAGGCGAGTCAGACGATGATACCACACCAGACAATGCAGACACTCCCGATGCAGATTTTTCTTCTCATGTTTTAGAGAGTTTTGTACATACTTCTGAAAATCTCGATGTACATGCTCATTCCTTTTTTTATGATTTGAATAACGATGTTTTTTTTGTTGTTCCTGAGTTTGTTCCTTTTCCCGATGCCTTGTATGGAAAAGGAAAGAAAAATACCAAAAAGAATGTTGTCACTCCGGAGACTGAGCGATTATTGAAAGATCACATTTTTCTGAAGATCCCACTCCATGATGCCTTGGATCACTTCTCTATGCTCAAGAAACAATTGGAGAATAGATGTAGCACGCGTAGGAAGAAATGATCACATACAGAGAAACATACTTTGATCAAGGCCACATCATATGCTATTCAGTACAGATTACCCAAAAAGAAGAAGAATTTGGGACCACATTCTGTTAGATGCGAGATTTCACACACATCATTCGATTGCACTCTATTAATGGTTCCTTCATCAATTTATTACCATCTTATTTACATGACAAGATCGAGTTAGCTCCTCTTTACAAATCCCGTGCGGTCCTTTAGTTTGCTGGTAGATCTGTAAAGATATAGGGGCATTTTGAGGAACGTTATCATGACCGTACAGGGCCTGCAGTTCCTAGTGGACTTTACTGTCCTGGACATGGATTGCCCTACACAGTTGTACCTTACCCCGATCATTCTCAGGAGGCCTTTCTTGGAGACCACAAAGGCCCTCTTCGATTATTATATAAGGAAGGTATCTTTTCATGATGAGGGAGAGAAGGTACATATAGAGATGGCAAGAGAATCACATACATCCACTACCGTGTCTACAGCCAGTTCAGATGCCTTGAGTTCCTTAGCCACCTATGATTACATGGATGAGGTTCGCCTTGACGACCTTGAGAGGTATCAAGTAGAGACCCAGGATATCCTAGCAGAGGATGGGTATGAGACTATAGTTGGTAGTTCTTCTGATGGTACATTATATTTCAGTATGGATGATGATGAGCAAATGGAGCAGATACCTGATAATTTTATTGCATACATTTCAGATTCTGAGAGTTCACATGATTCCTCCACTTTAGATGATGTAGAAGACTGATTTTCATTTATCTAAGTTATTTTCCTCTAGTCATTCTGAGGATGAGCACATTAACGAGTCAGATGATGTTTTAGACATCTTCCATAGTCCGACTTTGGAGCGGATTGAAATGGTGGATAACCATATTGCAGACACATCTACCACCAGCACAGATCCCATTACATATACTGATGAGGTTACAGCTGAGTCAGATCCTACCTTGCCAGAACTGAAGACATTGCTACCAAATATGAAGTATGATGCTTTCCTTGTTGGTCCACATCGACAGTTTCTGGTCATTATCATCTCATCTTTGATGGAAGAGTAAGAATCTAGTTTGATGGAGATTGTTGAAAGACACCATAAGGCTATTAGGTGGACTATATATGATCTCGATGGGATAAATCCTACTTTGTGTTCTCACCATATCTATCCTGATCATGACAACATACCTTCTAGAGAGTTTCAATGTAGGCTGAATCATGTTTTACGAGATGTTGTCAAGAAAGAGATTACGAAATGGTGCGACGCAGGGTTTATTTATCCTATCTCCAACTTCGAATGGGTTAGCCCATTACATGATGTCCCGAAGAAGTCAGGAATTCAGATGGTTAAGAATGAGAGTGGAGAAGATATTCTAAAGAGAGTAACCACGTCATGTCGGGTGTGCATTGATTACAGGAAATTGAATGCCACGACGAAGAAGGACCACTTCCCTTTGCCTTTTATAGACCAGGTCATAGAGAGGTTGACAGAGAAGGAGCACTTATGTTTCCTTGACGGTTACTCCGGATACAACCAGGTTACTATTTCTCCTGAAGATCAGGAGAAGACCACTTTCACATGTCCCTTCAGCACGTATGCTTTTAGTTGGATGCCCTTTGGATTGTGCAATGTCCCTGCTGCATTCCAGAGGTGCATGCTTGCCATTTTTGCAGACATGGTTGGTGATTTTATCGAGGTCTTTATGGATGATTTTTCGATCTATGGTGAGTCCTTTGACGATTGTTTAGCGTGCCTAGACCAGGTTCTTCAGAAATGGTGTGAGGTAGATCTCGTTTTGTCGTGGAAAAAGAGCTATTTTATTGTTAGAAACGGGATCGTGTTAGGGCATGTCATCTCCAAGAGAGGCATGGAGGTTGACCCTTCCAAGGTGGATGTCATCAAGCGTCTCGAGTCACTATCCAACATCAAGCAGTTACAGTCTTTTCTAGGGCATGTATGCTTTTACAGAAGGTTTATCCAGGATTTTTCTAATATTACCGATCGTTAACTGAATTATTAGGCAAAGACATCGAGTTCTTGTTATATGACAAATGTCTTAATGCCTTCCTCACATTGATAGAGATGATTATCAGTGCTCTTGTCTTACAGCTACCTGATTGGTCTCTTGCCTTCGAGATCATGACAGATGCTTCAGATTTTGTGATCGGGAGTGTATTAGGACAGAGGAGGAATGGACTTCCTGTTACTATCCACTGTGACAACCGGACATTACATGATCCTAGCGCAATTATACAGTGACGGAGAAAGAGATGTTGGTAGTGGTATTTGCATTGGATAAATTCAAATGATATCTTCTTTGCTCAAAGATTATAGTTTTCACAGATCATTCATCTATTAGATTTCTGATAGAGAAGAAGGATGCCAAGGCACGGCTTCTTAGATGGATTCTCTTACTTCAGGAGTTTGATTTTGACATTAGGGATAAACCTGGCATAAAGAACGTGGTTTCTGATCACCTCTCTTGATTACAGATAGAGCAGCCTTCATATGATTACACACTAGAGATTGCAGAGAGATTTACAGGCGAGAGTATCTTTGCAGTTACAGAGCTTCCACGGTATGCAGATATAGTGAACTTTCTGGTTACATAGAAGAGTCCACAGTGTTGGCCAAAGGACCGAGTCGACAGGATAGTTTCTGAGGCATGATACTACCATTGGGAGGATCTGATTCTTTTTCATGAGGGATCGGATTGTGTTTACATATGATGTATTCCTCAGGAGGAATACAATAGTGTCCTCACTCTGTGCCATTCCTTAGAGGTAGGGGGACATCATTCAGGGAAGAGGACAGTTTAGAAGCTACTTCAGACAGATTTTGGTGGTTGACTCTTACTAGAGATGCTTGCACATTCGTGAAGAGTTGCCTGGATTGTCAGAGAGAAGTAGGGACAATCAGTGCTAGAGATGCGATGCCTATGTGACCTGTTATCATTTGGGAGATCTTTGATGCATGTGGCATTGATCTTATGGGATCATTTCCTTGCAGCATTGGCTTTGTGTACATTCTTCTCGTTGTAGATTATGTTAGTAGATAGGTGGAGGCTATACCCACACGAGCTGCTGACAACAGAATAATATGCAGGTTCCTAAGGGAACACATTATTTCACGGTTCGGTATTCTACGTATTCTTATTCCATATGGGGGTAGTCAGTTCATTAATTAGGAGGTGAAAAAACTAGTGAAGAATTATGGCATTGATCACAGAGTAGATTCTCCTTACTACCCACGGACGAACGACATGGCCGATGTTTCAAATAGGGTGGTGAAATCCATTCTTCAGAAATTAGTAAGATCAGATAAGAAGAATTGGTCACAGCTTCTAGACTAGGTTCTTTGGGCATATCGTACTGCATACAAGACTCGCTTAGGTAAGCCATGCCATTTTCTCGTAGAGATCATGCACAAATCTTAATGGGCTATTAGAGAGATTTCATTTGATATTCAGAAAGCAGGAGCCAAGGGGAAGAAGGATTTGAATGAGCTAGCAGAGATTCAAAAGCAGGCATACAAGAACACCCTCATTTATAAGGATAAAGTGAAGAGATCACATGATAGACATATTTGACACAAGATCTTTGTTCTACTGGAGATGCGAGCACGGCGAGCCATTATGCAATAAATGTTACTGCGAATATCATTCCCTGGTCCGAAATGAAGAATAACTAATTTGCATAATAGGTCCCTTAGTACAATTAGGGTTATGTACCATGACCATCTTGATGATCATGCAGCTGTTGATTCAATTATTGAATAATAGAGGTTGGTACTTGGATGAATTTCTAAAGAGTTAAATTGAGGACTCATCGAGTACCGTCAAATGATTATCAAGAGAGGATCTCCAACCTGAGTAGGAGATGGCAATCCTTTCTCACTTGGTTGATATCTGATCGATCTCTTGATGCAGGTCCTCTGCATGGGAATATAGATTCAGAGGTATCAGATTAATTAGGTCAATGAGTTGACTTAACGATATCGAGATAACCAAAGTCCTATGTCGTATGTTGTCACGATATAGGAACACATCCTCACGATTTCAATGGCTTGGTTGAAGTTTTTCACAAGATAATTGTGAATTTTTTTGTGAAAAATATTTACAACAATTGTTGTTTTAAATCTTGGAGATATCATGAGATAATGAGATCTCATGAGATAATGAGACCTCATGAGATGATGGTAGCTATCCTCTTATTTTTAGGGGATTGGTTTAGTCTTCTCATTATATCTTCTATAGTCCAATGTGATTTAAATTGGAATTAATTATGTCGATATATCAATATGAATTAGTTCAAATTAATCAATTGTTGTTGTATTTTTACAACAACATATTAGCCATTGAAAGAAACACAAATCAATGTCAACCATTTATTGAGTGTTGTCCATGGATTGAGATCCATGGACTCCCAAAATCCTATATAAGAAGATGCACCCCTTGCTCTTCATTTTCGACAACAACGAATGCTCTCTTCCTCTCTCTCTCTCTCTCTCTCTCTCTCTCTCTACACGTCATGTGCCTCTCTCTCCCTCTCTCTCTCTCTCTTATGGTCGTCCACCATGGAGCCATTGAGAGAGTCGTCTTCGCCGTAGCATCGTCGTTATGATATCGAAGTACTTGCTCGTGGATCTCCGTCTCCTTCGGTGTACCTTGCTCGTGAAGAGGACGTCAGATCTCATGTGAAGAGATCAGGAGATTCGTCGCTTGGATCATCAACATGGATTGCGAGAAGGACGCGTCTCACCAACGCGCTCGCAAGCGTCTCCTCTGTCGAATCGGACTTGAGATAGGAGGTCTTTTTGTTTAGAGACTTGATCGCGACCACACTTCAAGAGGTAAATCTTATACCTATTGTGGTTTAGATGAAATGATCCGAGAAAGGTTCTTGGATCATGTGGTTTCATCTGTTTAAATTTTTTTAAATTCCGTTGCCCGGAGCAACTAGTGTGACTAGTCTCTCCCAATCGCATTCGATGCGATCCACACGCTTCCGTGATACGCTTAAGGATATCGCCATATCCTTCAAGTGGTATTAGAGCCAGGTTGGAGGTTTTGGATGTGATCCATAAACCTAGGAAGACTTGGGTTCATAAGGATAGTGAGAATTTTATCGCATTTCAATTTTCGCAGCCCTGTTTTGTGATAAAATTTTGGCCCTATTTAAAATGTTTAACACAAAATTTTAAATTGGATAATGTTTCTCATTAATTAAGGAAACCTTGGGATTTAAGTTTGCATGATTAGGAATCTTATAACTCATGATATACTCATTTTAATGAACATATATCCATTGTTTCGGGACTGGCGAATGGTGACGTAATTAAGGAGTTAATTACTCTTTTAAAATGCCTGAAAATGCATGCTAATCATGTAGGTTCTGTTTTAAATCAAGTTAGCAAACTTTAAAAACTGATTTTGCTTAGACTGGATTTAAAATGAATGAGATATGCTAATTTTAGTAAGTGAGGGTCATTGTTGAAAATTACAATCCTAATCATGAACCTTGTGATAGTCATTTAAGAAACTTGTGATATTAATGGTTAATTTCCTGAAATAATTATGGATAATATTTGGGAAATATTTGAATGATAATTGTTCCCTTGAATGACAATTGCCTCAACTAATAAATGATTAGATTTGATCTAGATCACCAATTGGTTACTTGATACACTTTCAACAAACATGTTATTTGAATAGGTTTGGGAATTTGTTTAGCAAATTTCCTTATAATCAAAATGGTTTTGATTATTACTATATGGTATAACTTCGGTTGAAAACCCGATTATCATCTCAAGTACAAAGTGATTGACTTGGCATTTTTTTGTCCAAGGCGGATATGGTGTCTAATCGAGGAGCGTTAAGGTAACAGGTTGCACCGTGTGCGGTCTGTCCCACTCCAGTCGATACTGGCCATGACAACGGGTAGGGAACGGATAATGCTTGTAGATCATGATGTATTTTTCTAATTATTAAAATTCGAAATAATACGTATTTGAGATAATACCATATTTCAAGTAACAATTAAAATGTTTGTTGGATATTAATTGGATCCTTAATTTAATATGATTAGATTAATTGAAATCCAATTAAAATTAAAAACACTCTATTATGAATAGAGTTGTTATTTCCCTTGGAAGAATTAATCATAATAAATATGACTCATAATGATTAATTAGAATTTGAATATGAGGTGGAGGATCACATAAGTGACATCCATGGTCTCCCGTTAAGGCGAAGTGTTCCGTCACCAGATATTGTATTTAGGAGACACCTATCCGAAGTGACAGCTCCTGCATACAATCCATTTTGATCGGGCTCTTCGCTTCTTGAAAGAGTAAGGACGTATGCTTAGTGACCCCAATATCGTGTCCTCATATTATTGGGGTGATATTGGATTGCACATAGCGAGTTGTATTCCTATTGACGGTTGGTTCCAATTAATGATGGGTCAACATCACCTTAGGGGTGGTGGGCCTGGGTGTTAAAGACTAAATTAGGAGATGCAAGTTGGACTTGCAAGGCGGAATGTGTTCCCACATCTTTTTATCCGAATTACATGTTCTCATATTATTGGTATGTGACAAAGATAAGGAAGGAGATCTCAAATCTTGCTTGAGATATTTTGGTAAGTATATCTCTTACATTGAAAGTGATTAAGGGAATGAACTTTCAATGTTGACAAGGCAAGACAACTTTGATATAAAATTCCTAAATCAAAGTAAAATGTGTGTGTGTGTATATATATATTTGTATATTTATGCAAAATTTCTTATTTCAGATAATCATCATTACCACTCAGTACTATACTCAATAATAACCAGTAAAATGTCATGGATTGGATCCATGATGAAGATATTGTACTTGCAGTTAGACACATAATGTATGTGGTTGCAATGTGCAAGTTTACTCATAATAATGAGGAATGACAATTAAATAGATAATAGGACTACAAGCCTAGGGTTTAAATGTCTCTATAGTCTTGATCTCTCATCGAATGTACTTTGGAAGTAACATGTCGATGATGATCGCAATTGTCAAATAATCCTTATAAAATTCTAAGAAGATGTTATGGCATATGTGCTCTCGACAACTAATCATGAATGACATGGTTCACTGCATCATACAGAATGGTGGCTTTATAGGAGATGATATATTCAAAATATTTGAGTACCTACCTGAACCCAAGTCTTTTAAGAGTTAAGATGTATGTAGATATGATGAGTGTCATCATCCTACTATCTATACTCTAGTCATTCATGAAGCTTCATAATATTCATATTATGAATTAAATGAAGCATATATAAATGTTGAAATACTCTTATATTGAAATCTTTTGAATTCAACATAAGAGATCCTTTTTTCTTAAGCAATGGTTGTTTAGAGATGAAAGGAGTATAGTGGAAGCATGGGTCGGACCCAGGTTAGAAGGAAAGTCAAAAAGTTGATTGTACTTCCATGATTTCCACACACATATGACATCCAAAGTGTTGGATGAATGCCAATACTTCAATGAGCCGATGTATTGATAGTATGACTATCAAGTCTATCTAGAATCCTTAGAGAATTACTTGGATAGTGCATCGAAATAATTTACATCTACATATAATCATTGAAATTGACTTTCGTATTTGGTAAGATGAAATTCTAATAATTGTATCTCCTTCTTCTAATAACACTTGCAATTGGTTGCATATGTTTTAGAAGACTAGAAAATTTGATCTTAAGGTTTAATAGTCATCCACACGGATATTGATGCAATTGTTGCAACAATCTCTATTGGATATATAGACATCATATTTTGAGTGGGAGAGCCCTTATAGTCTTAGAGAATGTCTCTACTACATAGGTATTAGAAAACATTCATAGTTTATTTCTAAATGTTGGAAATAGACATGATTTCTGGAATAGACCTATCATAAAGAGGTATGATGGATATATTTCAGATACTATTTTAATATATGGATGACTCTACGAAATTAGAAATTATTGAATGGTTCATTAGCATTTCTAATACTGAAAATTAAACCTTAAAAGGTCAATAGGAGGATGAAGATCAGTTGACAATGATATGGCATCAAACCTTGGACATATGTATGTTGATGAGATCAATAGACTAGTAAGAGATGAACTTTAGAATGTCTAAAATCTTAGACTAGTAAGAGATGAACTTTAGAATGTCTAAAATCTCAAATCTTACATACTTTTGAATATTGTATTCAAAGTAAAAATGTTCAATGCACCTTTCTCTTGGAATGGTGTAACATGCCAAGGTATTCAAGATCTCATATATGAGATTTCTTCCCTTCACCTAAGAAAGCTTTGAAATGTTTAAAGATTTCATAATTTTTGGTTTAGAACCAAAGTTTGAAGGAAGATGAAATGAATTTGATCTAACTTAGGTAGCTTGTACCTATTAGATGAATTCAAAAGGAATACCTTATGGAGATATGAATGTCATTCCTATCTCAATCCTCCTAATGCACCTAAACTCAATAGAGTTATAGGGAGATACAATTAGATCGTGTGTGACATGATTTTATCAATGATGAATATTAGCATAATTACCTCTTAGTTTCCAAGATATATATGTAGTAGAGACTACAATATATATCCTTAATAAGGTTCCATGCTAGTAAGCTGGAATCTAGCACTAGAGAGTGCTACTTCATTAGGAAAATAAAGGATGGTATTGGATACCTACTTTATGACCTTGAGATTCTTAAAAGATCTCATCAGGATATGATTCTAAGAGGATGACTCTCTTGAGAATCAAGATGAAAATGAAGTAAAGGAGCTCATTGATGAATCTGCAATTCGTCATCTTTATTCATTTATTTTAGCTTAAAATCCCTTATAAAACACCTGCAAATAACACTAACTCCATATTATTACTAACTTGCATCTATGTGTAAATATTGTACACTTATTACTAATTATAATCTAAAATAAATAAATAACGAAAGAAAGAAAAAATAAATAAAAGAAAATAAAAAAAGGAAGACTATATACAGGCTGACCCGAACCTCGAGAGAAGGTCAAGACTTGACATGATCGACTAGGAAAAAAGTAGGGGGAGATAGGGTCCTTTAGCAGAAAATCCAAAAAAATGTGTGTATGTTGTTGTAAATACTTCTCACTTATTTTGTGTATATCTGTATAAAACTGGCACTGATTTATTTGTGCATTAATTGACCTCAAATCAAATAACTTTCAAAACTAAAGTTGTAAATAAAAATGTGTTCTAATTAATAAAAATAATTGCATAATTAAATCATGTACAGAATAAAAGCAACTACACTTGGAAAAAGCCACTAAGCACTAATTGAAAGACCAATTCCGGCTCTATATGAACTCAAATTGAACCAATCTCACTTCATTGGATTCGAAATTAAATTATCTTTAAAATGGATGTATTTTCATAATTTTTGGAGTTACGGTTGAAAAGTCAATTTTCTAGGGTGGTTTGTGCAATTTTCCCATGTATTTTGTAAATATTGTATTTGTATATATTTGTAAATTATTCTTACTAATTATTTATAATAAAAAAATTAAAATTTAAAATTTAAAATTTTTAATACAGATAAGCCAATTTCCTCAATTACCCTTGTATATAATGTCATATATGTATACAGTATATGTATATAGTTGCGATTCTCAATTAACCACTATAAAAAATTAAAAAAAGTAGCATTTTTATTCAAATAAATAAAGTGATAAAAATTCAAAAAAAAATAGTTAATTTTGTAAATAGTTTTATCTCTCATTTACTTTATCTCATTTCAAATTTCATCTCTCTTATCTCTTCCACCAAAAAATTCAAAATTCAAAAATTCAAATTTCATCTCTATCTTTTCTATTTATATGGATCCTTCTCCCTCATTCCAACTTGATCAATCTTTAGAGAGAGGAACCCAATCTTCGAGAGGGAAAATTTCGTCGAGAAAGTTGCCTAGTCTCCAAGCCGTCAAGTAACAGCGAGTCAGCCTTGTCGAGGCGATCACGGCCCATTTCCGCTCATAAGGTGAGATCCAACATTTTTCTCATTTTTATCTTAGTTTAATCGTAGTTTAAATTTTGCATTTTAATTGTATCGTATTTTGTTTCTCTAGATCTTAAAAAAATCATCACAATTTGATCTGCTTCGACTCGATTTTTCATCTCACGTTCTTGATCTCTCCGCATTCAATTTCTATCTTGCACGATTTATCAACTCCGACCACGTACGGTAGTCGGAGAATCGGATTCGATCCTCCCATATCGCCAAGATCCACAATCGTTCACACCTTCTATTGTGTATATAAATAAATAAATAAATAAATCCATATATTTGTTTTCATCTCTAACCTTTGTTTTGCAGGATCAAATAAAAAAATATAAAAAAACTAAAAAAATTCTTTTCACTTCATGTTTACATCTCCTGTTTTAAAAGAAAAAAACAAAACAAAAAACCATTTAAAAAAATAAAACGCAGGCGACAGTGCCACCCCACGCCATCCTCTTGCAGCATCACGCGCCGCCACGCCTGGCCAGCCGCGTGCGACCCTGCCCCTCCGATCTCCAGCCCGCTCCAGCGTCGAAGGTCCTCGTGCTGTGCCACCTCAGCCCAGGCATTGTGGCTCCCTCCACCCAGCCATGCAAGCAGTGCCGCCCGCGCATTCGCCGCGCAAGCCGCCGCGTGAGGCGGCGTACTTCGACCAGCCCCCTCCGTCGGCGCCGCAGTGCCACCTGCGCGCACCCCCCCGCCCCCCCCCCCCCCCCCGCGTGCGGGCTACACTCCAGCCGCCTGTAGCGACCGCCTTCCGCAAGCTGCACCGTCCCCAATCTTTAGCGCCCCAGCATTACAGCCCCTCACCGTGCGACCACCGCGCCTCCGCGTCGCGCCACCCGCTCACCCAAAATCTGACGTCTGCGACCTCTGATCTGGAGGAGAAGAAGTCGACAGCCCTGCCCCCATATTGTTGAGAAGGAATGAAAATAGTAGAAGCCCTCAAGGGGTTTTTGAATTAAAAAATTCTATTGAAAAATTTACGTCCAAGCCCCCAGAGGTCCTCAAAATTGCGAAAAGGCCTCCGATCTCCAAAGCATATCACATGTGTGGCACATGTCTTTTTGGGTAAATTAAATTTTACTTCCTGCAATTTATTTATGTTTATATTCAGTCCACAAACTTTGAATAATTGTAATTTGCTCCCTGCATTTCCAGATTTGAACTTTCTTGACCTTTTCATCAAAATAAATGTTTTTATTGATCTAAAAATTCTCTAAAAAAATTGTATTTACTCGTGCTGTAGTATTTTTTATTATATCAAATTTTCATTTCATTTTCTTGTCATTTGATATATTTAAAAAAATAAAAAAATGCATCTTTTACATACCCGAAATTAGAAAATTCATAAAAATTTAAATA
Source organism: Ottelia alismoides (assembly GCA_037367405.1). Classification (NCBI taxonomy): domain Eukaryota; kingdom Viridiplantae; phylum Streptophyta; class Magnoliopsida; order Alismatales; family Hydrocharitaceae; genus Ottelia; species Ottelia alismoides. Next base: position 372,622 of record JAZKJV010004395.1, read on the forward strand.
TTATTCCAAAAATACCAAAAATATTAGAGTAGTTTTATTTCATTGTCTTCAATTTTCTATGCAAATTTCACGCATTAAATATTTATAAAACCCTAAAAAATTGAAAAATATTAAAAATCTTATAAAAATCATAGAAAATTCTAAAAAATCTAAAAATAGTGATTTCAGCTCCTGTTTGTAGATATTTGCTTATAGTTTGTTATAAAAATAATTTCCAGGAGTTTTGAGCATTAAAATATTTTTAAGTTGCAAATTACTCCAGGTTGTGCACAATTTCGTATTTTCTCACTGTTTGATTTTTAGATAAATAGAAAAACATCTAAAAATTCCACAAAAATTCCCAAAAACATTTCAAAACTTTTAAAACCTAAAAATATTTTCTCTGGATTTTTCAAAGCATTTTTTGTATAATTGAAAATTACAAAAAAGAGTTAGTATGCATATTTCTTGTGCTTGTGCATATTGTTTGTTATCTGAAAATAAAAAAATTACAAAATCAAAATCACTAAAAATTTGAAAATCAAAAAATACAAAAAATAGAAATAAAAATTAAAAAATTTAAAAATATAAAAAATCACAAAAACCAAGGGTAGTTATCTTCTGAGATTCTTGTTTTTCTCTTAATTGATTTTTGATTATTTGAATAACCCTCGGGATTTGTAGCCTCCCTGAGTTCGACCATGTCCGCTATACAGGTTAATAAGTAGTAAAAAATTGTTTGTCGTAGGATTTTTTGGGATAGCAATGACAATCACATCATTAATTTATCCGATTCACCAAGATCTCGTGTCAACAAAATGGCACCGTTGCCAGGGAGGCACGGCGAGGGTAGTTAGGTTTCTCTTTTGAGCTGCTATTCTTTGTTGTAAATATTTGTTTACAATTTACCACATTATTCCATTGTTCATATCCATTGCATCTGTTTCATTTTTCTTTCTCATACTTGATAATTGTATTTCTTACACATTCTCTTTTCTTTTTCTTACGAGGGCCCACGGAGCAAAGGAGGCGATCCTAGGAGAGCTGAAGCACCCAAGCGATGTAGAGGCGGCTTGATTCTTCACCAAGCCGTATGATAGCGTGAGAAGAGGAGATGAAGAATTAAAAAAATAAAAGAGAGAGAGAGAGAGAGAGTTTTCTTTTCTAGCGTTTAAACTCTTGTAAACGGACATTCATTTGTTGCGGGGTCTGTTTCTCCAAGTGCCGGTGCACTTGGGGGACCTCACCGGTTTTGTTTTCTTCGCCTTATTTTTCTTTGTTTCCCGCATATTTAGTGAGCTACCTCTTGATTGCTTTAATTAATTTGCTTGAGCCAGATAATTAATTAGGTCCAAACACCCTAAATAAGAAATTTTTGTGCCTATAGAGTATAGCGTAATTTGGACTTAGTCAAATTAACTTGTTCTTACCCGTTAATAAAAGCTATCATCTAGGACGGTTCACTTGCATCATATATGATAGTTTATTTCAATTCTGCGCGGATCACTTGCATGTAGAGTGCTGGCGACATGGTACGCATCTCTAACCTTTGCATGCATCATTATTTTTAATCGCGCGTTGGCATTTCTGATCTCCTTCCTTGTTTTCACTGACATAAGTTAAAAAGGAAATTGGACACTCTGTAGGTCATTCTTTGAAAATATTTTACCAAGCGACAACCGCCTAAAATACGGGACTGCTAAAGAAAAATCGACCTTAAAATAAATACAAGGAAAAATCATTGTTTTGGGGAGAGTAACCCCCTCATTGTTTGGTTTGCTTGAGCGAGAGAGCGAACCGTACACTACGATAGAGACAAGCCCAATCCCTTTTCAGACTACTATCTTAAGTTAGTCGTTCTCCAGTAAGGATCTCTCCAGTAGCCGGTAAAGCGGCCCGTGATGTCCTTAACAGATTGAATTGATGGGGTAGCCGGTAAATGGTCCGCAATTCATACTAGCTGGGAAAGATCTAACTTTAGGATTGGCCCAGTCTCATGAGAGCATTAGGTTCCTAACAGCTCGCTTTAACCGCTCTGATAGATTGCATTCTCACCAAACTCTAAAATTGACAAGATAATTGACCAAACCTTCACGATCTTCACGTTGAGTTGAGTTAGTGAACTGGGGGTTTGTATTGTGTTTGCTTGCTAGCGATAAAGATCCTTCTACGCAATTTTGCCTTCATTTACTTCCACTGTTGCATTGGCCTTCGTGTTCTCGCATCCTGCCTATTGATTTTGAAGATGTCAGATCGGAGTATTTCTCGTTTGGACTCTGCGAACCCATTCTACACTCATTCTATTCGGGGAGACTCACTTCCCGAATATTCCTCTTTCTCCACTTCACCCTTTCACAACATCCATCAATCCACTATTTGAGATTGGCTTTAGTATCGAATTAATATCTGTGACTCCATCAATTCTGAGTACTAATCGAGTATCATGCACATTTTCAGAGTCAGACACCAAACATTTGATTCCACCAAAGGGAAAGGAAACCATGTCGGAGCAGAGCGAGATCAACAGCACCATGTTAGCCTCCACCCAGACAATTCAAGCCCAGATAGAATAGTAGGCCAACTTTCAGAACGCATTGAGATACATGATTTTCGAGCTGAGACATGAAAGATAAGATAGGAGAGAGAGGGATAACACAAACCCTGGAGGTGGGAATGGGGGAGAAGAACCTCATATAGAACCTGAGGCTAAGTGTACACTAAAAGATGCTTATAATCCAGGGGCAGGACAGACAAATTCTTGGATACAAATCTCTGTGGTTCATGGGCATTTTGAGATTAAGCCTACTATTCTACCTCTTCTCCCAATATTCCATGGAAATATTAATTAAGAACCTTATATACACCTCCAGCAGTTCGATCGCATTTGTGGAAGAGTACACTACCCAAATGTCCCATTAGAGGTAGTGCAGATGACCGCCTTTCCATTCAGTCTGATGGGCAACGCTTTGTATTGGTTAAACCACTTGGGGAAGGTTGTCACTACTGGGGATGAGTTGAGGTCTGCATTTCTGAACAAGTATTATCCACTTGGACGACTCAACCAAATACGATCCTTGATTGCTAATTTCTCCCAGATGCACGAAGATCCTATTCACGAGAAATGGGAACGATTCAAAGATCTGGCGGAGAAATGCCCCCATCATGATATTCCAAAGACCAACCTTGTACAAAATTTCTTTGGGGGGTTTAAGCATTAAATATCAGAAGCTGGTAGATGTCGCTTGTGGGGGAAGTCACTTCAATAAGGACGAGGATGTCCTTTACCAAATTTTTGAGGAGATGGCAGAAAGTTCAGCAGCTCTTTATTCTTCACGTGCTTTTTAGAAGCACCCCGTCACCGCCCCTACAGTACACAAGGATGTCAATATGATGGCAACAAAAGAAGTCGATAAGGTGGATAGCACTGACCTGGCCATCATTGGGACCACCTATCCAAAGTGGACATTATTGAAAAGCAATCCCAGGAACTTGATAAGCTTCAAGTGATCGAGCAGAGGACAAAGAACCTGGATAAGCTGGATGAGATAACAAAGCATCTGGAGCTTCTTGTAAATTCAATCAGTGCAGTCCACAGTATGACTGCAGCAACCAATACCTCTACTAGTGAGCAGACTTCTTCCACCAAGTAGAGTAGCGGAGGACCATCTATAGTTCTGCATGTCTACTACATGCAGACACTTGATCAGGTTCAGCAGCATTCACATCAGATAGTTCTGTATCAACAGGAAGTAGCCTACATTCCTGAGCAGCAATCTCCACCTCCACTTGGTATTCAGGAGGTGAACGGTATCTGGTTCGACCATGAGCGAAACCAGCCCTGTCCGTCAGGGCAAGGCCAGTTGGGTTCACAGCAGGGTCAGAGACCCGCCCACCAGTTTTAGGGAGGCAGACAGCAATAGTACAAGTACCAGCACTAGCAGTTCTAGTCTCAGTATCAGTCTCTACCTCAGTTCCAAAACTGGAGACAAGGCCAGCCTCAACAGCAGTCTATGTATTTCCCTCATCCTAACCAGCAGCAGACGGCATATTACGGACAATATTCTCCCCCTCCTCCTCCTCATAATCAGAATCCGTATGGGTACCAACAGCCTTCGTACTATCTGCCTCAGCGACAACCAGTCAATGAACAACATGAGGCCCCTTCAGTCAATCCAGCACTGTACCAACTCACACTGCTTATGAAGAACATTAATGAACTGACTCAACGGATTGACAACCTGACCACCACCAAGACACTGATTCCAGCACAGGTTGAAGCCAACCCTAACAACTTCAGATGCAAGGAGCAGGTGGCCAATGGCCCACCCACCCTCGAGACAGGTATGTCCCTTGATTTTACATGTTTATCTGACTCCATTCATCTCAGAAGCTGTAGGAGATTGCAGTCTCCTACGCAGCAGTTGGGGTTGGGAGATCGATCCACTGAGTGAGCATCATCTTCTACATCATCTCCTTCACCAGCAGTCGAGAGGCCCAGTATAGCAGCACCCACATCTGGAGTTTCACCGCCTTCACCACCACTTTCACCAGGCAGATGTAGATCCCTATCAGCAAGGGAGAATATACCAGTTGCAGATTCTTCCTCTTCACCAGCAGCAGCATCCCATTATGTTTTAGATTTTGTTTTTCCTTCACCTTTATTGGACAACACTGTACAGACTGATTCTGGTTGTTCTCTTGTACATGATGATTCTACTTTGAATAAAGGAAATGAACTTTTGCATGTTTATTCTAATTCTGTGCCATTTCCTTCTACTCTTAAAGCTAAAAAAATCAAAAATTAAAAACAGTGCTATCTGATCCTAGATTGGTTGAGATCTTACATAACATCTTTTCAAAGATGACACTCCTTAAGGCCATAGAATACATGCCTACAGTAAAAAAAGGGAATGAAAGAGGCATGTACCCAAATGCGTCAACCAAGGAAGAACAGACAAAAGGAAACAGAGAAACATATCTTGACCATGGCCATGGTTCAAGCCATCAGTAACCTTCCACCTAAAAAGAAAGACAAGGGAGCACCTCACATCCGTTGCCATATCTTTGATCAAGAATTTGATCGTACTCTTCACGATAGCGGTTCCTCCATTAATCTCATGCTTTCTTCTTTATTAACTAAATTCCAGTTAGGGCCTCTTAAAACAACCAGAATGATCCTTCAGTTTGTTGATAGATCGAATAAGAGGCCAAGATGTATTTTATTAGACGTTATTCTAACGGTGCAGGGAATGAAATTCCATGTTGATTTTGTTGTCATGGATATGGATACACCTGCACCGTTACTCCATACTCCGATCATACTAGGTCGACCGTTCCTCCAAATGGCCGAAGCAGCAGTTGATTATGGTACTGGAGAGATCATCTTTCACTCTCGTAGTGACAAGGTGAAAATTAAGACGATCTCTGATCCTAGACCATCATCGCCACCAATAGCATATGATACAGAGAAAGTTATATCAGAGCCAGATGACTGTGATTTTCTTGCTGAATTCAGAGAGACAGATCTTTTCACGGATTTTATGATACCCAGGAGTTCCTTTCCCAAAAGGACTCTCTGGAAAGTACAGTCGACATGAGTTCCCTTGGTGGTCCAATTGAGATAGTTTTCGATGAGCAGTTTGAGCAGAGTTCTGAGGTCCAGATATCCGAGCCATTCGTTGAATTTCCTGATTTATGCACAGATGAGAGACATCTTTCTGAGATTATTGCTGAGATATCTGAGTCGTTCATTGATAAGAATATTGAACATCCTAATGATCCATTCATTTCTGAGCAGAGATCATTCATTACATATTTATCAGATATTCTATTTGCAGCCATCAATAGCCAAGGTGGATAGTCTACAGAGCATAGATCACATAGTGTCTACCAGTACAGTAGCAGAGGTTATCGCAGAGCCGATTCAGTCCCCACCTGAGCTCAAGGTTTTACCATCAATGTTGAAATATGCCTTCCTTGCAAGTCCCCCCCAAATGTTTCCGGTCATCCTCAGCTTGCAGTTGACCGCTGAACAAGAATCCCGCGTGCTAGAGATTCTTGAGAGAAACTGCAAGGCCATAGGATGGAATATCTCGGATCTCTGTGGGATCAATCTAGCATTGTGCTCGCATCATATCTACCTAGAGGATGACTGTAAACCCTCCCGTGAATGTCAGCGCCGTCTAAATCCAAACCTAAGGGAGGTTGTCATGAAGGAGATCAAGAAATGGTGTGATGCTGGCTTTATATATCCCATTTCGGATTCCAAATGGGGCATCCCTTTACATGTGGTCCCAAAGAAATCTGGGATTACGATCGTAAAGAATAACCGTAATGAGGAGATTCCGACCCGGGTACCTACTTCATGGTGTGTTTGTGTAGATTACCGATGCCTGAACTCAGCTACCAAGAAGGATCACTTTCCACTGCCCTTTATTGATCAGATTATTGAGAAGTTGGTAGGGAAAGAGTTCTTTTGCTTCTTGTATGGGTACTCGGGATACAACCAAGTTGTTATCGCTCTTGAGGATCAGGAGAAAACTACTTTCACTTGTCCGTTTGGCACTTACGCCTTTAAATGAATGCCCTTTGGATTGTGTAACGGTCCCGCTACATTTCAAAGGTGTATGTTGGCCGTTTTTTCCGACATGGTCTTGAAGTCTTTATGGACGATTTCTCAGTCTACGGGGATAGTTTTGACACATGTCTTGCTCATTTAGACCGAGTTCTTCAACATTGCTATGAGGTAAACCTAGTGCTCTCGTGGGAGAAGAGTCACTTTATGGTGACTAATGGAATTGTATTGGGCCATGGCATCTCCAAACATGGTATGGAGGTTGACCCGGCTAAGATTGATGTGATTTCCAAGTTAGAGCCACTGTAGAATTTGAAGCAGATGAGGTCATTTTTGGGACACGTAGGATTCTATAAGCGATTCATAAAGGACATCAGCAAAATCGCCAGACCTTTGACTGAGCTTCTGTGTAAGGAGACTGATTTTGTTGTCGATGAGAAAGTTCTTCTTACATTTAATCAGATGAAAGAAATGGTTACTAGTGCTCCTGTCTTACAGCCACCTGATTGGTCTCTTCCTTTTGAGATCATGATGGATGCATCAGATTTCGCAGTTGGAGCTGTTTTAGGATAGAGAAGGGACGGGATACCATTTGTTATCCATTATGTTAGCAAGACTCTGGATGAAGCACAGCAGAATTATACTGTTATAGAGAAGGATATGTAGCAGTTGTGTTTGAGCTAGAAAAGTTCAGATCTTACCTCATTGGCTCACACGTTATTGTGTACACGGATCGCACGGCCATATGATACTTACAAGCAAAGAAGGATGCCAAACCATGCCTTATCAGATGGATCCTTCGTCTCCAGGAATTTGATTTAGAGATTCGAGATAAACCTGGAGTGAAAAATGTTGTGGCAGATCACCTTTCTCGTATCACAGACACAGAGATCTCTGAGCAGAACATGATTCCTATTTCCGAAACCTTTCCAGATGAGGCCATTTTGACTGTGGATTCACTCCCATGGTATGATGATATTGTGAACTATCTTGTCTCCAAGAAGGTTCCACAAGATTGGCCGAAGTACAAGGTAGACAGATTTCTATCAGAGATTCATTATTACCAGTAGGAGGATCCGTACCTATTTCGCGAGGGTGCGGATTGTATCTGGAGAAGGTGCATTCTTCAGGAAGAACACACCAGTGTACTTGAGCACTGTCACAAACTTGAATCCGGTGGGCATCATGTAAGAAAACACACAGCAGCAAAGGTTTTACAGAGTGGCTTATGGTGCCCCACATTATTTAAGGATGCTACAGAGTATGTTCGAGGTTGTACTGATTGTCAGAAAATGGGAGGAACTGTTGGTTCCAAAGATAGCATGCCCCTAAGATATATACAGATTTCTGATATTTTTGATGCTTGGGGCATAGACTTCATGGTCCCATTTCCTGTCAGTCACGGATTTCAGTACATCCTACTCGTCGTGGATTATGTTAGTCGATGGGTGGAGGCTATCCCCACCTGAGCCGTAGATAGTCGTACAGTGTGTTTCTTTCTCAAGGACCATATTATTGTGTGGTTCGGTATTATTCCCAAAATACTGATTTTCGATGGGGGAAGTCATTTCATTAATAGAGAAGTAAAGAAGCTTGTGAAGGAATACGCCATTGAGCACAAAGTTAAGTCCCCTTATCACCCTCAGACTAATGGCTTGGCAGAAATTTCAAATAGGGAGATCAAGATGATATTGCAAAAACTTGTAAGTCCAGATAGGAAGAACTGGTCCTAGATGCTTGATTCAGTTCTATGGGCTTATCAGACGACGTACAAGTCTCCTTTGGGTATGTCTCCCTACAGATTGGTATATGGAAAGCCTCGCCACCTGTCAGTGGAATTAATTGACAAATCTTTATGGGCACTCCGTGTTGCAATTTAGATTATGAGAAGGCAGGAAAGAACAGGAAGTTGGATTTGAACAAATTACTGGAATTCAGAGACTTTGCATATGATAACTCACTTATGTATAAGGAGAAAGTCAAGCGCTGGCATGATAAACACATCCGAAGAAAGACTTTCTCCCCTGATCAGAAAGTTTGGTTATTTGATGCTAAGTTGAAGCTGTTTCCAGGAAAATTAAAAAGCAAGTGGTCAAGACCATTCATCGTGAGAGCTGTGCGTGACAATGGGAGTATTGACATATCTGGGTTGTCATCTGACGCACAGCCATTTGTTGTGAACGGACAGTTGCTGAAGCCATATCTAGATCATGATACATTCATGTCCGTTGTTGATTCGATATCTGTGGTATCAGATGATGATCTTTTGATTCCATCTTCTGCGTCTGATACATGATAATCCACTCCTCTTGTATATCCTTTCGTTTCACTCTTTCTTCTCCTGTTTTATCACTCACCCCTTTTCCGTGTGTGTATATATGCTATACTTAGGATGTGCTTTATCCTAAGTATAGGGGGTGAATGATTTGTGTTATCCATATTCGTCCTGTTCATCACTCTTGTTGTTTCCTATACTTAGGGATACTCTACCCTAAGTATAAGGGGTGATGTTGTTCATATCGTGTCTTCTTATTTTTGAGTCTGTACATTCTCTTCATCGATTTTCCTCTTTTGTACACTCTACTATACTTAGGATTACTTCATCCTAAGTATAGGGGGGATCACCAACTTCTCTTCTTTTTATCTTTTCTTTGAGTCATTGTAGCATAGGAGTCTTTTCACTTTTCTATACATAGCACGAGTTATGTCTTCCTTTTTCGCTCTCTGATCACTATGAGGACATAGTTCGAGCTAAGTATAGGAGGTGTCGTATATATTGTATATATACTTTAAACATAACTCGTACTTTTAAATATGTTATTTGGGGGGTTATGTATATAATTTTGTAAATCCAAGTTTGTAAAAACAACAAAAACAAAAAAAACAACAACAAAACACACAAAAAACAAACAAAAAATCTTGTATATATTTTACTAACCCTTTTTCCCTTTAAAAAATATACAAAATAAAAAATCTATAAAAACTTACATAATTAAAAAAACTTTTCTTTTACATCTGCATTTTTCTCCCAAAAAAATTTAAAAGTTCAAAATTAGAAAATTGTTTAAAAAAATATTCTTTTCACATATGCATCATTTCTTTTCAAAAAATATCTATTTGCATTGTTCATATTTTCTTGCATGTGCATTTTTCAGGATAGTATTGACATTTAAACTATGTCTGGAATAAAATTGAAAATGGAGCTTAGTTGGACCTTAATCCACCTAATTCTCATAGGAACTTCACCGAAAAATAAGATTTTAGAAGCTTCAGGTCTTTGACTTAATTCTTTGAGTTCTACATGACAATGTGCAGCATTTGACTCTTAGTGTCTAACCTGGTCTCTTCATTCTGGGTACAACTCTGGAATAGGGAATTAATTTGTACTCCCATACTATGCATTTAGCTCAACTCAGACGGGATGTTGGAAAGTTATGTGAGTTTCTTTTCTGGTAGAGTGGAAATCTAAAGACCGGAGTACGGGATGAAATAAAGCTTCAGAAAAGGGATGGACGGCTTGGAACAATTTTTTCTAAGACCCCAAAACATGTACGGAAACAAAAAGATTCTATATCTGTAGGGGCACAACAAGATCCAAGCAGAACCACCAAAAATCCAAATACAAAGAAGCCACTACCAAATAAATATCTGACCAAAAAGGTCCAAGCTTCAAGAAAACCTGTAGATACTGGTGGAGACTCAGCTACACTAGCCAACTTCACAAGGAGAGGTGACTACACTGGCCTCCCTCCAGTTCTTTTCTTCTTCTACTAACTTCTCCCCCAATTCGATTGTGAACACAACGCGACAAACCTTAGAAGAAAATATCTGACTCCCCAAGGATGAGTTACTGGAGAGGAGATTTGCATGGTAGTCCGGCATTCTGGATGGGAAGAGCTAAAACTTTTCACATACATGAGTCGATGTTCAATGTTCATAGGGTATGCTTTGGGAAGAGGATTGATCTAAGATGACTTCTGAGCCGAAATTGTAACAATGATGTACAGAACTTGAAGGCTGTCGATTTTAAAATTCTAAGTCTCACAGAAGTTCCGACATACTAATAATCCAAAGGTCCAACAGAGCTCCAAACTACAATTTTATGAAGATAAGTTTAATGCTCAATATTGTCCTGCTTTTTTATTTTCCCTTTCTTTTTCTTTTTCTTCACTTATTCTTTCAAATAAGTGCTTGCTAAGGGACTAGTGAAGGTAAAGCATAGGGGGATGATAAATCTGCGATTCGTCATCTTTATTCATTTATTTTTGCTTAAAATTCCTTTTAAAATACCTGCATATAACACTAACTCCATATTCTTACTAACTTGCATCTGTGTGTAAATATTGTACACTTCTTACTAATTTTAACCTAAAATAAATAAATAAATAAAGGAAAAATAAAGAAAATAAAATAAAAAAGGAAGATTGTATACAGGCTGACCTGAACCCTGAGAGAAGGTCAAGACTTGACCTGATCGACCAGGAATAAAGTAGGGGGAGATAGGGTCCTTAAGTAGAAAATCCAAAAAAATGTGTGTGTTGTAGTAAATACTTCTCACTTATTTTGTGTATATCTGTATAAAATTGACACTAATTTATTTGTGCATTAATTGACCTCAAACCAAATAACTTTCAAAACCAAGTTGTAAATAAAAATGTGTTCTAATTAATAAAAATAATTGCATAATTAAATCATGTACAGAATAAAAGAAACCACACTTGGAAAAAGCCACTAAGAACTAATTGAAAGACCAATTACGATTCCATATGAACTCAAATTGAACCAATCTCACTTCCATTGGATTCTAAATTAAATTATCTTTAAAATGGATGTATTTTCATAATTTTTGGAGTTATTGTTGAAAAGTCGGTTTTCTAGGGTGGTTTGTGCAATTTTCCCATGTATTTTTTAAATATTTTATTTGTATATATTTGTAAATTATTCTTACTAAATATTTAAAAAATTAAAAAATAAAAAAATTAAAATTTTTAAAACAAAAAAAGCTAATTTCCTCAATTACCCTTGTATATAATGTCATATATGTATAAAGTATAAGTATATAGGTTCTATTCTCAATTAACCACCATAAAAAATTTAGAAAATTAAATCTTTATTCAAATAAATAAAGTGATGAAAATTCAAAAAATTAGTTAATTTTGTAAATAGTTTTATCTCTCTTTTACTTTATCTTATTTCAAATTCCATCTCTCTTATCTCTTCCACTAAAAAATTGAAAATTCAAAAATTCAAATTTCATCTCTATATTTTCTATTTATATGACTTCTTCTCCCTCATTCCAACTTGATCCATCTTTAGGGAGAGGAATCCGATCTCCGAGAGAGAAAATTTCGTCGAGAAAGTTGCTTAGTCTCCAAGCCATCCGGTGATAGCAAGTCAGCCTTGTCGAGGCGATCACGGTCCATTTTCGCTCCTAAGGTTAGATCCATCATTTTTCTCATTTTTAACTTCAGTTAATCGTAGTTTAAATTTCGCATTTTAATTCTATCGTATTTTGTTTCTCTAGATCATAAAAAAGTCATCACGATTTGATCCGCTTCGACTCGATTTTTCGTCTCACGTTCTTGATCTCTCCGCATTCAATTTCTATTTTCCAAGATCTATCAACTCCGATCACGCACGGTGGTCAGAGAATCGGATTGAATCCTCCCATATCGCCAAGATCCACAATCGTTCACCCCTCCTATTGTGTATATAAATAAAATAAAAAAACCATATATTTGTTTTCATTGCTAACCTTTGTTTTGCAGGATCAAATAAAAAATATAAAAAAACTAAAAAAATCCTTTCACTTCCTGTTTACATCTCCTATTTTAAAAGAAAAAAACAAAAAAAACATTTTTTGTCATCTGATTATATTAAAAAAAATAGTAAAAAAGAAATTAAAAAAAACGTAGGCGGCAGTGCCGCCACGTGCCCTCCTCTTGCAGCAGCATGCGCCACAGTGCCTGGCCAGCTGCGCGTGGCCCCACCCCTCCAATCTCCATCCTGCTCCAGCGCCGAAGGCCCCCATGCCCGCGCCGCCTCAGTCCAGGCGCTGCAGCTCCCTCCGCCCGGCCTTGCAATCTGCGCTGCCCGCGCATTCGCTGCGCGAGCCGCCGTGCATGGCGGCATACTTCGACCAGCCCCCTCCGTCGGCATCGCAGAGCCTCCTGCGCGCACCCCCCGTACGCGGACTGCACTCCAGCCGCCTGTAGCGGCCGCCCTACGCAAGTTGCACCGTCCCCGATCTCCAGCGCCCCGGCACTGCAGCCAGGAGTTTTGGGCACTTAAATATTTTTAAGTTGCAAATTACTCCAGGTTGTGCACAATTTCGCATTTTCTCATTGTTTGATTTTTAGATAAATACAAAAACATCTGAAAATTCCACAAAATTTCCCAAAAACATTTCAAAACTTTTAAAACCCAAAAATATTTTCTCTGGATTTTTCTGAGTATTTTTGGTATTATTGAAAATTACAAAAAAGAGTTGGTGTGCATAATTCTTGTGCTTGTACATATTGTTCGTTATTTGAAAATTGAAAAAAATGCAAAATCAAAATCACTAAAAATTTGAAAATCAGAAAATACAAAAATTAGAAATAAAAAAATTAAAAAATTAAAAAAGATAAAAAAAATCACAAAAACCAAGGATAGTGATCCTTTGAGATTCTTGTTTTTCTCTTAATTGATTTCTGATTAATTGAATAACCCTCAGGATTTATAGCCTCCCTGAGTTCAACCATGTCCGCTATGCAGGTTAATAAGTACAAAAAATATTTCTTTGTTTGTCGCAGGATTTTTGGGGATAGCAACGACAATCGTATCATTAATTTATCTTATTCACCAAGATCTCATGTCGACACTTATTTAATCTTGAGAAGATGAAGAGGCTCCTGAAGTTGGAAACTAAAAGGACAGTTAAAGATGATACACTAATACCTCTTCAAATGACTTTGAGGATTGATTCCATGTGTCAGAGAAATCTGATATTGATCGAACTTCATGTCATGAAGCTTCTAAAGATCATGACATGGAAAGATGGATGTTAGCAATCAAGTCTAAAGTTGACTTCATATACAAGTGTTGTAAATGGTCCATCGAGGATCCACCTATATGGGTAAGACCTGTTAATGTGTAAATGGATCTTCAAGAGAAAGAGGGAACCTGATGAAAAGCTAGAGACCTTCAAAGCACGGCTCGTAGCCATGAGCTACACACTAAATAGAAGACATCGTCTGCGATGAGACTTGCTCTCCAGTGACCATGCTTAAATTCATCAGATTATTACTAACTATAGCTACACAACTTGACTTTGTCATCTTCAAGATGGAAGTCAAGATTGCATTTCTCTATGAATACCTCTCCGAGGATATTCATATGAAGTACCCATGGCTTCATGAATGAGGAAAGCAAGGTGTGCAAGCTAAAGAACACCATATATAGACTCAAACAGGCTTCCTGTAGTTGGAACATAAGATTTAATGAAATTATAAATGTTATGATTTCAGGTAAAATCTTGATGAACCACGTGAAGCTTAGTGGGAGTGCCATTGTGTTCATCATGCTAAATGTAGATAATATCCTAATCATTTAGAATGATATAAGGATAATAATAAGTTTTATAGACTAGATATTCCATACCATGAGATATGATCTCAAGGATAGCTCTTAGATCTTAGTTCTGAAGATGTTCAGAAGTAAAGAGAAGAGGCCATTGGAACCGTCGCATTAATGGTACACCTTGGATATGTTCCATTTTCTGGAAAATTCTAAGAAAGGCTTACTTCCCTTAAGAAATGGTACTAACCTATCTAAAGGGATGGTATCTCAAAGAGTTGAGGAAGTGAATGTTGGAACTGCTTGCCCTTGTGCATCAGCTACAAGAAGCCGAGTGTATGCTAAATGTATACAAAAGCCAGATGTCTGCCATGTAGTGGGAGTAGTAAACTATTGTTAATCCTACTATGGAAATAAAACACTTGATTGCATTAATAAAAATACCGTCATAGATGACAAGACTTTAGAGATAGTGATCTCTAAGTCTTATCTTCAAGAACTTAAGACTTTATAGATAGTGATCTAAAAGGTCTTAACTGTAGATACCTTAGGATATAGAGATCTCTAGGAATAAGGATATTCTGATAAGGATTATGGACATATTGGTTATAATAATTATCGAGTTGTAGTGTCAAGGACACTATAACAAGATTGAGTATTGGTTGTATAAGATGCAACATTCGCATTGGATGCGAGCACTGTTACTTAGGGATATGCAAGTGTCGTAAAAGGACTTAGCATAGTCTCTCGAGAACAGAGTGACTGATCAGATTACCTAGATATTTTCCTAAATAGCCTATGATTGTCACATGAGTGCGGATTTAAAGATTAGCCCATTAATGGCTCTTTGGGATAGTGGGAGATTGTTAGACATGCGAGCCCACGGCGAGCCATTATACAATAAATGTTATTGCGAATATCATTCCCTGATCTAAAATGAAGAATAACTAATCTGCATAATAGGTCCCTTAGTACAATTAGGGTTATGTGCCACGGCCATCTTGATAATCATACAGTTGTTGATTCAATTATTGAATCATAGAGGTTGGTACTTGGATGAATATCTAAAGAGTTAGATTGAGGACTCATCAAATACCGTCAAATGATTATCAAGAGAGGATCTCCAACATGAGTAGGAGATGGCAATCCTTTCTCACTTGGCTGATGTCAGATTGACCTCTTAATGCAGGTCCCCGGCATGGGAATAGAGATTC
The DNA here is from genome assembly GCA_037367405.1 of Ottelia alismoides. Lineage (NCBI taxonomy): Eukaryota > Viridiplantae > Streptophyta > Magnoliopsida > Alismatales > Hydrocharitaceae > Ottelia > Ottelia alismoides. The sequence continues at coordinate 387,946 of JAZKJV010004395.1, forward strand.
AGAGGTGTCAGATTAGTTAGGTCAAAGAGTTGACTTAACGAGATCGAGATAACCAAAGTCCTATGTCGTATGTTGTCACGATAAAGGCACGCATCCTCTGACCGGGGAAAGATGTGTTGCTATATGTTTGAGTATGTACATTTGGCAGACCAATAGGTTGATGACCTAACCAAGGTCTATACACCGGTGCACTGGTGTGCATATAAGGGCATATGAGAAATACGATCTCTCAAAGGGATCATAAAGTTTCAATATGAACCGAAAGACATGAGCTCACTCATGAGATATTGGGAAGAATCAAATTCCGTGCACGGTCGTCTCGCTTTGGAAGCTTGACTGAATTTGTAGGTTTTATATATATACTTGGAAAGTATATGATCAACACATGGGTATGATATATGCTTTTGGAAAGCATGTGATCAATACCAACTCCCAATAGTCAAATGAGAAACTTGATGATAAAACTCTGAAGTAGACAGTGTAAAATTGATCTTATACTTCGGGTTTACTTTGGGTCTTCCAGTATGCAGGATGTACAGGTATTGGGAATACATGAGGGTGATGTGATCATAAACGATTGTATAACCATGACGCTTCCATTCCGAGGGTGTGATAAAACAGCTCTGGATTTTAGTGACTCCTCTCATAGATAAGTAATCTGATCTTAGTCCAAATGTTGGACATTAATATGATGAGAAGATTAGATTTGCGGTCTTGATTTAATCAAGCTTCTATGGGAGGTCCGCAAGATCTGGATTTGAGATGTGATCTCAATATTCAAGTCACTATACGTGGAACAATACAATCGCTCTGTCCTTATCTCCAAGTATCCGTAGAGAAAGCGCATTATCCTTGAAAGAGTTCATCGATAATTTCATTGTTGATATATGTATCCGAGCATTGAGAAAGTGGATAAGTAAATGTGATTTAATTATCATAAATAATATGAATTTGATCCATATTATAAGGAGAGTTATCTAAGATATTTAAATGTGATTTAATTATCAAAGACGTGAATAATGTGAATGTGATTCATGTTATTTGGGCACATGAGAAAAGAGATCCAAGATGATTAAATTTGATTTAATTATCATGGATATGAATAATGTGGATAGTACTATCCATATTAATCATATATATTATAAATGTGATTTATAATATATTAAAGAGAGCATATTATGATTTATATTTGTGAATTGGATTCACATTGAATGATTAATTGAAAATATAATTACATTTTTGTTTCCGGTTGTGAATGAGATTCACATAATTTCAATGGCTTGGTTGAAGTTTTTCACAAGATAATTGTGAATTATTTTTGTGAAAAATATTTATAACAATTGTTGTTGTAAATCTTGGAGATATCATGAGATAATGAGATCTCATGAGATAATGAGATCTCATGAGATAATGACATGAAATAATGAGATCTCATGAGATGATGGTAGTCGTCCTCCTATTTTAAGGGGATTGGTTTAGTCTTCTCATTATCTCTTCTCTAGTCAAATGTGATTTAAATTGGAATTAATTATGTTGATTTATCAATATGAACTAATTCAAATTAAATCAATTGTTGTTGTATTTTGCCAACATCTTAGCCATTGAAAGAAACACAAATCAATCTCAACCATTGATTGTGTGTTGTCCATGGATTGAGATCCATGGACTCCCAAAACCCTATATAATAAGTGAAGCGTATGGTTAGATCCTTAAGCGTGTCACGGAAGCGTGAGGATCGCATCGTATGCGATCGAGAGCGACTAGTCGCACTAGTTGCTCGATGCAACGGAATTTAAAATTTTTTCATGTGATGAAACCAAATGATCCAAGAACACTTCTCGGATCATTTCATCTAAACCAAAAACAAGTATTAGGGTTACCTCTTGAAGCGTGGTTGTGATCGAGTCTCTAAACGAAGAGACCTCCTGTCTCAAGTCCGATCCGATGGAGGAGACGCTTGCGAGCGTGTTGATGAAACACGTGCTTCTCGCAATCCATGTTGATGATCCAAACAGCAGATCTCCTGATCTCGATACACGAGATCCGACGTCTTCTTCACGAGCGAGGCACACCAAAGGAGACGAAGATCCACGAGCAAACGATGGGTAGCATAATGACGACACTGCGGCGATGGAGACTCCCTCTAAGGCATCCATGGTGGACGGCCATATGAGAGGGAGAGAGAGTAGCGTGTAGAGAGAGAGAGAGACTTATGTTCTCATTGTGTTGTTGTAACCAAGAAGAGCAAGGGGTGTCTCTTCTTTTATAATATTTTGGGATCCATGGATCTCAATCCATGGACAACACAAATCCAACGGCTCACATTGATTTGTGTTTCTTTTAATGACCAAGATTTTGTTGGTAAAAAACCAACAACAATTAATTTAATTAGATTAAATGTATATTGATAAATCAATATGATTTAATCCCAAATTAAATCAATCAAGCATGGAGATTATGGAATGAAGATTGCCTCCTTTCCATAATATGGGATTTGGTGGCAAACTCATGTAATCTCATGATATCTCATGAGATTACATTATTCCATGGAAATCTCCAAGATTTACAACAATACTTGTTGTAAATTATTCTACAAAAATAATTCATAATTATTTTGTGAATATTGCAATCTTACCATTGGAAAATTATGAATCACATTCACAACCTAAAATAAAATGTAAATTACATTTTCCAATTAATTGTCCAGTGTGAATCCAATTCACATCAACATTTAATTAACAAATGTAAGTTACAAATAGCTCTCTCTTATATACTATAAATCACATTTATAATATATATGATTAATATGGATATTGATATCCACATCATTCATATACATGATAATTAAATCACATTTAATCATCTTGGATCTCTATTCTCATGTGCCCAAATAATGTGAATCATATTCACATTATTTACATCTTTGATAATAAAATCATATTTAATTATCTAAGATAACTCTCCTTATAATATGAATCATATTCATATTATTCATGATAATTAAATCACATTTAGTTATCCATTTTCTCAATGCTTGGATACTTAAATCAACAATCAAAGTATCCCGAACTCTTTCAAGGATAATGCGCTTTCTCCGCAAATACTTGGAGATAAGGACAGGCGATTGTATTGTTCCACGTATAGTGACTTGGATATTGAGATCACATCTCAAATCTAGATCTCGGTCCTCCCATAGATGCTTGATTAAATCAAGACCGTAAATCTAATCTTCTCATTGCATCTGAATCACATTCAGATCAATGTCCAATATTTGGACCAAGATCAGATTATTTCTCTACTGAGAGGAGTCACTAAAATTTAGACGGGTTTCATCACTCCCTGGATTGGAAGCGTCATGGTTATATAATCGTTTATGATCACATCATTCTCAGGTATTCCCAATACCTGTACATTCTGCATACTGGAAGACCCAGAATAATCCCGAAGTATAAGATCAATTTTACACTGTCTACTTCAAAGATTTATCATTAAGTTTCTCATTCGATTATTGGGAGTCGGTATCGATCATATGCTTTCCAAAAGCATACATCATACCCAGGTGTTGGTCATATACTTTCCAAAAGCATATATCAAAACTACAAATTCAGTCAAGCTTCCAAAGCGAGACGACCGTGTACGGAATTTGATTCTCTCCAATATCTCATGAGTGAGCTCATGTCTTACAGTTTAGTAACCGAAACTGTATGATCCCTTTGAGAGATCGTATCACTCGTATGCCCTTGTATGCACACCAGTGCGCCGGCGTATAGACCTTGATTAGATCATCAACCTATTGGTCTGCCAAATGTACATACTCAAACATATAGTAACATATATGTCTGCGGTCAGAGGATGCGTGCCTATATCATGACAGCATACGTCATAGGACTTTGGTTATCTCGATCTCGTTAAGTCAACTCTTTGACCTAACTAATCTGACACCTCTGAATCTCTATTCCCATGCAGAGGACCTGCATCAAGAAGTCGGTTAGATATCAGCTTAAATGAAAAAGGATTGACATCTCCTACTCAGGCTGGAGATCATCTCTCAACAATCATTTGACGGTGCGTGATGAGTCCTCAATCTAACTCTTTAGATATTCATCCATGCACCAACCTCTATGATTCAATAACTGAATCAACAGTTGTATGATCATCAAGATGGCCATGGTACATAACCCTAATTGTATTAAGGGACCTATTATGCAAATTGGTTATTCTTCATTTCAGATCAGGGAATGATATTCGAAATAACATTTATTGCATAATGTCTCGTCGTGGGCTCGCATGTCTAACAAGAAGAGGCACACCTTGCTCTTCATTACAGGTTTTCGACAACAACGAATGCTCTCTTCCTCTCTCTCTCTCTCTACACGTCATGTGCCTCTCTCTCCCTCTCTCTCTTATGGTCGTCCACCATGGAGCCATTGAGAGAGTCGTCATCGCCGTAGCATCGTCGTTATGCTGCCGGAGTACTTGCTCGTGGATCTCCGTCTCCTTCGGTGTGCCTCGCTTGTGAGGAAGACGCTGGATCTCGTGTGACGAGATCAGGAGATTCGTCGCTTGGATCATCAACATGGATTGCAAGAAGGACGCATCTCATCAACACGCTCGCAAGCGTCTCCTCTGTCGGATCGGACTTGAGTCAGGAGGTCTCTTCGTTTAGAGACTTGATCGCAACCACGCTTCAAGAGGTAAACCTTATACCTATTGGAGTTTAGATGAAACGATCCGAGAAAGGTTCTTGGATCATGTGGTTTCATCAGTTTAATTTTTTTTAAATTCCACTGCCCGGAGAAACTTGTGCGACTAGTCGCTCTCGATCGCATTCGATGCGATCCACAAGCTTCCGTGATGCGCTTGAGGATCTTGCCATATCCTTCATGTTCTTGGTCAGAAAGTATGGTTGTTCAATGCACGATTGAGAATTTTTCTTGGCAAATTGAAGAGCAAGTGGGAAGGACCATACATAGTCAGAATGGTGCACGACAATGGAAGCATTGCTATATCAGATGTGTCACATGGTGTAGAGCCATTCATGGTGAATGGGAAGATGCTGAAGCACTTCGTCAAGACTATTGATCATCTGGACCGCGTTGAGGTGATCCACTTTATACAAGATACATGACTACTCTTCCACTTCATTTCATCCAGTACAGAAACCTGTGAGCCTTTCGGTTTTTTGAAGTACACCTCTTGTATATTCTTTGTAGTCCACAATCACTATTTTTTTGTTCATCTTATATGCTTGGGATACCATATCCTAAGTATAGGGGGACCGATTGCCTGTTGATTTGCATCTTTCGATTTTTGTTCTTTTTACTTTTATTTTATTTTCCTTTCTTTTACACTAATCACTGGTCCCTATCTTTTGGCCACATTCTTTTCTATACATAGGATGCCTTATCTTAAGTATGGGGGAGGACCGCATGATTTCGTTGCTTTCATTTTTCTTTCTCCTTTTTTCCTTCGTTTGTATATTCCTTTTCCTCAGTCAACTCATTTTTGTCTTCCACTATACTTACGATGACCTGATCGTAAGTATGGGAAGGGGTCGACTGACTTCTATTCTTTTTCACCCACTTTTACTTAGCATGAGTTATGTCCTCATTTTTCTCTTTTGACGCTATGAGGACATAACACAAGCTAAGTATAGTGGGGTGTGCATATATTAGATATATACTTGCGTCCATAACTCATACTTTTATGTATTTTCTATATCTATAAAATCTATAAAAAGTGGGTGAGGGTTAATATAAAATCCATCTATTTATTTATTTATTATAAAATCCTTGTAAATAAGTAAAATATGTCTAAAATCCTTATTTAAAATTCTTAATTTAAATAAGTATTTAAAAAATGTAACTAAAATATGTATAATACTTATTTAAATCATATTTATTAAAATATGTGTAGAATTCATTTAATCATTTTTAAATCCTTTGTATATAAAAATTGTAAAATACATTAGCTATCCAAATAAAATATGGGTAATTTATCTTGTAAAATTCTTGTAAATATACTTATTTTAAAGAAAATTGAAAAATCCATAAAAATGTAAAGTCCTAAAAATTCAAATAATTACAAAATCCTTAAAATTCATATAAATGAGTAAAATTCAGAAAATATACTTCACAAAAACATGGTTGCATTTGCATTAACATTTTTTCAGAATAAGTTTGCTTTCTAGAACTAAAGATGGGAACAGTCTACAGGATGGAGCTTGATTATGGTCTTCAACGTTCTTTGTAGCCTAGTTAGGAACTGGAATTTAGACTCTTCAGGTCTTTGACTTAAATCTTTGGGTTCCATAAGACCATGTTTGGCAAGTCAACTTAAACGTACCTAAGTACAACACTTGGTGTCATCCGTTCAACTCTTAATCAGTGAACCAATTTTGTACACGTGTACTTTGCACTTAGCTCGACTTGCATGAGGTTGCGAATGGAATTTCATTTTAGTGGTGCATCTTCATCCTTGTCTAATGGCACGGACGTCTAAAGACAGGAGAGATCGGGGTTGAAATAATTCTTCATATGAGGGAAGGATCTGCTGGCTCAATTTTTCCAAGACCTCAAAAAATGGATGGAATGAAAAGCTGCTATATCCATTGAGGCATAACAAGATTAATGCAGTGCAAGCAACATTACAAAGCTAATTAAAAGAAGAAGCCACCAAATACAAATATGACCACAATGATCCAAGCTTCCAACAAAAATCATGCACATATTAGTGGAGACTTAGCTACAATGGTTGGGCTTCACAAGGAGATGCGTCTACACTGGTCGCACTCCAGTTCTCTTCTCATTCTTCTACTTTCTCTCTCTATTCAAATGTAGACACAGCATGACCTGACCTTAGAAGGGAATACCCCCCTCCTCGGGGAAAGAATAGCTAGATGAGGGTCCACTGGGAGTGTATTATTGGGATGGACAGTTTCTTCGTTTCTTTAAGAAGGAAGAGCTAACACAATTCATACACAGTACAGATTGAATTCAAAGTTGATAGAGTTAGCGATATGGAAAAGTGGATCTGAGCTGGCTGTTGAGGTAGACCTAAATAAGGATTTATGGAACTTGAGGACTATTGAGATTAAATTGCTAGTCCTAGTTATGGCTCCGACAAAATGCTTATTTTATGCCCGACCGAGTCTGTCCTTTGTCTGTTTTCATGAATTGATTTGGGAAAACCCATTCATTCTAACTTTCTTTCTTTTTCACTTATTTCTCAAATAAGTGTTTGCTAGGGACTAGCAAAGTTTAAGTATAGGTGGTTGATGAATCCATGATTCATTAACATTCTTTCTACAATTTATCTTAAAACCCTTAACAAATACAGGTAAATATTTATTAATTTTCATCTTTTATCAAAGTCATACTCATGAATAAAAATGCACTTTTTAGCATCCAAAACATGTAAATAAATAAAAGAATAAAAATAAAGAAAACAAAAAGAATGCAGATTGTAAATATGTATATATGTATAATATGACTCATAAAATATAAATATAGCTGAAAGTTATATTTATAACCTAATCCTCGAGACCAAGTCAGCATGGATTGGTCGACAAACAAATAAGTAGGGGGGATAAAGAAATAAAGCAATTAAAAAATAATTAATTATACACTATATACATTCTTCATTATTTATCAAATAATTATAAAATCTTCATTGATTTTTAATTAATTCATATTTATGTATTTTCACCAAACTCTTTTCCTAATTATTTCAAAAAAGGTATAAAAAATATAAAAATAAGTTAAAAATAATATCTTGTATATACGCAAAGAAATCCAACTTTTAAATTGTCAAATTCAAAACTTCCCGAACACCACAACTTTCTCATACGAACTCCAATTTAACTAACTCATCTTTAAAGTTTAGAAAATAATATTCTCTAATTAATGGAGGTGTTTTCACTAAAATCAAACCATGTTTGCAAAAAATCGATTTTGGGACATAATGACAACATGGTTTCTGAGCTATTTATTTTATCTAGAATATAGTATTTATAATTTTAATGATTTTATAATTTTTAATTATTTTCTTGATCTTGTATTTTAACCATGATTTATTTTGGAATTTTTTGTCTTTATTTTTATTATAAATAAATAAAAAAACTATTTTTTAGATGAAATTGAACTGTGTAACTTATACCCGTATTTATTAATATACTTAAATTAATGTACTGAAATTCACAAAAATTCATACATACTCTATTTATTATTCTAATAATTAAGAAATATAAAAATAAGATATTATTTATTAATTTATTTAATTAAAAATCAAATACATATTTATTAAGTATTCTTTATACTTATTTATTAATATAATATTGATATTCCATTAAATATTTATTATTTATTAAAATAAATTATTTTATAAATTTAGTAATTTATTTATCTATCTTTTTTATTGTTATACATGTTTAAAATAATATTATTTGTTATTTAATACATAATTATTAAGGCATTTTCCATCTGGCCAACCAGGGCTGACACATGTCAGCACCTGGTTCATCTTCCTCAAGAACTGAGGATGTTGTAGACTGTTCCAATGCCTCCATTTCAACTAATTTACCTACGTTCCCTCTTCATCCTAAAGCCAACCTAACTCCACGAATCTCTAGACCTAACAACTCTGATATACGCCGGCCATTGATCCCTACCCAACTCCACGCCGGTCTCTCTATAAATCGACTCAAAGTTGGCACATGCCAACTTACTTTCCCAGAACCAGAATCAAACTGGCTGAGCATCCATCTTACCCGCCTTGTTTCGGCCGACCACCGTAGTGATACAATCGATTGTGTGGCCCGCAAGGAAGCTCGTTCATCGGAGGGGAGTTCCAAGGCCAGAGCACCGCCTTGTAGCGTCGCCATCATGTGTGGAGATCCGATGAAATATCTACCGTCGAGCGAAGATCTGAGGGTCATAAACTCTCAACTTCTCAGGTATTCTTTCATCCCTTTTCAATTCTTTTCTCGATATTCGTGCTTGAATTAGTGTTGTTAAGCATGTAATTAGAGATCATATCAATTTCACTTCAAATTAGTCCTAGTTTTAGCTCATATATAAACTCTCTGGAAACCAATCAAGTAACCTGCATTCCTTCTTTTCTTACATCTTGGGCTGATTCCATCAAGAATCGAGCATCACTTCCATCTTCTTGCAGATTTGTTATTGCATCTGGAACTTCATCTACATCATCTGGAGCCGTGAGGACCATCAGCTTCAATCAAGTTGCTGCGCATTCCAGAATTTAGGGTTCCAAACCTTACCCATCGAGTTCGAAGTCATCGCCGCCTTCTTCATCAACACCTCTCTGTAGGGGAGCTCGGAGAAGGTAGGTGACCTTCTCCTGGCCCTGCAGCAGCCCAACCATCACCGGAGACGAAGAAGCTCCGTCGCCCGTGCTGATTTAGGGAAGAACATTCGACGTGCAGTCTTGCAACACATGACAACTTTGAATGGCCACGATCGCACGAGAGCGTCTAATCCAGGTCGTTCATGCGAAATAGTGGAAAAATTTTCAACATAAGCCCAGTAGATTTCCAGATATTTCCTACGCGCTCCATAGTTTTGCATATTTACATTTAGGTCCCTGTGTGGGGATCTAAGCATAATTCTAGAAATGTTTCTTTACTTTTAGGTCCCTGACCGAGGACCAAATTGCAGAAACTTTTTATTTTCTTTTTTACAATTGTGCTCATGTATACAAAGTGAATTTTGGACACTTTGTGGACTTATTTTCCGACGATTCTTTTAGGGTAGTTAGCCAACTACCCTAGCAAGGTTTCTTCATAGTTTTCATCTATTTTCTTCACTTTCTCGTTTTGTTTTGAGTTTTCGAACTTTGCGATCGTTTTGTGTTTTGTTTGAGTTTCTTTTTCGAGCTGTTGCTTGAACAACTTTTAACTACTATATAGTACCACATATCTACTATATTTTTCACCTACTATATTGTCGATAAATTTGTTTTGAAAAATATCATTTTGAAAAATAAATAAAAATAGGAAAATAAAATCAAATAAAAATTCCAATATAAAAAACCGATAAAAAGATTTGTCCGTCTTTTCTCGTTGTTTTCAAGAAGATATAAAAACATAAAAATATATCTTTTTCCCAAAAATCAAGGTATAGTTATTATGCCTCCTTGTGTTCGACCAAGGGAAACTTACCTAGATAAATAATTACTTTAAGATAAAATAGGAGAGTGAAGCCGCTTCTTCACTTCATCTTCTCTCTCTCTCCTATTCTATCGTTTTTTTTATTAAACACGAATCTCTCTCTACGGTTCTCTACACCGACATTTATTAACCGCAAGTCAGTTCTGCATTATCACCAACCTGCATTTATTCTATTAGTAACATCTCCACATAGAATACTCAAAAAATGAGTGTGAATTTAAAAGGTTGGATACCACTCTATACCTTGGATTTGAGAGTTTGGAATATCAACAATGGGTCCAATCCCAATAACTTGTCATGGTTAGTGCCCCTAGACGATGGATTGGGCCCAAACATGAGATGTTATAGCCTATAGGAGACCCATGTGTGAACCTTATGGGCAGATAGTTTTAGGAAGTTCCAATATCACACACAAAATAAACTGAAGTTTGTGACAAATGATTCCTACCAAAATTATAGTAAATGTACATGGAAGACATACAAAAAAGATGTTTATAGTTCATATGAAGGAAGAGATGGTGTGTTGAACTGTGAATTGGATATGTAAATTAAGAGCATAAAAAATACTCATATAAGCTTCAAAAGAGTTCATATACATAATAGGTTTTTAGAAAGAGAACCAAAATCAAAGTAACGATTATTTATAGCCTATAAATATTTAGTCAGTTTCTTTGATAGCCAAGCCAAGAAGAACAAATAAAGTTACCATCTGTATAAAATTCAATTGTTAACAACTGCATAGATAAAAAGCCTACAAGCTTGTAAGGAAGAAAGCTAGAAGTTCAATACTGCAACACCAACAAGGGCTTGTTTGGTTGCTGGGTTGGACTGGGTTGGGTTGGTGTACACCGGTGTACCCCTCCTTCCAACCATCTCACTCCTCACAATTTACTATTCACAGGTGTACAGTTTACTATTCACAAGAGTACCCCAACACAACCCAGTCCAACCCAGCAACCAAACAGGGAGACATAATATTGATTGCCAATTCTCGAGAAAATCAACATAATGAACACGAGTAAAAATGCTTGTTAAAAATAAAAGGAACTCTCCAAAAGTCGGATCAGAACAATGACATCAGTTGGAGCAGGATTTAAAACAAAACCATGTTGAAATCGTATAAATTACATGTAGAAATAGGCTTAAACACTTGAAGACAATCTAGAAATAAAGGTGCAATTCATTGAGACAGACACTGATAGTTCAGCTACTCGTATTGATTTAACCCATACATATAAGAGATTTCATTTTCTTTAGCTAACAGGAATTCATCTGCTGAGGAGAAAATTTAACAGAATAAATACACAGCCTAACTGCATTTTAAAAAACGATATAAATTCCATTCACGTATTACATTTCATGAACGTAGTTGACTTTTCAAAATAAACACTGTATAGTTGGAAAAGGAAGATTCTCCAACTTTTTATGTAGGCAGACCTGTGCACCCCAATTCCTGACAGAACTTCACTCTCCAAACTGACAAAATCAAATGAAAATGAAACTTCAAAAACCATAGAAGGCAATCAACATAACAATACCAAGAGCAAGAAAAGTCATATTAAATTCACCACTCTAACAAATGATTGCATACATGGAACACAACTAAGAATGTGATCGAGTTATTTCCCAAACAAGAATGTGATAATCAAGAGTTATTTCCCAAAAAAAGGATGGGAGGGGACATATTTTCTGGAATAGGTACGGATTCGAAAATATTCCCAGAATGGTGTGTATCGGAGAACCATTAGTCGCTGGACTATGTGGTGCGGCAAACAGTTTGCCGTCACATACTCCAGACGTGGTCAGCGAAGCCCAAGCTCTGGTCTTCGATGGTGCGATGAACGAGGTCGTGATTTGACGATGCACTGCAATGGCGAACCGTTTGCCGCAGACCTTGTCGGAGACTAGAGGACCGCGCTAAACAATTTGCCACGGCAAGCCTGCCTAAATCCACTATAAATACCCCACCTCTCTCACTCATTCACTCACTCATCTTTTTTCACAACTATCTCCTCACTCCATCTTCTTCACCCACATATACTCCCCTCCTCACTCTAAGGTATGTTTTTTAAAATGTTTTTATGAAAGTTATTTTAGTAGATTTTTTTAATTCAAATGTAATTGTACATTTAATATTACCTGCAAATTTAATTTTAGGGTTGAAATTGAATTGGTAACATAATATTGAACGTCAATAGAGATATGTAAATATCCATATGTGTTAGTAATGTAGTTAATATATGCTAGTAATGTTAGTTTTGTAAGTGGACATATTGCTAATAATGTTAGTTTTGTAATTGGACATATTGCTACTAATGCTAATTTTAGAATTGAACATTTGCTAGTAATGTTAGTTTTGTAATTGAACATATTGCTAGTAGTGTCGTTAACATCGTAAGTGTAGTGTTTTGCCAATATCCATAATTTTTTTCGATAAAAATGTTAAAGTCGTAATTAGGTTCATTTTTTCCTGATACATTAGATGCATGATTTTAATCATTGATTTTAATCAGTTAATTCTGAACTAGTATATAGTGGGCATTTGTAATGTAAATGTAGTTAGTATCTTAATTAAGTTCCAAAAGTAGTTAATATCTTAATTAAGTTTCTGAATTAGATACATGAGTGATTAGTATTAGTAGTTGATGATTCTTGCCTAATAAGTGGAAATAAAAATCAAAGAATATGTGTTCTGGAGTATAATGATGAACAAGGTTGAATAGTAACCATGAAGATCATGATACTTGGCCAATACATTCTAGAATAGAAACCATGATGAACAAGGTGGAAATAAAATGACTTTTGTGGAGTATAAGTGTGCTGGTCTTCTAGTGACTTTTAGCGATGTATAGGATAACTGATGTCGCTGTGCTATATGTGTTCTGAGGTGGACATATTAAATACACGGATACTGGGATTGGTTATGAGAGAGGTCACAACGACATGATCGGAGAGCATGTATCTAGCAGTTATAACGATATGCTTGCGTACATATATAGGCTTACCGGATATACACCCGACTTTTACGATGCTAATATCACCTGGAAGTGGCCGACAAATGCAAGCGCATTCCGTCCAATCATGATTGGGATGGATAAAATTACAACTTGATGTTACAAGTGAGTCGACAGGTGGGAATGATGGAGCTACTACTTGAGGCTGTAAAGATCACTCTAGCCCAAGTTGATGTAGGAAAACCATTAATGCAATGGTTGGACCTTAATCAATCCATATACGAGGGCATTGATGCTGAAGATGATGGTGAATATAATGGTGAAGATGGAGCTGAAGATGGAGAGGACGATGAAGAAGAAGGGCATACCGAAGAGGGAGTGAACGAAGCCGAAAAGGGAGTGAATGAAGAAGCTTGCATGGACACTACAAGTACGAAGGGGGGAGTATTGACCGATCATGGTTAAGAATCTCTTCTTCGTTCGATAAACAAAGAACTAATCTTTGATCCACCCGTGGACTACGGGATGGATTGGATTCTATGAACGATCTATCAGATTTCTTTAGGTCAGAGCTCCCAATTCTATGAAAGATCCACCCGTGGACTACAGGATAGATTGGATCTTCAGTACATTTACAACGGAGGTGCCATTTTTAAATGAAGTTGCTGGTCCTCCAAATGAAGGAACATCATGGAAAGAGTATTGGTTGAAACGATCCTTCGACTCGAAGACGACCCTAGTCTATGAGTTAAGCACTTGGAGCATGGCAAAGTATGTCCAGTTCAAGGTAGATACCTCGAAGAGCTCCCAATACACATCAAACTACATCTTTGAGGATTGCTATTGGAGGTTGCATGCAGCGTACAACAATCATCGAGACAGTTGGTAAGTTCACAGTTATTGTGCGAAACACACTTTTGCCGTAATGCAATACTGCTTGTTGACAATCGTGCTTGCACTGCGAAATTTGTTGGGAGGTTCATTCTTGCCAATCTCAGATCCAACTTAACACTAACTACAAGTGTAATCCAATCCCTCATTGAGGATAAATACATGGTCCACATATCTTATAAGAAAGCACGAAATGGGAAGCGGAGGTCCTTGGAGAAGATTTTCGGAAGTATTGTTGGTTCATATATAGATTTTCATCGGTTTATGTGGCAGATGAGACACTGCAATCCTGGTTCTTTTTATGAGTTCGAACATCAACCAGCAGTCGATAGTAAAATCGGTGCACGTATGGACGGTGGGGATGTCTTTTTTCATCTATTTTGGGCCTTCACCCTCTCAATCAAAGGTTTTACGCACCATCGTCCGATGATGAGCATTGATGCCATCCATTTGTGTGGAAAATATAAAGGGCATATGCTATTTGCTACCGGTGTTGATGCCAATGGACACCTCTTCCCCATTACCTTCGAGGTAGTAAAGTATAAAAGGTTGGAGTCATGGGGGTTCTTCCTCCATAAATTGTCTAGTATCATTGATCGTGATGATATATGATTCTTCAATGATAGATTTACTGGTCTGAAGAACTTGTTGCCCCAATACTTTCCGGTCAAGAAATGCCACTTCCACCGTTTTCGCCTCCGCCACATGCATGTGAATATGCATCGAGCTGGCCACACAAATAAGTGGATACATAAGAAATTCTATAGTGTTGGGGCAGTTACCAGTACATATTAGTACGAGCGAGTTATGAACCAAATCCGTACAACATACTCAGATGCTTATGACTGGATAATGAAATCGGAAGGGGATCGACGGTATTGGGTGTGCGCCTATGATGAGGGTCGTCGATGGGGGTTTACCACTACTAACATCTCCGAGAGTTTCAACAATGTTCTTAGGGGCATACGTGACATACATGTATCAACACTTGTGTTGGCAGTGCTTTATCGCCTAAACACTTACTTCGTCGAAAGATGCAGGTTCGATGAGAAGGTGATCGGCCACCTAATGCCTATATATGAGAAACTCATAGATGCTCTTGTACAATCGGCGTGTTGTCTAATGGTTAAGAAATTCATTCTTACAAAATTCGAGGTCTGGGCCCCAGAGGGAAACTACAAAGTTAACATAAATGGTCAACAATTTGTATACACACGTGATTACATGTAGGAGGTGAGATTAATTTACCAGCATATAATTGTGGTTTATGCTCTGATTATTATATAGCAACCTCATTCCGGTCCACATATGCACGTGCCTTCGTGCTGATTCCCGATCGTCGCTTCTGGCTGCCCCTGGAGCCCTCACCGTTGCTCCACTCTAACATAGTTTTTTCACCAGGCTGACCTCGGAGGAGGAGACTCCGCTGTAGCATGGAGGAGATGGTAAAGTACCAGTTATGTGTAGTAGGTATAAGGAGCACAGTCATAACAAAATGTGGAAAGAAGGCATCGATAGTTTATGTAAAATGTTATATGCACTCTAATGCAATATACATATATGATTCGGTTATATGCTTTTTGTTTATGACATTAAGTAAATAGCGCTTTAGTGCATCATTTTTCATTTTTTGGTATAACAATGGAGATAGTTGCAAGGTCGGTCAATCCCTCGATAATGATCAGGTAGGGAGAACACTTATCTGACCGATCACTACTAGATACTGATACTATGAGACAAATAATTTGTATGAATAGATTTCTATGAGTTGAGTCTAGAGACATCGTTTACTTTGAATGCATAGGCAAATCTCTTTATTGCGGATGGATGGATATTGAACCATATACTGGAACTGTCGTGTAGCAGTGTTGTAAACCGACGGTTGGAGGTTGCTGGATTTCTTTGCATCTCAAACTTGATGTGAGCCATGACAGACCATGCATTAATGAAGTCATTGGCTAAGAGGTGGCTACCGGAAACACACAGCTTCCACCTTTGCCAAGGCAAGGCAATTGTTACGATGAAGGGCGTTTTACTAATGACTGAGTTAAGGGTGGAACTGTAGCCAGTGATTGTGTTTGAAGAACACCCTCAACTGGACTGGGGTTCATACTGTGAGTTGTTCGGTGTCAATCCGGATGAGAGTGAGGAGCATGAGATAGTGGGAGGAAAGCTCAGATTAACGTGGATCGCAAAGAATCTGTTGACATGGACGACTCTCTAATTCACCAACCTAGAGGGTTGCTAGGGCATCAATACTTTATCAAGTTGGGTCAAGCCTCTTGTCAGATGCTAGTGCGGACAAGGTACATCTCCGCCACCTCTCACTCATGCACAACCTTGAAAATTGTGGACACAAGGCATGGGGTACAGCAATCTTGGCACAGATGTACTTTCTGTTAGACCATTTTTCTTTGATGAATGTTAAGAGAGCTTATACATTTTGGACCTTGCTCTAGGCAACCAATATCTATCAGGAAAACATAGATGTACTAATTATCATATCTAACACAACTGCCTTTTATTTGACAACGTAGATGTGATCTTGGGAGCACATGCACATCGGTCGACTATGTACGTACCAACTGAGAGAAAACTCTGCAATTAGCCCCATACATAGCAAGAAATCAGACAATTTCCATATTAGGCCTACATATTTCCTTCAGTGTAAACCTTACATCAACGTTATTTCTTTAAGTGGACAAGAGAAAGGAGGTCGTAAAGAGAATGAGTCCACCATTCATATGTCTTTTTACCACAATGAGTTGGACCTTCAAGAGGAGCATCATGTATGTGAGATGCCTTGTTGTTCAACTGATTTTGAAATGAATCCATACTCCTTAACGGATATCACTGCCCTAAACAGATGAGGTGGACACCCTATGAGGATCAACTTGTGATGTGTCTACCTCCAATATTCTGTGAGGGTCAAGCTATATGGCGGTCCAAGACAGTCTTGATATGCTTCAACATTGTCGTCATGCATGTCCTCGATCGGATAATGAGGCAATTGGGGATACAACTACACATTCTGGAGGCGATGCCACATATATCATCCGATGAGACGCGCTAGATCGAGAAATGATGAAACCTATAAGTGGATTTTACACCACCAAGATCATTTGGCCCAATGGCAGCAACTAATGTGTGATGTCGTTTTGAGAGAGATTTGCACAAGGCAACAACTACTGTTCTGGATGACTATCTTACATGGTATTGGCAGATTACACGTCGTTCGATCACCACGGTGATACCACCACTCCAACAAGCTTACGAGCCACACAGACCACAGTGGAATCAGCTAGTAATTTTTCTCATAAAGGCTAATTATATAACTGATAAGCATTTCGTAACTTCTGATGGAGACATTAATTCCATAGGTGAACTCCTTATTCCGCATGAAGAAAATGATGACATAACATCAAAGGTGCACTAAAATGCAACAACTGGTTGGTTACGTTAATTACACAATCTAAAATATGTCACTGGTGGATCCAAGAATACATGATATCCCGTCCATGTACACATCATAGACAGGCCCAGAATATTTCCTCTCAATAGTGGGGGGATCAATACACTTCTCGAACGGATGAGGCTGATCTGTCATACGATGTACTCCCCCACTTAGGAAGCCCAACCAACTTAAGCTCATTAATACTGGCAGATGGAGCTCGGTCAGAGTCAACCTTCTTACACTAGTTTCCTTGACTATGACATTGGAAAACTATCACATGTTTGGCTCTGGAGCAGTGACATGGGGCATGGTAACAACATGGATTTTGGAACAACAACCAATGCAAGCCTGTCTACAATGGTCACACATCTAGAGCCACCTCGTACCTCAAATGTAACAACTCAAAGAGGGGGTGGTGGGCCCACAACAGGAAGGGAGCATTCAACCACAACTGCACTTGGAAGGGGACGGTGAGATGCAGGGAGGGGCTCATTTGGCATGGAAGAAACGAGAAGGGTGGAGGTGGGCCAAGAGGCAGGAGAGATGGCCATGAGGAGAAAAGGAAAATGGTCTTCTTCTAAAGGGCAAATATCTCGTATTGTACACCACACAAAGAAGTGGTTTCATTGAGTGTCACATGTTATCCCATTATGGAAATGAGAAAATTAAATTTTACACCAATATTTTACTTGATTGTTGTTTGTGATTACCAGTGATATACACGTGTCTTTTTATTAAATATTTCCAAATTTTCCTAATTACGTACAAGTTATAACAAAAACTCATATTACAGCTCGCAAGTCAGTGCGCCTTCCCAACAACGGTTTCTTAGCAGTGCATGCACCATCTAGTAGTAGAGCATCACACTGGCAGTGCGCCCTCTACCATAGTCTTCGCATCCACCTACTGTTACAACACCACTAGCTTCAGAGGAGGTACAATCGTAGACTCAAACGATCCACTCCGACTCCAAGTTCACCCTTTACTCGCCGCAATCCATGCCTCCTTCTATGATGGACTCCTCACAGAGCGAGACTTCACCTCCCACAGATTACTATGATGAAGAAGATCTGTACGCAGACCTAGCAGATTTACATTACACAATTGCATTAAAGTATGCACGCCTGAGCGTACTTCGTAGAGAGCGGATGAGGTCGAGTCTTGAGTTAGGTTTCTTTAATGTGATGAAATTTTATGTAATTCTGAATAGATATGTGCATTTTGATGTGATATTAGTAGTTAAATATTGGGATTTTTACCCAGCACACCCTATAAACATTTTAAAATGCCTCTACGACCTTTTGCACAATGTAATTACCCCATCGACCCTGTAAATTACCCCAAGAACCCCCATGGGCTTAAAACATATTACCCAGAGGGTTCATGGGGTAAGAGTTGGCAAGTTTATGGGGTCGAGGGGGGAATTACATTGTTTCAAAGGTCGTGGAGGTGATTGACAAAGTTTATAGGGTCTGTCGGGTAAAAATCCCTTAAATATTCAGGAAATTTTATCGAATAAATGCTAATGAAGAAGTTGTGTCTCTTGATTTTGTGATTCTATTAATTAAATAATATCTGCATTTTGACTTGATATTAGTAAGATCAACAACTAAACTAATACTTTAGTTTCAGATTTAAACATTCTGGCTATTCTATATTTTCTTGAATAAGGATTCAACATACACATACGATTAATGATACTTTTAAGAAGGTAGAATTATTTAAAGAATTTCAAATTAATAAAAAAAGGAAACCAAAGTAAAAAAGGTACTTATTTATTATGTTCCTATTGATTAATAATACTTGGTTAACTAATTTAATAAAAAATCATATAATTTAAACTATAAAGATTATAAAACATAAAATAACAGTATAATAGTTGGAATAGATAGTTGGCACATTATATACTTTTGGTTGCATTTTGGGTGAGAATAATCCACGACGGCAAACCATTCACTGCAACTATGATTGGCACGATGAACGATTTGTCACACCAAAAGTTGTCAGCAACGGCAAACCGTTTGTCATGCCGCATAATCCAACGGAGAACCTGTAACGGCTCAGCTTTTTTTCTACCTTAATTGCATTTCATTAGTCCAATTATTAATACATTCATTAGGATATCAATTTCAATCTTTTAATGGCCAATAACCCCCCTCATTGTCACTCTTAAAACCCCCTACATTCCTCCCTCATGGCACCTTTGTTTCAAACAATCCCTACCCTAGAGAGAGAGGTAGAAAGCTTGAGAGGAGTCCTTACGGGAGAGTTGTTTTCGTCGTAGGAGACGACGACAACGAGTCGGGGAAGGAGGAGGGTGTGGATCCGTGACCGAAAGGAGGAGCGACGATCTCGACTTACAGAGTTAAGCTTTGGATCAAGGTATGTATCGGATTTAGGATTTTGTATAAATCAAGATCAAGGTTGGGACGCGACCTCTTAATGTATGTATCGGTCTAGGATATTTTTTTATGACTATTGATAATGTCCGAAATAAGACCTTTATTGTATATGTCAAATCTTTTGAGTTGATGCATATATATTTTGATTTGATTTAAACGATATCTTCCAGTTTATTTGCGGAAATTATATAGGGTAATCTTAAGCGATAAGGCATCACATTGAAAGTAGTTATTTGAGTATAATCACTTAGATCACTATGAATACCTTATTCAAGTTATAGGGCTTCTTCTTCAACTCCAAAGTTGCTGCCCATATCTTGAAATCCTAACAAAACTTTTATATATGATGTAATCTATGTTTTCCCTGGTAGGAGTTTCTCAATGAAAATTAATAAATAGAGTAGACAGGATCTGTAAATCAAGTTGAAGGAATAACCTTAAATTCTGAACAAAATGGTATTAACAACTACGATTGCATGTCATTATATTGTCCATGGAATATTTTTTTTATATAGATAAAAAAATCATATCTTTCACCAATCACTCGATTAGGTAGGTAATTTAGATATAAAATCTCATTAATATGTAAATAGAGTGGAAAGATCTAGATGTTGTTCGAATCAAGAAGTTAACATACACAATTCCATATATCTTAATTACGGTGGAAATGCTTTCAAGGAAAAAAAATAGCTTATGCAATACGATTGTACAAGAAAAACATACCAATGTAAAATTACTCCCAACCCAACTTTTGATAGGACTTTACGTAGAAAACTTGAGGATGATGTGATTGTAAAGCCATAATATATAAAATGTTGTTCTTTTTCTCAAGTCAGGGTAAAGATCGAGGTTTGGATTGTCTACCTTGGGACTAAATTTTACAAAACTAAATTCTGTAATCAAGATTTATCGGAGTTAATATAAGTCTTAAATTAATAATAACGTAATATCTGTTTCTTTTATTACTTTGCTTAGTTAATTCCAGGATGTCTGTAATGATAGAATTTCACATTTCCAAATATACTCGTAGTATATCAAGAGATTCAAGATCCTTAATCTTTGTACTACGTTCCTTATCGTTAGAAAGTTATCTGCCACTTAGAAATTACTTTATGGACTGTCGATGTGAGGAAAAATGGGGAGCAATGCTAATTAGGAATATGAAAGAAAAAAAAAACAATCATGCACACATATAGTCAACTCATTGAACAAACAAAACATTGAATTAATATTTCGGTTTGGGTCCCATGATCTAATGTGTATAATTTTTTTATTAGTCTGACTGAGATACTGGTAAAAAGAAATATCTACATATACATGCTTGAAATATCTTCGTAATTATAAGCTAAAGAAGTGTAAGGCACAAGACTCATAAAGAGTCTCATGGACGATCGCAAGGGATCGTATTAGCCGCAAGGGGCAACGCCGCAAGGGGCGTATGGTTGCAAGGAACCACAGAGGCAAAAGCTAAGTCCTATACAGTTGTACCTACACTATCATGTTAGTGCCGCAAGGGGCAGCACGGCAAGGGACGTATGATTGCAAGGAACCACAGAAGTAAAAGCTAAGTCCTCTACAGTTGTAGCTACACTGTCATGGACCGCAAGTGCCAGCGGTTGAAAACGTATGACAAGATACGTATATGAAATTTATGAAATAAATGATTTATAAAAGTAAATCTTTACAAGTATGCAAGAAAAGGGTTTAGAAAGAGTAAACCATTACCTGTTATACAAGAAGTGGTTTAAGAAGGTTAAACCATCAATTTCATGAGGGTTAATATGCAAAATGATTCGTATGAGTTTAGAAGTATGTAAGTTATCATATATTTTATGAAATAAGCCCCACAAGTGGAAGGAAACGATTTTTATTCACTTATGAAATTTTCATGTGTATCCATATTTTTGGAAAGAAGTCAAATTAAACATGATAGAGATCGAACATAGACATGCATGGGAATTATCTAGGCACGGAATGATGTGTATACATAAAAATCCAAGTATATGATTTATAAGGGGTTATGGACCGTTAGAATACCCATGCATGGACCCCGATACATACTGGGCATTAGGCTCATGAAAATTTGTGTTTGCCAATTTCAGGTGAAGAGCAGGGTTGATTGCACATTCAGGATCGGATTACGGACCACTCGGTAATTCTAACGTTGTATGAGGCAATTATGAAGATTTGAAGGATATCTATATGCCTACAGGGACTATGGAAATGTTGTTTTAAATTTCTAATGTAGTTTTGCAAAAACACCCCAGTTGGGGTTGTAATAATCGAACTCTTAGTTGAATGGTTGTTATGGACTTTATTTGATTATGATATTATCTCTGCTCATTGAATGCCATGCATGTTAACGATACGGTTCGGTCGCGCGATTCGATATCGCAAGCTTCCGTTGATTTTTGCGGCCCGTTCCGTTACAAATGGTATCAGAGCTAGAGTTTCTCTGGGCATAAGATATCCCTTAGTGATCTGAGACCTTTTTATAAAGAGAATCAATATCGCAACTCTTTGACCCTGTTGATTTTTTAGCAGATGGCTCCTCGGCGCGTAATCGAAGCTAATGGAGATCGCGAGTCGTCAACGAGCCAAGAAGTTGTTATGGATATGCAGAAGCAGATGCTGGAATTAGTGACACTGATGGCCCAGCAGCAGAAGAGTCATGCAACCAACTCTGGTGGTCTGACTCTAAAGACATTTATCCAACATGATCCACTCACTTTCAAGGGTGAGCTTGAGCCGGAAAAAGCTGAACACTGGTTACGAGAGATTGAAATGGCGTTTGAAGCAACTGACTGTCCTGAGGAAAAGAAAGTGATTTTTGGGACATTCCGTCTGCGAGATAGTGCTAAGGAGTGGTGGACATCCTGTAAGGGAATTCACTTTGCGGAGACTCCGATCATCAGTTGGAATGACTTCGTGGAGCGTTTTTCTGAGCGTTACATCCCCGAACATGCTAGGGATGCTAAACGCCAGGCGTTCATAGACCTTCGTCAGGGAGGTATGACAGTCCAAGAATATGTTGCAAGATTTCATGAACTAGAAAAATATGGCAAGGGCATCTGTGAAAATGAAAAGCAGCGAGCTAGGAAGTTCGTCGAAGGCTTGAATGCCGGTTTGAGTCTCAGGGTACTCACTAGGGGTCCCATGACCCTATCTGAGGCTGTTGCAGCGGGGGTAGAAATTGATGCAGCATATCGGAAGATTGATAAACCCTCCTGCACCCTTAGTCAATTCGGTCAAATTAATGTCCAAATTAATGTTAGTAATTCGTTGCAGTCGGATACGAGAGGTTAATCAAAAACCACTTAAATCAGATTTTCGTCAATTTTAAGCGGTGAAATTTTTTTTACTTGGTGAAGTCCAAGGTCGAACTCAGGGAGGCATCTGTCTCCTTAGGTAGATTTTTAGCAAGTTTCAAGTGTTGGATTTTCGAGAAGTAATTTTTTTGTTCTTTTTCTACTTTCTGTGCAGGCACATGCAAAAATCCAGCCAAGTTGAGATTAAATCAATTTAAGATATCAAATTAAGTCCAAAAATTATGAAACTTGGTCAGATTATGAAATGGAATGAGATTCAGCTAACCTAATTTTTTTAGAATTTTCTGATGCACGGATAATAAAATATGCAGACTTTAGTGAAAATGACTAAACTGATTTTAATAATTATCAAACGATTATATTTTTAAGAAATAAAATTAATCCAAATAGGTCTAGTTAAGATCTATCCAAATCAACTTGATTTTCCTTAAAAACCTCACGGTTAATTAATTAAAAATCGATTAAGGTTTTCACTAAATAATTTTTCTATGACAAACTACACATGAAAATAATGTGAATTTTGGATATGTTGTAGCATAAACTTAGATCTACCAAAGATGATTTTTCAGAGATTTTTCGACAAGCAGAGAATGCGCAGTAAATTAAACAATCAAATTGGGCAAATTATTGCAATTTTCCACCAAATTAATTTCAATAAATACTCTGCAAATCAGAAAAATACAACTAAGTGCTAAAAAGGTAGAACAAAAGTTATGCTACACAATGCAACTTTCAGAATTAAAAATTGATGACAGAATGATAACAAAATAAACGTGCAAATGCAAGGATGTAAATGCAATACAGAAAATCAAAAAGAAGCTCAAATGAAGCACAGGGACTTACATGCAATAATGGAAACTTGAAATTTTTTTAAGAACTTGCAAAGGGGTGCAAGTGTCCCCTTTGCAAATTCCCAATTGTTTATTCTCCGATACTTCTTCCTCTGCTTCTTGCCTTCAAACAGGGGATGTTCACGGACGGAGGGAGTCCACCTGCGGGGAAGCTGGAGCTGCGGTGGCCGTGCGCGAGGTGCCGGGGGTGGCGCGCACGGTGGAGGGGCGGTGGGCGCGGCTGATGGCGAGTCGACGCGTGGAGCCACGTGCGGGCTGGTCGTGGTGGGTACTATGCAGCGCGCGCTGTGGTGGCGCCAGGGAGGATAGAGGCAGCGACGATGGAGTAGGCTGGAGGATCACCCGTGGTGGAGGCGGCGTCGAAGGGGAACACGCGTCACGGATTAGGCCGGCGTTGGAGGCGCACACGCGGTGGTGCTCCTGCAGGTGTGGCTGGAAGGCTACGGCGCGAGGGTGCTTAAGAGGAGCTCGCGAGCGGATATGCGGAGGAGGAGCTACGCACCTCGCGGCACGCGCGGGGACAATGTGTTGGCGTGGCGCGCTGGACGCACGTCTGTAGCTGAGGTGAAGGCGGCCGAAGGTGGCGTTGATGGTGGCGGCGTGGGGAGCTCCAGCAGGACGGTGACGAGCTCAAGACGGCCGACACACGGCCAAGGGTCGTCGGGGCGGTGCCGAGCGGTGACGGAGTTGAGGAAGGTCGCTGGCGGACGGTGTTGGAGGCGGCAAGCCGCCGAGACGATGGAGGAGGAAGAAGAGAGAACGTGGGGCGGATTCACCACCTCCCCTGATTCTCATGCATTTGTTTAACGGGGTTTAAATTTTGTATTAATTGATTGATGAAATTTCCTCCGAAAAATAAATAAAAATCACCGTTGCGTTCGCAACGTGTGATTTGTCCGTAGAAACACAATTCGTTTGGCGATTTGATGAGTGGATGTGGGTGAATCGAGGAGAGAGAGAATGAAGAAAAAATAGAGATAAGAAGAAATAAGGAAGAAGAAGTTACCTGTAGATGGTGGATGGGTGCCTGGGGATGGAGAAGATGAAGCTTCTCCTGTCGTCGCTCAAGAGTCGGCAAGGCTCGAGCTCGGGCAGCTGCGGTTTGCGGCTGCGGTGGTGGACGGAGGGCCACCGGATCTCGCCTAGAGGAGCAGGGTCGTCGCTCACCGTTGGCACTCTCTCCCTTGCTGTCACCAAAGAAGGAATGGAGCTCTCCTCTCCCTCACTATGAAGATGGCGGATCGGGGTGAATGTGGGAGTAGAGGAGATTATAAAGAGGAGGAGGTGGAGGTTGGAGAGGCCATGGAGAGAGTGGAGGAGATGGAGAAAGTGGAGGAGATGGGGTGGGATGGAAGGTGTCGATAGTTGGCTTCCCCCTTAAGTTAAGGGAGAGTGGGAGAAGAATGGGTAGAGAGGAGAGAGAGGATGCCACTTGGCGCGCTAGGATGCGGCCATGTGGCATTTATTTAAAAAAAACAAAAACCAAGGAGTTGACACGTGGCGGCTTTTGGAGCCACCACGTGTCACTCTCAGAAAAATCCAAAGTTAAAATGGAAAGAAAAATCAAAAAGACATAACAAAAGGGCTTAAATCAAAAAGTGTTCAACACGAAAGTTGCTCGTCTCAACGAGATCTACAACTTTCGTGAAGGGCTGAAAATCAAACGAGATCATCTGTAAAAAATTTATTTTTGGGTGGTACCTTATAGATATAATATACCGCATTTTATCTTTTGCAATTTTTTTGTCATTTTTAATTAAGAGAAAAATCAAAATAAAAATAAAGAAAATATGAGAGGAATATTTATAACTTAATCTAATTTTTTTGGATTTTTAATAATTAAGAAAATAAAATGGTAAAATACAGGGGCAAAATGGTCATTATGTACAATGTATAAAAGGGGCCCAAAACCCAAGTTTTGCATACGAGCTCCGATTTTAATGAAATTGGTCTTGTTTCGAAGGTCTCTGAATGTATATTACTTTAAAAGTGAGTAGACCTAATTCGGAGGCTGTATGAGAGAGATATGTGCATTTTAAGGTCTAAGGTCTCCAATTGGGTTTGGGGTTTTATTGGGTAATTTTACAAGTTGGTATTTTTTAGTTATTTTTCTTTAATTAGTGTTAGTAATATATACACTATAGAGTTGGTTTTATTAGCTTTGGAGTTAGTATAAAATATATACAAATAAGGTATTTTATATAGTATAGAGGTGAATATTTACAAGTGAAATTGGCTTCTTATTTAATGCAAATATGAATGCTAAAATGCAGATATTATGCTTGCGTGCATGAATGCTATTTATGCAATATAAGTGGAAATATGCTGCTATTTACTCGGGAACAAAGCTCTATTTTCAACTTTTAGAGTGATGAATCACAGATTCATCAAAGATGCAACAAGTGAGCCCCCGAAAACGTCCTCACAAGCCGAGCTACACTGATAAGAGGAGCCACACGGCAGTAAACTCCAAGAAGACAAGAATCAACAATGCACCAGCCAACAGGAAGTACACCTATGAAGTGTGTCCTCATTGTGACAGAAGGCATCCAGGGGAATGTTACAAGTTGACAACCACTTGCTTTAAATGTGGTGAAAAGGGCCACTTCATGAAAGATTGCAAGAAGGACTTCAAGGATCAGAAGAAGACATTTGAACATAAGAAGAATGTGGCAGGAAGGGTATTTGCTATTACCTCTGAAGATGCTGAAGGAGCCAACACCACAGTAGAAGGTACTCTCCTAATTGCAAACCATTTATGTCACGTTCTTTTTGATTCCGACACTACACATTCCTTTATTTCAAATGCTTTTGCAAGAAGACTAAGCAGGGAAGCCGTTGAGCTTCCATACACATTTACTGTTTCGTCACCAATGGGTGATATTAGTGCCACGGGTATGTACTTAAAGAATGTACCCATTTTGATTAGAGAAGACACACTCACCGCCAATCTGATCTTATTGCCCATCACAACCTATGATGTCATCTTGGGCATGGATTGGCTATGGGAGAATCATGCAGCGGTTTATTGCCGAGAAAAGAAGGTGGTCCTTAGTAGACCGAATCTTGAGGAGATAGTTATTCGAGGCACCCGTAAGGGTGGGAGATTGGTTATCTCATCCTTGCACGCAAGCAGACTTCTAGCCGAAGGTTGCATCGCATATCTTGCCAGTATAATTAATATCGAGTCAGCACAAACTCGTCTTAAAGACTTTGATGTGGTTCGAGATTTTGCTGATGTCTTTCCAGACGATCTCCCTGGATTACCTCCTCATAGAGAGGTCGATTTCTCAATTGATATTATTCCAGGAACAACACCGATTTCCAAGGCTCCGTACCGGATGGCACCTGCAGAACTGAAGGAACTAAAGAAACAGTTACAAGAACAATTGGATAAGGGATTCTTACGTCCCAGTGTTTCCCCCTGGGGAGCACCCGTTCTTTTTGTGAAAAAGAAAGATAGGTCTCTAAGACTCTGCATTGATTATCGTGGCCTAAATAAAGTGACCGTGAAGAATAGATACCCATTACCTCACATCGATGACTTATTCGACTAGTTGCAAGGAGCAACTGTTTTCTCAAAAATTGATCTGCGTACGGGTTATCATCAACTCAGAATAAAAGATGAGGATATACCAAAGACGGCTTTCAGGACGAGGTATGGTCATTATGAATTCTTGGTCATGTCGTTTGGTCTTACTAACGCTCATGCAGCCTTTATGGAGCTAATGAATAGGGTATTTCGAGAATACCTTGACAAGTTTGTCATAGTATTTGTGGATGACATCTTGATATATTTGTCTGACCCGGAGCAGCATCGAGTACATTTGCATATTGTATTAGAAATCATAAGGAAACACAAGCTTTATGCAAAATTCTCCAAGTGTGATTTTTGGCTTGATAAAGTCGCATTCCTGGGTCATGTGGTATCTAAGGATGGTATTGAGGTAGATCTGACCAAGGTAGAAGCTGTGATGAACTGGAGACAACCCAAGAATGTTTCTGAGATCCGTAGCTTTTTGGCTTGGCTAGATATTATTGGCGATTTATTCAGAATTTCTCGAGAATCTCACTACCATTAACAAAACTCACTAGAAAAGATGTGAAGTTTGTGTGGTCTGAGAAGTGCGAACAGAGCTTTCAAAAATTAATGCTGAGACTGACCACAACCCCAATCTTGACTTTACCGTCAGGTAGTGGAGGTTTTGTGGTGTATACAGATGCATCAGGCACCGGACTCGGGTGTGTTCTTATGCAAAAAGAGAAGGTCATTGCCTATGCCTCACGGCAGCTAAAACCGCAAGAGAGGAACTACCCAACTCATGATTTAGAGTTAGCAGCGGTAGTCTTTGCTCTTAAAATTTGGCGGCATTACCTCTACGGTGAACAGTTTGAGGTGCTCAGTGACCATAAGAGTCTCAAATACATTTTCTCTCAGAAGGAACTTAATTTGAGACAGCGACGCTGGCTAGAATTCCTAAAAGATTACGACTTTGCCATCAATTACCATCCAGGAAAAGCAAATGTCGTAGCAGATGCATTAAGTAGAAAGTGGGAAGTTAAACTGTCTAGTTTAAAACTGCAATGGAAAATGATGAAGGATTTTGAAGATTGGAAGCCTTTCTTGAGTGGGTCTAGAAAGGTATTATTTGCAGCGCTCAAGATTCAACCGGAGATAATTGGGAAGATCTTGACTGCACAAAAAGTAGATGCCAAACTTCCTAAATTTATTGAAGCATCTAAAAAGGAAGGTTCTGATTTCACCATCGGAACAGATGAAGCTATGAGGTACCACAACAGATTGTGGATTCCAAGTGATATTGAGTTGAGTCAAGAGATTCTAGATGAAGCACACAGATCGATGTACACTATTCACCCTGGTACAACAAAAATGTACAAGGATCTGCTACAGAACTATTGGTGGCCAAAGATGAAGAATGACATCGCAGAATTTGTTGCTATATGCTTGGTATGTCAGCAGATCAAGATCGAGCATCAGAAACCGACAAGACTAGTTCAACCCTTGGAGATACCTGAATGGAAGTGGGAACACATAACGATGGACTTTGTCACCGGTCTACCCAAGACCACAAAACATCGTTATGACACCGTATGGGTGATTGTTGATCGATTGACCAAATCGGCACATTTTCTACCTATCCGCTCGGATCAGTCGACAGACAGTCTAGCTGAGTTATATGTGAATGAAATAGTCAGCCTTCAGGGTGTCCTCGTATCAATTGTATCTGATCGAGACACACGATTTACCTCTCGTTTATGGAAGAGTTTTCATGATGCCTTGGGAACTCAATTGAAGTTCAGCACTTCTTTCCATCCGCAAACTGATGGTCAATCAGAAAGGACCATCCAGACGCTAGAAGACATGTTGAGAGCATGTGCTATAGATTTTGTGGGCAACTGGGATAGACACCTTCCATTGGTGGAGTTTGCTTACAATAATAGTTATCATTCGAGCATTAAGATGGCTCCCTATGAAGCACTTTATGGGAGACCGTGCAGATCACCCTCATGTTGGAGTGATGTTGGTGAGAAACACATTTTGAGACCAGAACTTGTTCAGACAAGTAAACAGGGTGTGGAACTAATCAAAAAGAGATTGTTGGCAACGGCAAACCGTTTGTCATGCCGCATAATCCAACGGAGAACCTGTAACGGCTCAGTTTTTTTTCTACCTTAATTGCATTTCATTAGTCCAATTATTAATACATTCATTAGGATATCAATTTCAATCTTTTAATGGCCAATAACCCCCCTCATTGTCACTCTTAAAACCCCCTACATTCCTCCCTCATGGCACCTTTGTTTCAAACAATCCCTACCCTAGAGAGAGAGAGGTAGAAAGCTTGAGAGGAGTCCTTACGGGAGAGTTGTTTTCGTCGTAGGAGACGACGACAACGAGTCGGGGAAGGAGGAGGGTGTGGATCCGTGACCGAAAGGAGGAGCGACGATCTCGACTTACAGAGTTAAGCTTTGGATCAAGGTATGTATCGGATTTAGGATTTTGTATAAATCAAGATCAAGGTTGGGACGCGACCTCTTAATGTATGTATCGGTCTAGGATATTTTTTTATGACTATTGATAATGTCCGGAATAAGACCTTTATTGTATATGTCAAATCTTTTGAGTTGATGCATATATATTTTGATTTGATTTAAACGATATCTTCCAGTTTATTTGCGGAAATTATAGGGTAATCTTAAGCGATAAGGCATCACATTGAAAGTAGTTATTTGAGTATAATCACTTAGATCACTATGAATACCTTATTCAAGTTATAGGGCTTCTTCTTCAACTCCGAAGTTGTTGCCCATATCTTGAAATCCTAACAAAACTTTTATATATGATGTAATCTATGTTTGCCCTGGTAGGAGTTTCTCAATGAAAATTAATAAATAGAGTAGACCGGATCTGTAAATCAAGTTGAAGGAATAACCTTAAATTCTGAACAAAATGGTATTAACAACTACGATTGCATGTCATTATATTGTCCATGGAATATTTTTTTATATAGATAAAAAATTATATCTTTCACCAATCACTCGATTAGGTAGGTAATTAGATATAAAATCTCATTAATATGTAAAAAGAGTGGAAAGATCTAGATGTTGTTCGAATCAAGAAGTTAACATACACAAATCCATATATCTTAATTACGGTGGAAATGCTTTCAAGGAAAAAAATAGCTTATGCAATATGATTGTACAAGAAAAACGTACTAATGTAAAATTACTCCCAACCCAACTTTTGATAGGACTTTACGTAGAAAACTTGAGGATAATGAGATTGTAAAGCCATAAGATATAACATGTTGTTCTTTTTCTCAAGTCAGGGTAAAGATCGAGGTTTGGATTGTCTACCTTGGGACTAAATTTTACAAAACTAAATTCTGTAATCAAGATTTATCGAAGTTAATATAGGTCTTAAATTAATAATAAGGTAATATATGTTTCTTTTATTACTTTGCTTAGTTAATTCCAGGATGTCTGTAATGATAGAATTTCACATTTCCAAATATACTCGTAATATATCAAGAGATTCAAGATCCTTAATCTGTGTACTACGTTCCTTATCGTTAGAAAGTTATCTGCCACTTAGCAATTACTTTATGGACTGTAGATGTGAGGAAAAATTGGGGAGCAATGCTAATTAGGAATATGAAAGAAGAAAAAAACAATCATACACACATATAGTCAACTCATTGAACAAACAAAACATTGAATTAATATTTCGGTTTGGATCCCATGATCTAATGTGTATAATTTTTTTATTAGTCTGACTGAGATACTGGTAAAAAGAAATATCTACATATACATGCTTGAAATATCTTCGTAATTATAAGCTAAAGAAGTGTAAGGCACAAGACTCATAAAGAGTCTCATAGACGATCGCAAGGGATCGTATTAGCCGCAAGGGGCAACGCCGCAAGGGGCGTATGGTTGCAAGGAACCACAGAGGCAAAAGCTAAGTCCTCTACAGTTGTACCTACACTATCATGTTAGTGCCGCAAGGGGCAGCACCGCAAGGGGCGTATGGTTGCAAGGAACCACAGAGGCAAAAGCTAAGTCCTCTACAGTTGTAGCTACACTGTCACGGACCGCAAGTGCCAGCGGTTGAAAACGTATGACAAGATACGTATATGAAATTTATGAAATAAATGATTTATAAAAGTAAATCATTACAAGTATGCAAGAAAAGGGTTTAGAAAGAGTAAACCATTACCTGTTATACAAGAAGTGGTTTAAGAAGGTTAAACAATCAATTTCATGAGGGTTAATATGCAAAATGATTCGTATGAGTTTACAAGTATGTAAGTTATCATATATTTTATAAAATAAGCCCCACCAGTGGAAGGAAACGATTTTCATATTCACTTATGAAATTTTCATGCGTATCCATATTTTTGGAAAGAAGTCAAATTAAACATGATAGGGATCGAACATAGACATGCATGGGAATTATCTAGGCACGGAATGATGTGTATACATAAAAATCCAAGTATATGATTTATAACGGGTTATGGACCGTTAGAACACCCATGCATGGACCCCGATACATACTGGGCATTAGGCTCATGAAAATTTGTGTTTGCCAATTTCAGGTGAAGAGCAGGGTTGATTGCACATTCAGGATCGGATTACGGACCACTCGGTAATTCTAACGTGGTATGAGGCAGTTATGAAGATTTGAAGGATATCTATATGCCTACAGGGACTATGGAAATGTTGTTTTAAATTTCTAATGTAGTTTTGCAAAAACACCCCAGTTGGGGTTGTAATAACCGAACTCTTAGTTGAATGGTTGTTATGGATTTTATTTGGTTATGATATTCTCTCTGCTCATTGAATGTCATGCATGTTAACGGTAACGGTTCGGTCGCGCGATTCGATATCGCAAGCTTCCGTTGATTTTTGGGGCCCGTTCCGTTACAGAACTGTTCACTGATACATCCCCATTCTGGGAATATTTTCGAATCCGTATCTATTTCGGGAATTATTTCCCCTCTCATCCCTTTTTACGGAAATATCTCGATAAAAGCATGGTCGAACGGGAAAGCACATTAAAGTAAGTACAAGCAGCAATCGCAGAGGTAAAACACAAGTTTAGACGAGATCAATGTCACACAATTCCACTTCGAACCCACAGCTTCCCCATTTATCTTCAACCCTCCAACGGGTCAACATTTAGCTGGCTGATTCACACCAAAAGTGCCCATCCGCAGCATCTATGTGAAATCCTTATCACCAACAAAATTAAATCCTCTTTAACTCATAGTAAAATTTAAGTCAAAATAGCAACAACCCAAAAAAGAGAGAGGAATAAATCAAATCACAATTTCAGACACCAAGAATTTTCACTTGGGGGGCTAAAATTATTTAGACGTTATTTATCTAATTTATCTTGTCATATTAGTTACTCATAAATATGGAGTAGATCCTCTGTTGTAACGCGAGTTACAACAGAGGTTTTATAATTTGCTTATTGCTTGTGAATTTGTTTCCAAAAATTCAAAAATATAGATTGAGTCACCTATTAATGTTATATGTACATACATACCCTTTAAATTTTATTCAAATATGAGGTTATTTGCTATTTAATACTAATAAAGTTTGATTCTTTTTTAACTGGGATTTAAGTTGCTTAAATGTTTACAGGACATATGACCACTAAGATAAAATTGTAAATTACATGGGATTTGAGTGAAATCTGGAGGATAGGTAGAACGTTAATCGAATATTCAATTCATAAGATTGGATGTTTGGAAGCGAATTCAATCTATAAGGAAATATTTTCATAATTATGTAATTGATTGGCACTAATATTTAACATATTTTTTATCATTGTATTTGAAATTGATTCTGAAAAGCAATACACCACATGTAATAGTGTGTTATATCTTGATACAAGTCTACATAAATTGATATATATATATATATATATATATACATATGAGAAAAGGGATCCTACTCCATGGAGTAGGTAATTTACCTACTCCACTTTCTTTTTTTGTCAACTTTTTATTTTTTTTTGAAAAATACTTCCTGGATTTTCATATATATAATAAGATATACACATATAGACTCGATGATACAAATAAATATATCTGCATATACCAGAAAGATATGAAATCATATTTATTTTCAGAACAAAAAATGGAAGAAATATCCTCATTCATATATGTATCTGCAAAGGAAATAAAAATAAACATCCTTGTTTGTACATCTATACTAAATTAAAAATACATATCCTGTAATCGCTTAAAAATAGATACGACGATAGATATATATTGATATACCACTATCTAATTATGTACAACATGTAAATAATTTTAATCATTAGTTATTGATTTTTTTGTTGAGATATGAGGGGCATGGATGAAAACGGATATGGATATATCTGAATATCCGTTTACCATATTCGAAAAACTATCGGATACGGATATCCGTATCCAAATATTAATCGAATACGGATGGAATATGGATATGGATTGTAAAAATTTTCTGGATACAGATACGAATATGATAATGACCTGATCTCTGAATCCGGATTGGGATATCCAAATACAGCATTTAATATTGTTTTATATATAAGTTAATTTAATATAAGACACAATCATGTGTTAGTATATCAGTATTATACATTATATAATTCAATATATTAATGATATTAATAAACTTCCGTTTGTTTGGAGATGTGCACGAACAAAAGTTACGAAACCTTATCCTTCTTTTTACTTTCCATTAAGAATGCAGGTCACCGCAACGCCCACTTTTATCATGATGCATCTTATTTATATTTCATTACCATTTTTTAAAATCATTATGAACTTTGATTAAAAAATTCAATTGTATTTGTATGCGTCTTTATTTGATCCGTATTCGGATTCCATGTTTATTGAATCCATATTTTGATTTCACTGTTTATTCGATTCGTATTCGGGTCCGATCTTTATTCGATCCATATCCGGGTCTGATCTTTATTCGATCCGTATTTCGAACCGATAAATATCCAATTCAGATCCGTATCTGTAATTTTAAGGTTATGATTTCGTTAATGCATATCTGAATCATATCCGTACTCGTATTCTTATTTGATAGAGATGAAGCGAATTATGGATATTAAAATAAAAATATCCGATCCGTTTTCATTGCTAGGGAGGGCTATTATATATAACATATATTTTTTAATTACTAAATAATGTATTTAAATTATATATGTACTATATTTATACACATATATACATGTTATCATTGAGAGCCGGCGGGGGCCAAGCCCCCACCCGTCACAGACCCCCCCACCCCCCCTCCGTCACTGATTTCAGAGACGACCTGAAACGGATCCGCCAAGCCCTTCTGCCGGCCGCCGCTCCATACTGCCAACTCCGAGAGGCCGATCAGCCCATCCCCACCCTTGTCCCTCCACTCCACTTCCCGCCTCCCCTTCCGTCCTTCCTCTCCTCTGCTTCCCCATTCTCTGCACCCGCCCTTCCTCCTATCACCGATGCCACCAAGGGCGGAACCCCCTCCCAGCAGCCTCTGCGCGAACCTCCAGTCCTCCTTCGACATCACAGGTAGCGGCAGCCGCGGGTTCAAATTCACGTGCGAGTAGTAGTACTTTAGGTAGGCCGGATCGGGCCTCGCCTCCTCCTCCAACAGCCCCGCCAACGACCCCCTCCACCGCCGGCGGCGCCGATCCACTCTGGTATATGTTGAGCTCCCTCTCCCGATCGTCCTCTGGTGCCACCCGGAGCAGGAGTCCGATCTCCTTCCCAAGATCGGCGCTTTCGTTTTAGTCCTCCCCACCGATCACCGGCATCATCCCCACCTCCGACAGCATCTCCAAACCGACGAAGATAGGAGAATCGCCGCCTGAAATCGCGAAAATCTACAGAAAAGTAACGACTACATGCATCTATGAGCGTCGATTTATCGAAACACTAGGTAGGACGAGACCGATCGAAGTCCGCCATTATCGTAGATAGGGGGGAGCTCGTGTTATTTCTAGTGGTAGCGTCGTACCTGCTGCTGGAGCAGAGGAGCATGGGATGGTGGTACAAGCACGAACCGGGGGTAAAGCAGCTCGTCAGATCGGGTGATGAACGACTAAGATGGGGACACGTGGTACAGGTTTGGAGAAGAGGAGAAGGTTTTGCGGCCGTTTGCCGATTAAGGAAGTTACAGCTGAAATCTCTTTTAATTTTTTAGCGATTTGAATTCCAAAATCCAAAATTATAAATTGAATCTTAGACCAATGTTCTGCATATTTTTAAAATTTCAATTAAATTCGAGCATGTTTGCTTTTTTATCTTATAGTTTAAAGATCATGACTTTTTTAAATGGAATTCAAGTTGCTTAGATTTTATCAAATATTTGATCATTAAGAAAAAATAGTAAATAAGTATGGATTGGAACGAAAATTAGAGGATAGGTAGAACATTTATCTAAGATTCAATCTATAAGGATTTTGGAATTGGAATCGCTAAAAAAATTTAAAAGAGAATACAACATGCTGCCGATAAAAGGGATTTCTAGTGCAAGTAAAGTGCGGTCACAATTTTTCCTCGTTTTTAAAGTTCAGTTTACATTGAGCCTCAGGCGATTTGTGCATTTTTATTCGTTTTTTCCTTTTATTTGATTGTTGGAAAATATAAATATTTTATTATAAGATCTATGCGATTTGATATTTTGGGTATTACTTTTTAGTGTGGTCGTGGAAAGAAGTAAGGGGTTCGATTCTTTGTTGGGTTGGGTAACCATTTGAATAGTAAACTGTGAGGAGGATTGAGAGGGTTGGAAGGAGGGGTACACCGATATAACCAAACCCAACCCTGTAAAGTTTTTGGTGTGAGTCAAATCTGGACACTGTGAACTGCCTCGTCAAAAATGTGCTTGTGGATTTTTTTAAACTCATTTAAATCAACCCTCATGCTTCCTCCATTCAGGTTATTACTAAAATTCTAATTAAGTTGACACTGATAAAAAAAGATATTACCGATATTCAAAACTATAAATCAATTAGCCCCAACAATACGTATATGAAAATCCCTGCACGACGAATATATTAAGGGGCATTCGGTTCGGGAATAAGCAGGAATAAGGATGTGGAATAATTAGAATTAGGGTGTATTCTCCTATAGCTGGGAAGATAGGAATAAGGAGGAATAAAGGTAGTTAAGTGATATTCTTTTTTCGGTTGGTAAAGTGAATTGAGGAATAAGTTTTGTAAATTAGTTAAAGCCGTTAGTTGGAATTGTAAAACGTTTGAACCATGCATTCGTTAGCTTATCATACCACGGTCCCATTTACATATCCGAACATCAGATCCATCTTTTTATAAATCCAAATTCCACATAAATAATAGAAAGTTCAATATACAGGATGATTTACACAATCACATGCTTATCACACACATGGTCGTCAATCGGATCATGCGTTGAAGTTGATCTGCTGGCCAAGTGCACAATCAATCTCTTCTTCTCTCGCAGTTGCTGTTATGTTTCCTTCAGCTTCTCCACATGGAAATCTTCAGAAAATTCCATCATGTTTGTTAAAGTCGATCAGGAACACCTCTGTCGCCAAGGATTCGAGCGTCGGCATCAACGTTGATGCCTTTACTTTATATCTGCATTGTCTCTGAAAAGAAGAAAAACGATGATGTTGCACAATATAAAAATTATTAATTAAATATAGATATGCATTCATAGTTATATCGTAGGTTTCTAGGACATGTGTAACACAATTTATCCCTAGCGTCCTCACGTCTGCGTGAATGCTCAAAGATTAGGAGTGGATCCTCTATGCAGTAGCACCTATGCCCGTGAAAAAGTCCTCGCCCGATCACAACGCAACAATGCCATCGTAAGCCCTCTTACCCATGGTAAAAAAATCAAATAGTTTTTATAATATTAGAAGATATGATAACGTGGGCGTTTATGTAAGTATGCAGAAATGAAGTAGTTAAAATTTGGACGTTAAGTTTATCAGAAATTGAAAAATTGATTGAGGGTGGGAAAATTTTTGCTCAAATAGCTACTTCCTTGTGGGTCGACTGTTGACATGTCTGTAAGTTAAGTCATGTCACTGCAGTAGCTGTTCATCCATGTCTGACGTCGCGACGTTGGTCGCACTTCGGTAATGTAGGCAATCATCATCATTGTGGTAGACATGTTCGCATTTTTAAGCTCAAAATCCGCAGCGAACCAAAACATACGATATGTAAAACTTTATCTGAAAATAATAGGTAACTAAAACAATACCCCCTCAGAATAACCCCATTTGAAGATATAGATAAAGAAAGATCCCTGTCATTGTTTCTTCCAGCTGATCTTCCCTTACTAAGCAACAATGAGCGCTATCTCGCATTCACTAATTGTGAGCCACACCAAGCACGTGGTTGCTCTTCATGCAAGCAAAAATGACGAGCATCCCATAGGGTCATTCGTCCCAGAGGGGAAGAAAGGAGTATTTGATATGAAAAGAATAGAGTACATTGCATATATTAAATGTTCGTCAGCGGTACACAATCATAGTAAAAGTAAATAGGTTACGATTGAATCCGAAAGTAGAACACATCCTCGATTACATTAGGAATGCACCAAGTCTAGAAGGATCGAATTCAAAAATAAATTTGATTAGCGTCAACTGTGGGAAACTGCTAAATGTTCTCCCACATGGCAGTTGCACATATCTTGGAGTATCTCTCCCACTTGTATATCCTCCGCAGAAACATGGATATCGGGTTCGGCTTCATTATCGAACATGTCATCGTCTCCGTCCTTAGTTATAACTGGTAATATTCCCTTTGTCGAGTCTCAGGATAAATGTGTTCGATATATGATCCTAGTCCTACACTTGGACAAAGAAATTATTGATAATGCAACATGACATTACGACCATAACATGCCTCGTGAAGCTGTAGAACAGACATTCACATATCTCCTTGAAGCGTGCCTTCATGATCTCGAATGTCCATTCAACGTAGGACCAGAGCTGTGAGTGTTGGTGGTTTAACATCTTACCGAGCCTCACATACGCTCGACCCCTTCTATCCGAAACTGTCGTAGGTGCGTAATGAAACCTCAGTAGGGTAACAAGAAGGTGTCCATGTTTGCGTACACACAGTCCACAAGAAACTTGCAGCCCCGAGGCCCACGGAAACCGTCCATGTTCAGACCCCACATCAACACCTTCATGTCAGCCATTGAGCCCTCCCACCCGCCCCCACGTAGTGGAATCTATAACTGAAGTCGACACAAGCAATCACGTTCTGCTAGAGGTCTGATACCTGCTTCGGAACATTGAGGTGATATTCGTTTCTTAGGCACATTTGTAGGAATCAATGTCTCATCGATATCCCCGATGACATCCTGGGATGGACATTTATCAAAGGTTAGGGGACAATCAGGAAATATTTTTTTGTTGAAGGGGGGGGGGAGGGCATTGGAATGTAAGAGGTTAGAACCTTGAAGTACAGATAGAAGTTACTATTCTGTAGTATAAAGTTCGGGATTGGACAATCTTCTAGTAGCATATGGATGATGTCATCTATGAGGGAGATGATGCGTGTCAAGACATCATTGAGATGCTTCGAAATTGTGTCCCTAGAATGATGGAAAAGCTCGCACAAGACTCGATTATTCGCATTGTGATCGAGGCAGTAAAATAGTATACAATGAGATTCCTCAGCCTTAAGGTGTCGTGAATCTTTCAGGTCCGCCCGTTCCTTCAAGCATGTGCAAAGGCACATGATGGTGTCAGGGTACATACGAAACACCTCATATGATATACCGACGTGGCCATTTAGCATCTCCTAGATCCATATGTGGCTAGCTCAGGATGAAGTGTGCTTCTTCACAAGGAGAATCAACCCACCCCTCCGATTTCCATGATCCTATTCCTCTTCGAGAAGCACTCTCATATAGAGCATGTTGAGCATTACCATATTGTATCTCATTGCACATATGACTGCCATTCCATCCATTTCTTGCTACAAAGTATATCTTTATTGGAAAACACAAGCATAAAATTTACGGGAGCACAATACATGATATAATATGATAAAGATAGTTTTCAAGGATCAAATAAAACTAGTTTTCAAGGATCAAATAAACTAAATTAAAATTGACTACTTAGTTATGGAATTATACAAAAATGCCTAGCATAGAAATCGGAAATAGTCTTACGTAGAAGTGTTCATGTTCACGATAGTTTACAATATATAACTAAACGAAGTAGTAATATTGTAGGATGGGATAGAGAGAAAAGGAACTATGACATCTTCAACTATACGCCCACCCAAGTAAAAAGCTTAATCGGGATAGACTTGGCTTTGTTGAAGATGATTCTCTCATATGGGTCATGCAAACTGTGGGATAACTTGATTTGTGCCTCAGGAAGGGAGCCTGGTAGCAACACCTCCAACTCATCTAGTATCTCCTCTACACCTTTATGTGGGTTCTTCGGGGTCCAAGCCTTGATTTGCTCCCACTACAGCTCTAGCATCTGCTCGGTAAGGCATATCACATCCTCTCCAACAACTTGCGAGGCCAAGGGACACCATCGCTCCCGGAGCACTTACTCACTGACAACTAGCCTCTAGATTCTCTCTGTCTCCTCCTCTGTGATGACTGGGTCGCTCGCCCTGCCTCCTAGACCAGGTCAGGCACTTCAGGTGTGTTTGGGTCAGCTTGCAGTTTGTCCTCGAATGCTTGTTGTGTAGCTGCAACCCCCTCAAAGAAGGAAACGAACAATCTAGGTAGCACAATCTATGAGTAAAAGGCGTATTCCCCCTATTAATGTACTCCCCGACCATGGCATCTACTAGTTCGTAATGAGGGAATGTCTTCCTTCGGTAGGGCTTGTAGGCTTTTTCTATCTGAAAGAGAATCCATTAGTTGGATACGATAAACCTAACACGGAACATAACTTTTGCACTTACTAAAAGCATATTGTCAGTTGTTGCTTCAGTTTTCTGGGGTTTTAATTATTTGAATTAGGAACAAGTCGTTGCAGCCCAATCAAGCGTCAGCAGACAAACAAATTTTATTTTATTTTTGCTGCAAAATAATTACAGAAAATAATGTGGAGCAATAGAAATTTTTTTGCTACTTATTTACTTACATATCAGACAAGATCGAACTCAGGGATACTACAATTCCCGAGGGTTATTCAATTAATCTAAAATTAATTAAAAGAAAAAGCGGGAATCTCAAAGGCAAACTATCCTCGATTTTTGTGGAATTTTTCTCTTTTTTATTTTTTTATTTTTTTATTTTCTGATTTTCAAATTTTTAGTGCTTTTAATTTTTCATTTTTTTAATTTCAAATAAAGAACAATATGCACAAGATAAGAAAGACGCACACCGAACTCTTTTTGTATTTTTTAATTATATCAAAAATATTCATAAAATGTAGAGAAAATATTTTTGGATTTTAAAACTCTGAAATGTTTTTAAAAATTTTTGTAGAATTTTCAGATGTTTTTTTGCATTTTTCTAAAAATTAAATAATGATAAAAATCATAAACAATGTACAACCTGGAGTAATTTGCAACTTAAAAATATTTTAAGAGTTAAAACTCCTGGCAACTATTTTATGATGAAATATAAGCAAATATCTATAATCAAGATCTGAAATCATGATTTTTGGATTTTTGTAGATTTTTTTATGATTTAATAAGATTTTTAGTATTTTTCAATTTTTTGGGTTTTGAAAAGAATTAATGCGTAAAATTTGGGCAGACGTTAAAAGATAAGAAGACATTATTTTTGGAATTTTTAGAGAAATACTCAAGTTTTTTATGAATTTTTGAATTTTTGAAAGATAAAAAGACATTTTTTTATTTTTTAATAATAATAAATGAACTTAAAATGCAATGAGAATTTTTTGCTAAAAAGTTAAGCACATCAGGGGCATAGCATGATTTTTAAGAATTTTATTGACCAAAGAAAACATTTATTTCAATAAGAACATCAAGCAAAATAAAGGTCTGGAACTGAAGTACTAAAATGCAAATGTTCAAAGTTTTTGCACTAAAAGATAACAAACAAATAACTAATAAAAAAGTGCAAATTACCCAAATAAACGTGCAAAGCACGTGCTTGATTCCGGCGGGGGCGTTTCTGCAAATTTGAGAAGTTACGAGGGTATGAATGTAATTTTTCCAAATAAAATATTTGCTAGGGTGTTTCTGCAATTTTAGTAACTCCAAAGGGGCTTTATGCAAATAGCCCAAAAATCTGTTTCCCTAGGGTTCACTTTTTGTTGATGTTTGTTCCGCACAAAAGAAGGGGCGCTGCCCCTTGCTTCTTCTCCACGCAACATCAAAGGCAGCACCACCGCCGCTACTACTCTTGTAGATCGGCATAGGAGGGGTTGTTCGCGCGATTGTCGACAACTTGCGGCTGGAGAATGGCGGTGAAGAAACTCCGCTCAGTTGGCGGTCTAGGGTGATGGAGACTAGGTTGACTTCGTCGAACGCGAGGGCGGCAAGACGGTGGCTATGGCAGAGAGGTGGAAGGTGCAGCTGCTCTGCGCGACCGCGAATAGCGGCGACTGTGGCTTTGCGGTTGGTGGAGCAGACGTGACGGGCAATGATGGGTGGCAGGGTCGATCTCGCGCGGGGATTCTTCAGGCTGAAGGTGCGGGTCGACAGCGGAGTGGCCTGGGCGACACGCCCAGGTTGAGTGTGGCTGATGCGCGATCGGTGTGACGGGCGGTGGCAGCGATGTGGCTGTTGCAGGCGGAGCAACAAGCGGATCTGGATGGAAGGGCGGCGGTGCGGAGGGCCGCTGCTGCAGCGGAAGCTTAATTTTTTTATTTTTTCCTTTTAATTTTAAATAAGAAACGAAAAGAATTTTTTATTTTTTTAAGAAGAACAGAAAGTTGTAAGAAGATTTTTTTGTAATTTTATTTTTTTATTTATTTGTTTTTTATTTTTCCTACAAAATGTTAGAAATAAAGGCTAGATATATTTTTTTGTTTTTGTTTTTTATTTTTTATTTATAAGCTAAAGAGGATGCAAGCATGATGGCTCGGTCCCGAAATCAAACAGAAGAAGTGAATGGGGATCCGGCGAAAAATGAGGAATGGATCTGAGTCTCCGGCCACCATGCATGACCGGAGTTGAGAGATCTTGATAGGTAGAAAAGAATGCGAATAGATCGATATGTGAAATGAAAAATCGAGTCGGCAACAGATCAAATCGTGATGGATTCTCAAAACTAAAAAAAATGACGACAAAAAAATGCGCTAAAATAAAGTACAATTAACCTAGGATAAAATAAGAGAAAATGGATCTCACCTTAGGAGCGGAAAAGACCTTGATCACCTCGATGTAGGCCGACTCGCTTTCACTGGATGACTCGGAGGCTAGGCACTCTTCTACGACAAGAAGACTCTCAGAGATCGGGCTCCTCTATCAAAGATTGATCAAGTTGAAAAGAGGGACGAGGAGCCATATTAATAGATAGAATGAAATTTGAATTTTTAAATTTTTGGATGAGGATAAGAGATAAGAGAAAAGAAATTTGAAATGAGATAAAGATAAAAGCAATTAGTGTTTAAAAAATATTTAAAAAAATTAAGTATTTTTTTATATTTTCGTCACGTTATTTATTTGGAAATTAAATGTGATTTTTTTGTGATAGTTAGTTAAGAAAATTAACTATATACATATATTATATATATATGACATTATATACATGGGTAAATAAGAAAATTAGTTTTTTTTGTTTTGAAATTTTTATTTTTATTTTTATTTTAAGTATATAGTAAAAATATTTTCAAATCTTTACAAAATACAACATGTACAAATAAATGGGAAATTTGCACAAACCACCCCCAAAAACCAACTTTTCACCCACAACTCCAAAAATTATGAAATCACAACCATTTTAAAGATAATTTAATTTAGAATACAATGGATGAGTTTGGTTCAATTTGAGTTCATGTGGAGACGGAATAGATCTTTCAATTATCGCTTAGTGGCTTTTTCCAAGTGTGGATGCTTTTATTCTGTACAAGATTTGATTGTGCAATTATTTTTATTGTTTAGGATATATTTTTATTTACAACTTTTGTTTTGAAAATTATTTTTTTACGGTCAATTGATGTACAAATAAAATAGTGTAGTATACAAATATACACAACACACAATTTTTTGGATTTTCTGATAAAGGACCCTATCTCCCCCTACTTTATTCCTGGTCGATCAGGTCAAGACTTGAGCTTCTCTCGGGGTTCGGGCCACCCTATATCTATTACATACATACAGTCTTCCTTTTTCTATTTTCTTCTCTTTATTTTTCCTTTATTTATTTATTTATTTTAGGTTAAAATGGTAAGAAGTATACAATATTTACACACAGATGCAAGTGAGTAGGAATATGGAGTTAGTGTTATATACATGTGTTTTATAAGGGATTTTAAGCTAAAATAAATGAATAAAGATGACGAATCGTAGATTCATCATCCCCCTATGCTTTGCCTTTGTTAGTCCCTTAACAAACACTTATTTGAAAGAATAAGTGAATAGAAGAAAAAAGGAAGGAAAAATAAAGAAGTTAGGACAATATTGAGTATTAAACTTATCTTCATAAAATTGTAGTATGGAG
Source organism: Ottelia alismoides (assembly GCA_037367405.1). Lineage (NCBI taxonomy): Eukaryota > Viridiplantae > Streptophyta > Magnoliopsida > Alismatales > Hydrocharitaceae > Ottelia > Ottelia alismoides. The sequence goes on from JAZKJV010004395.1 coordinate 432,148, forward strand.
CTCTGTCAGACCTTTGGATTATTAGTGTGTCGGAACCTTAATGGGAGATGGATTTAAAACCTAACAGCCTTTAAGTTCTATAAGACTCCTATTCATATCTTCTCAACAGCCAGATCAGAACAAGTCTACATACACAAATTCTTATGACTATGAATCTTTACTTGTACGGTGTAAGTGAAATATAGCTTCCCATCTCAAAAGTAGCAAAGAAACAACCTCCCTCGGCAGGGTAACTCTAGTCCCCTGGTCTAGCAATTCTTTCCTCGAGGAGAGGAGATATTCCCTTCTAAGTTCAAGTACAACCAACTCAAGAAGAGGAGATGGAGAAAAGAATGGACGGTAACCAGTGTAGCTACCTATCCTTGGATGCATGACCAGTGTAGCCAAGTCATCCGCTGCAAGCTTACAAAAATTTGACTTTAAAGCTCTTATTAGTTTTTTGTCTTTTTTTATCCTTGTATATACACTCTGGCAGGCATTTTACTTTTCAATCAAGCCTGCCCACTTTTGAAGATTCTGCATTTTTTTCTTTCTTTCTTTTTTTTTTTGAAAATATGTGCAACATGTACATAAGGAGTTTTTCCTCTTGAGCTAGTATACTATCCCTCTTTTGAAGCATTATTGCAACCCCACAACATCCTGTTTTTAGACCTCAACATCGCTAGACCAGGTTGAGACACACTTCCCTCCCTAGAGGAAGACGAGAGGTTCTGCCTAGATGTACTACCCTCGTATGCTACCCCAAGCCAAAGGATTCTGCCTCCTCACTACCTCCTCCATGAAGAGCTATGTGTAGAGTGCTTGTCCAAGATAAGCCACGATCTGAAAGAATCATGCGTGTGTTGTTAAATGTTCTACTTTGACTAATCAAGATGACATGTGAACATAGTCTTATGGACTCAAAGAATTAAGTCACTAGATCCTGAAAAGTCTTAACTCCATTTCTTCTAAGGTTCATCTGAAATTAAAGTGGATTAAGGCCCAACTAAGCTCCATTCTTCAATTTTATTCCATACACAGTTTAAATGTCAATACTATCTTGAAAAATGCACATGCAAATGCAAGAATATGCACAATGCAAAAAGAAAGCACTTTTTTTAAACAATATTCCAATTTTGAACTTTTTATGGGTTTTTGAAAAGAAAGGAAAAGTGATGCACATGTAAAAGATTTGTTATGCAACTTTTTATAGATTTTTGATTTTGTAGTTTTTTTCAAAAAGGAAAAAAAGGTTAGTAAAATATATACAAGTATATAAAAGAATTTTTTGGTTTTTTTGGTTTTTTTTGTTTTTGTTGTTTTGTTTTTTTGTTTTTGTTGTTTTCGTTTGTTTTTTTCCTTTTGTTGTTTTTTCTGTTTTGTTTTTTTGTTGTTTTGTTGTTGTTGTTTTGTTTTTGTTTGTTTTTATTTGTTTTTGTTTTTTGAAGGGTGATCAAAGTCTATAGACACACGCACACACGTGGATTTTAAGAATTTATATACATATCCCCAAAAATAAACATTAAAGTACGAGTTATGTCTAAAGTATATATATAATATATACGACACCTCCTATACCTAGCTCGAACTATGTCCTCATAGTGATCAAAGAGCGACAAAGGAAGACATAACTCATGCTAAGTATATAAAAGTGAAAAAACAACTATGCTACTACAACTCAAAGAGAAAATGAAAAGATAAGAGGTCGCTGATCCCCCCTATACTTGGGATCAAGTAATCCTAAGTATAGAAGATTGTATAAAAGGGGAAAATCGACACAGAGAATGTACGGACTCAAAAACAAACAAAACAAAAAAAAGACGATATGAACAACATCACCCCCTATACTTAGGATAGAGTATCCCTAAGTATAGGCAACAACAGGAGTAATGAACAATACGATTATGAACAACACAAATCATTCACCTCCCTATACTTAGGATAAAGCACATAGCATATATACACACACGGAAAAGGGGTGAATTATAAAATGGAAGAAGAAAGTGTGAAACGAAAGGATATACAAGAGGAGTGGATGCTCATGTATCAGACGCAGAAGATGGAATCAAAAGATCATCATCTAATACCACATATAAATAATCAACGACGGACATGATTGTATCATGATCTAGATATGGCTTCAGCAATTGTCAGTTCATAACAAATGGCTATGCGTTAGATGACAACTTAGATATGACAATACTCCCATTGTCACGCACAATTCTCACAATGAACGGTCCTGACCACTTGCTTTTCAATTTTCCTGGAAAAAGCTTCAACTTAGCATCAAATAACCAAACTTTCTGATCAGGGGAGAAAGTCTTTCATTGAATGTGTTTATCATGCCAGCGATTGACTTTCTCCTTATACATGAGTGAGTTATCATATGCAAAGTCTCGGAATTCCAGTAATTTATTTAAGTCCAACTTCCTGTTCTTTCCTGCCTTCTCATAATCTAGATTGCATACACATAGTGCCCATAAAGATTTGTGAATTAATTCTACTAGCAGGTGGCAAGTCTTTCCATACACCAATCTGTAGGGAGACACACCCAAAGGAGACTTGTACGCTTTCCGATAAGCCCATATAACTAAATCAAACATCCGAGACAAGTTCTTCCTATCTAGACATACAAGTTATTGCAATATCATCTTGATCTCCCTATTTGAAATTTCTGCCAAGCCATTAGTATGAGGGTGGTAAGGAGACGCAACTCTGTGCTCAATGGCGTACTCCTTCACAAGCTTCTTTACTTCTCTATTAATGAAATGGCTTCCCCCATCTGAAATCAGTATTTTGAGAACACCGAACCATGCAATAATATGGTCCTTGAGGAAGGAACATATTGTACGACTATCTGCGGCTTGGGTGAGGATAGCCTCCACCCATTGACTGACATAATTCACGGCGAGCATGGTGTACTGAAAATCCTTGACTGACAGGAAATGGGCCCATGAAGTCTATGCCCCAAGCATTAAAAACATCAGAAATATGTATATATATCTTAGGGGCATGGTATCTTTGGAACCAACAGTTCCTCCCATTTTCTGACAGTCAGTACAACCTCGAACATACTCTGTAGCATCCTTAAACAATGTGGGCCACCATAGATGATGAATCTGTGATTCGTCATCTTTATTCATTTATTTTAACTTAAAATCTCTTATAAAACACCTGTATATAATACTAACTCCATTTTCTTACTAATGTGCATATGTGTGTAAATATTGTATACTTGTATACTATTTTAACCTAAAATAAATAAATAAAGAAAGAAAGGAAAAATAAAGAAAATAAAATAAAAAAGAAGACTATATATATGTAATAGATACAGGCTGACCCGAACCCTGAGAGAAGGCCAATACTTGACCTGATCGACCAGGAATAAAGTAGGGGGAGATAGGATCTTTATTCAGAAAATCCAAAAAAAAATTGTGTGCTGTGTATATTTGTATACTTCACTATTTTATTTATACATAACTTGATCTCAAAAAAATTAATTTTCAAAACAAAAGTTGTAAATAAACATGGGTCCTAAATAATGAAAATAATTGCACAACCAAATCATGTACATAATAAAAGCAACCACACTTGGAAAAAGCCACTAAGCAACAATTGAAATACCAATTCTGGCTCCATATGAACTCAAATTGAACCAAACTCACTTCCACTGTATTCTAAATTAAATTATCTTTAAAATGGATGTGATTTCATAATGTTTGGAGTTACGGGTGAAAAGTTGGTTTTCTGGGGTGGTTTGTGCAATTTCACCATTTATTTGTACATATTGTATTTTCTAAATATTTGTAAATATTTTTACTAATTATTTAAAATAAAAATAAAAAAATAAAAATTTTAAACAAAAAAAACTAATTTGCTTATGTACCCATGTATATAATGTCATATATGTATATAACATGTGTATATAGTTAATTTTCTTTACTAACTATCACAAAAAATAAAAAAAAATCAATTTATTTTTCAAATAAATAAAGTGATGAAAATATAAAAAAATAGTTAATTTTTGTAAATATTTATCTTGCTAATTTATCTCATTTTAATTTTTTCTTCTCTCTTCTCTCTTATCTTCATCCAAATACTCAAAAATTCAAACTTCAATCCCATTCTATCTATTAATAAGGCTCCTTCTCCATCATTCCAATTTAATCAATCTTTGGTGAGAGGAGCCTGATCTCCGAGAGTATTCTTGTTGCAGAAGGGTGCCTAGTCTCCGAGCCGTCCGGTGACAGCGAGTCGGCCTTCGTCAAGGTAATCAAGGTCTTTTTCGCTCCTAAGGTGAGATCCATTTTCTCTTATTTTTATCCTTGGTTAATCGCAGTTTATTTTCGTGCATTTTTTTCACCGTCATTTTTTTTCTAGTTTTTAGAATCCATCATGATTTGATCCATCATCGACGTGATTTTTCATTTCACATCTCAATCTATTCGCGTTCTTTTCTACCTATCACGATCTCTCAACTCCAGCCACACACGATGCCCAGAGACTCGGATCCATTCCTCATTTTTCACCGGATCCCCATTCACTTCTTCCGTTTGATTTCGAGACCGAGCCGTCATGGTTGAATCCTCATTTGTTTTTGAATAAAAAAATAAAAAAATAAAAAAAGGAAAAACAAAAAAATATATCTAGACTTTGCTTCTAACATTTGTTTCGCAGGATAAATAAAAAAACAAAAAAATAAATAAATAAATTACCAAAAATTCTTCTTATAGCTTTCTGTTCTTCTTAAAAAATTAAAAAATTCTTTTCGTATCTGATTTAAAAAAAGGGAAAAAACAAAACTTCTGCCGCAGCAGCGACCCTCCACGCCACCGCCCTTCCATCCAGATCCGCCCGCAGCTCCGCCTGCGGCTGCCGCACCGCCGCCACCGCCCACCACAGCGACTGCACGTCAGTCGGTCGTGTGTTTCCCATGCCACTCCGCTGTCGACCCGCACCTTCAACCTGAAGCATCCCCGTGCAAGATCGACCCTACTGCCCGTCACCGCCTGCCGCGGGCTGCTCCACTAACCGCAAAGCCACAACTGCCGCCATCCGCAGCCGCGTAGAGCACCTGCACCTTCCACCTCTCCGCCATTGCCACCGTCTTGCCGCCCTCGCGTCTGACAAAGTCAACCCAATCGCCATGGCCCAGACCGCCAACTGGGCGGAGTTTCTTCACTGTCGTTCTCCAGCCACGAGTTGCCAACACTCGTGCGAGGAGCCCCTTCTCTGCCGATCTGCAAGAGAAGTAGTGGCTTCGGCGCCGTCTTCGATGTTGCGTGGAGAAGAAGCAAGGGGCGACACCCCTTCTTTTATGTGGAACAAACGACAATGAAAAGTGAACCCTAGGGAATAATGACTTTTTGGCTATTTGCATAAAGCCCCTTAGGAGTTACTAAAATTGCAAAAACACCCTAGCAAATATTTTATTTGAAAAAATACATTCATACCCTCAGACATTCTCAAATTTGCAGAAATGCCCATGCCAGATCCAAGCATGTGCTTTGCACATTTATTTGGGTAATTTGCACTTCCCTATCAGTTATTTTATTATCTGTTATCTTTTAGTGCAAAAATTTTGAACATTTGCATTTTAATCCTTCAGTTCCAGACTTTTATTTTGCTTGATGTTCTTATTGAAATAAGTGTTTTCTTTGGTCAATACAATTCCCAAAAATCATGCTATGCTCCTTATGTGCTTATCTTTTTAGCATAAATTTTTCATTGCATTTTAAATCCATTTATTATTATTAAAAATAAAAAATAGTGTCTTCTTCTCTTTCTAAAATTCAAAAATTCATAAAAATTTGAATATTTCTTTAAAAAATCCAAAAAAATTAGAGTTGTTGTAATTCATTGTCTTTTAATTTCTATGCAAATTTCATGCATTAATTCTTTCCAAACCCAAAAAATGAAAAATACTAAAAATCTTATAAATATCATAAAAAATTCTACAAAAATTCAAAAACTGTGATTTCATTTCCTGTGTGTAGATATTTGCATATATTTCATAAAAATAATTGTCAATAGGTTTGGGCAATTAAAATTATTTTAAGTTTCAAATTACTCCAGGCTGTGCATTGTTTCCCATTTTTATCACTGTTTGATTTTTAAAAAGATATAAAAACATCTGAAAAATCTATAAAAATTCCCAAAAAGATTTCAAATCATTTTAAACCGAAAAAAATTTTTGTGAACATTTTTGATATAATTGAGAAATACAAAAAGAGTTTGGTGTGCGTCTTTCTTATCTTGTGCATACTGTTCTTTATTTGAAACTAAAAAAATGCAAAATTAAAAATCACTAAAAATTTGAAAATTAGAAAATAAAAAATATAAATAAAAAAATAAAAAAATTAAAAAGAGAAAAATTCCACTAAAATCGAGGATAGTTTGCCTTTGAGATTCCTGCTTTTACTCTTAATTGATTTTTCGTCGATTAATTGAATAACCTCGGGAATTGTAGCCTCCATGAGTTCGATCCTATCTACTATACAGGTAAATAAGTAGCAAAAATATTTCTCTTGCTCCACATTATTTTTTATAATTATTTTGCAATGAGAGAAGAAAAAAGAAAAAATTATTTGTTTGTCGCGGCATTGTTTGGGGATAACGACAACTCCACATATCAATAATTAAACCGATCCTCGAAGATCCCATGTCAACAATAGGCCACTTTGTAAAACCTTTGCTGCCGTGCGTTTCCCTGAATGATGCCCACCCGATTATAGTTTGTGACAGTGCTCAAGTACACTGGTGTGTTCCCTGAGGAATGCAACTTCTCCAGATACAATCCGCACCCTCACAAAATAGGTATGGATCCTCCCACTGGTAATAATGAATCTCTGACAGAAATTTGCCTACCTTGTACTTCGACCAATCTTGTGGAACTTTCTTGGAGACAAGATAGTTCACAACATCAGCATACCATGGGAGTGAGTCCACAGACAAGATGGCCTCATCTGGAAAAGTTTGGGAAATAGGGATCATGTTCTGCTCAGAGATCTCTGCATCTGTGATATGGGAAAGGTGACCCGCCACAACATTCTTCACTCCAGGTTTATCTCGAATCTCTAAATCAAATTCCCGGAGAAGAAGGATCCATCTGATAAGGCGTGGTTTGGCATCCTTCTTTGCCTGAAAGTATCGTATGACAGTGTGATCTGTGTATACAATAACTTGTGAACCGATGAGGTAAGATCTGAACTTTTTTAGCCCAAACACAACTTCTAACATCTCCTTCTCTGTAACTGTATAATTCCGCCGTGCTTCATCCAGAGTCTGCTAGCATAGTGTATATCAAATGGTATCCCATCCCTTTTCTATCCTAAAACTGCTCCAACTGCGAAATCTGATGCGTCCGTCATAATCTCAAAAGGAAGAGACCAATCTGGTGGCTGTAAGACAGGAGAACTAGTAACCATTTCTTTCATCTGATTGAATGCAAGGAGGACTTTCTCATCGACAACAAAATCACTCTCCATACACAGAAGCTCGGTCAAAGGTCTGGCAATCTTGCTGAAGTCTTTTATGAATCGCCTATAGAATCCTACGTGTCCCAGAAATGACATCAACTGCTTCAAATTCTGCAGTGGCTCTAACTTTGAAATCACATCAATCTTAGCCAAGTCAACCTTCATACCATGTTTGGAGATGACATGGCCCAATACAATTCCCTTAGTCAGCATAAAGTGACTCTTCTCCTACGAGAGCACTAGGTTTACCTCACAACAACGTTGAAGAACTCGGTCTAAATAAGCAAGACATGTGTAAAAACTATCGCCGTAGACCAAGAAATCATCCATGAAGACTTCAAGAAAATTACCCACCTTGTCGGAAAAACAACCAACATACACCTTTGAAATGTAGCGAGGCGTTACACAATCGAAAGAGCATCCGTCTAAAGGCGTAGGTGCCAAACGGACAAGTGAAAGTAGTTTTCTCCTGATCCTCAGGAGCGATAGAAACTTGGTTGTATCCCGAGTACCCATTCAAGAAGAAAAATAACTCTTTCCCTGCCAACCTCTCAATAATCTGATCAATAAAGGGCAATAGAAAGTGATCCTTTTTGGTAGCTGAGTTTAGGCGTCGGTAATCTACACAGACACGCCATGAAGTAGGTACATGGGTGATGAATCCATGATTCATTAACTTTTCTATCGCATTTTGTCTTAAAACCCTTAACAAATGCATGTAAATATTCATTAATTACCATCTTTTAACAAATCCTCATTCATGTATAAATATTCACTTTTAACAATCAAAATCATGTAAATAAATAAAAGATAAAGAAAAAGAATAAAAGGCAGATTGGATATATGTATATATGTACAATATGACTTAAAATACAAATATAACTGCAAGGTATATTTATAGCCTAACCCTCGAGACCAAGTCAGCATGCATTGGTCGAAAAACCAAAAAGTAGGGGGAGATAAGGAAAGAAAACCATAAAAAAATAAATTAAATCACACACCATGTACATTTCACTATTTATAAAATATATACAAAATTTCAAAGATTTTTAATTAATTCATATTTATATATTTTCAGCAAACTCTTTTCCTAATTATTTCTAAAAATGTATATAAAAATATAAAAATAAGTTAAAAATATTATCCTGTATATATGCCAAGAAACCCAGCCTATAAATTATCAAAATCTCAACTTCCGAACATCATAACTTTCTCATACGAACTCCAATTTCACTCTACTCACATTTAAAGTTCATAAAATAATATTCTCTAATTAATAAAGGTGGTTTCATCGAATTCGGAGTCCGTTTGCAAAAAGTCGGTTTTGGGACCAAAAGACAATGGGGTTTCTAAGCTATTTATTTTATAACACACCTTATTTTTAGTTTTCTTATTTTTATAATTTCTAAATATTTTCATGATCTTGTATTTAAAACCTAATTGATTTCATAATTCTTGGAGCTTATTTATTATTTTAATAAAATAAAATCCCAAAATTATAAGTATAAATGAACTGGCTAAACTACTACCCATATTTATTGAAATATGTAGATTAATTTATTAAAATCTATAAAAATTCACACGTCTTATTTATTGCTCTAATAATTAAAAAAATATTAAATTAATTTTTAATTATTTATTTATTAAATTTAAAATCCAAAACCTATTTATATATACATATTTATTAATATAATACTTATATTTCAAATAATATTTATTATTTATAAAAAGTATTTATTCTATAAATGAGATAATTAAATTATTTACATTTCTTGTATTATACCTATTTAAAATAACATTAAATACTATTTAATATTGATTTTAGAAGCATTTTTTAGCTTTTGGCCAACCAGGTGCTGACACTTGTCAGCACCTGGCTTATCTTCTCCAAGAAAGGTTGTCAGCCAGTCTGTTCCAACTGGCCGACTTCAGCCATTTATCCCGTGCGAACCATCACTCCTCCAGGCTATCTAAGCCATGGATCTTCTTCTCCTAACAACCAAGAGCCTCGCCAGCCATTAGATCAAGCTTGGAGCCCACGCCATTGCTCTATTTAAAGCCCCAAAGTTTGCCATTAGCGAACTAACTCTCCAACAACCTGAAGCTTCAGCTCCAGCTGCCCGACCCCCATCTTTCCAAGCCTCGCTCCGCCCGACGTGGAGGTGACAGCTCCGGTCCAGCGAGCTCGCGTGGAGGAGGAGTCATCGGAGGAGGTTCCAAGGCCGTTCGCTGTCTTGCATCGCCGCACATCGCCGCGTTTTGCTCCGGTTAAGGTCGCCCGTCGAGCACTCGTTCGAGGTAATATACCTTGACTTTCCTCAGACCTACTCACTCACCTTCTCAGATTTTTTCTCGATCGCCGTGCCATGATTAGCATGGCTAATCACTGTGATTAGATAGCTTAATCATCCTACTTAGGTGCGTAATCCAGACCCACTTCCAATCGTTTCAAACTCGCTTCGAATCGCATCTTATTCCATCACCATTCTCACGCACCTCGCAATAATTCGGGAAACTAAATTTTTCATCACTTTTCGATGTTGCAAAACTTTCATCAATTGGCCGATTCCTTGAGAATCGAGCATACATATCTTGCATTTGCAGATCTATCTTCAATTAGGAGCAACTTCTACGCATTTGGAATCCTTCTTCTTCACGAAATTCAATCTCGAAGAAGGGATGTCAGGCTTCATTCACTGCCAGTAGTAACGAACCTGCCACCTTCCTCGAGATTCCACCGCCGCTCGGAGCCACCTCTGCCAGCCACCTACCGCAAGCGAGCTCGAGGAGTGGAGGAGCAACCCCTCTGGCCATGCTGGAGAGCCAAAGCCATCGCCGTTTGCTCGGGATAAATAGGAGAAGATGCCTGCGTCATCAGATCTTTAACCGCTCAAGAACAGATTTAAGAACAGGGCAAAGCACAGTTTGTCGACACGTAGCGCACCCGCAGACGTCAGATCAACACGAATAACTTCTAATCCTAGCTGTCAAAGCCGAAGCGGTGGAACTTTTGCAACATAAATCCAGAAGGTTTTCCAGAATCCCGCTCCTAAGGTTTCCATTAATTGCATTTAGGTCCCTCCGTAGGGACCTAAATGTAAAAACCTTGTATTTCTTTTTCATTTCAGTCCCTACGAGGACCTATGTGCAGAACAAGTTTAATAATTTCCTTGCGCTTATGCCCCTGGGCTGTAGGGGATCTTTGGACCTCGTTTGACCTTATTTCTTATCGATTTCTTTAGGGCAGTTACGCAACTACCCCAGCAAGTTGTTATTAAATTTCCGTGTCTTTTTCTCATGTTTTTATCGTGTTTTGATTTTTCAAAAACCGACTCCGTCTTGTTTTGTTTTCGTGCGCTTGTTCGAGCCCGTTGCTCGGTTCCACCTACTATATTGTATCATCTACCTATATTTCACCTATTATATAATAAGTACATTTTGTGAAAAATATCCCTTTTAAAAATTAAATAAAAACTGGAAAAGATTAAAATCAAATAAAAATAAAAAAATAAAAATTAAATAAAAAGTGTTTCCTTTCTTTGATCACTTTTAGAAGAGATAAAATAAAATCGCAAAAATATTCCTTAAAATCAAAGCATACTATTCTGCCTCCTTGAGTTCGACCCAAGCATACTTACCTGGTAAAAGAAATAGTGTAGGTTTTCTTCTGAAAACCGAATTTGTTTGATAGACTGAGATCTTTTCGCGGCTTTTTCTACACCGACATCTTTATTCTCTAAAAAAGCCACGATCTGATTTTAGACTTATCAAAATGGCGCCATTGTCGGGGAGGCATTAGAATATTTTGATCTTTTTCGATTTTTTCTGATTTTATTTTCTTCTTTTTGTTTGGTTTTCGTAGCTTTTCGTACGGTTTTTTCGTACGGTTTTTCTTTCTCGATTGACTTCTTTTTGTTTTCATAGATTTTTTTCAGCTTTTCTTACAGTTTTCTCGACTCTTTCTCGATTGAGATTGTACGGCTTTTTCATACAGCTAACTCTTTTTGCAGGGCCTGCAGGATCAGCCGGCTTCTTAGGAAGCCGAATCAGTTGAAAGAGCAGAGGCTGGCTTCTTCTTCACGAGTCGGCTGCAGAGGGAAGACTTAGTTAATGAAATTTTTGTAAAAGAGAGAGAAAGGGAGAGAAACTATAAAAGATAATAAACAGGCCCCCATTCTTTTTCAAGGTCTGATTCGCCGGATACCGTGTATCCAGGGGATCAGAGCACCCACCGCGGTTTTTATCGCCTTATCGGTTTTTCCTGCAGCTTTTTAGATGCTTGCTTAGGTTTTTTCTTTCTATCTGATTGTGCCTACGTAGCTAGTTTCAGGACTCGTAACCTAGGTGCATGATTTTAGGATTTTTATATAAAAAAAATCGGTAGACGTTTGTTTGAAAAATACAAAAAAATTACAAAACCACAAAATAAAATCAGGACTGCTAAAATATCTAACTTTAAACCGTAACGATTCATCTGTTTTGGGAGAGTAACCCCCGCACAACTTCTCAGAGTGCGCGAGCGAGAGCCGACCCATAAGGTTAGAGCCCAATCCCCGTATTTCCCGCGAAATACTACTTAGTTCATATACCTGATCACTGTTCCTCAGTGGGTACTCTTGGGTAGCCGGAAACGGTCCGGGTTACTTAGAAGAGTGGGAGGTTTAGAGGACACTGCGCAAGGCTCCGTCCTCAAGTAACACGGGTATCCAGAAATGGTCTGTACTTACTCCCATACTGGCTGAGTGCTAGTGATCTTCTGTAAGGACTCGGGCCAGTGTTTCAGAGAAACCATCGGGCACCTATCAGCTCGCTAAGCCCGCGATAACCGAGATACTTATTTACTAATTACAACCCTAAAACCGACAAGATAAAAGACCAAACTCTTACGGTCTTCATCGGGTTGAGTTGGTGAACATGTGGTTTGCTTAGTGTTTGCTTGCGGGGCGTGAGTTTCCGCGGCTTTCGCATTTTTCCATCTCCTTTGAATCGTACATCGTGCTCTCCCAATCAAACCTCTTGACATCGAAGATGATGTCTCGACGGCTTTTCTGCTCAGACTCTATGAGCTTTCGACCGTCCACCGTCGAGCGTACTTCTTCACAGGCTCAGGATGACCCTCTTTCCGAGCTGATCCCATCTGATCTCGAGGAGAGTCAGACCTAGAGTCCCTCGCCTCCTGGCTAGAATATTGAGGCAGAGCCTTACCTCAAAACATCATCTAGATCTCCAGCTGATTTTTCGCTAAGTTCTTACAAGAGCTTCTCTTTCATAGACAATTAGATGGCTCGCGGCAAAGGACCAGCGGCAAACGAGAGGCATCCAGCTGAGGAGCAGCACGAAGGAAGACCTGACACCACATATGTTACTACTAGCATTCTCGATACACTTTAGCAGATGAATCTACAGATCCGAGAACAGTTTAGAGTTCAGAATGAACTGCGGGCTGAAATAGCCGCGCTGCAAGCAGGGGTCGGGAACCAGTTACCGCCTGCGGTTCCCGCGACTTTACGGGGTGAGTATGACCCGGGCGTTAGAACGCTCCACCATTGGATTCGACTACCGCCGAATCAAGGGCCATACGAGCTGAAATCGTCTCTTATTTTATTGCTTCCCAAGTACTATGGGAATGTCGCAGGGGAGCTATTTACCTTCTTACAGCAATTCGAGATGATTTGCGGTACGACTTGTTACCCAGGAGTTACGCAGGAGGTTGTACGCCTCAAGGCCTTCCCCTTTGCCTTAGCCGATAAGGCTCTTTACTGGCTGAGTCATCTGGGGAGGGAAATCTCTACATGGGACGATCTGAAGTCCACTTTCCTGCATAAGTATTTTCCTCTAGGAAGGACAAACATGATGAGGAGCCAGATCTCAAACTTCACGCAACTCCCGCACGAATCTTTCCATGAGGCATGGGATGGATTCAAGGACCTTACGGAGAGATGCCCGCATCATGAGATCCCAATGAAGGTGCTAGTTCAGAACTATTTTGGAGGACTCCAGCCAGACATACAGGGGCTCGTGAGTGCCGCATGTGGCGGCAGCTACTTGAACAAGGATGCTGAGTCAGTCTGGGCCATCTTCGAAGGGATGGCCGAGAACTCAAGAGTCGTGGACTCTACTCGGGCATTTCAGAAAGCCCCACAGCCACCACATCACTGAGAACACCACAAGGTGGCTAATATCGCAGATTCTGAATCCAAAACCAACATGGGATACATTAGCGAGAAGCTAACATTGGTGGATGTGATTCAAAAGCAAGTGCAAGATTTACAGCCGCTGCGAGAGTTGGAGAAACTCTCATCTCTACCTTAGCAGCTGAGTGATCTGTCGAAGAAGGTGTCTGATCTTCAGCTTCAGTATCAGCAGAGCCAGTCTTCTTCGACCATACAACCAGCACGGAGGATCGCACCCGCTCCACCCACCCGTCAGATCCACTACGTTCAGAGCGAGTCCGAGATCCCACAGATCGATTGGCATGAGGATCAGTCTCATGCCAATCCCGGCTTGGTCACCAGCACCGCAGAGATGGAGGTGGAGCCGCAATCCACTCTCAAAATCAACGGGATTTGGTATACTCCGATTCAGCAGCCGAGTATACCGAATCAGGAGCAGCAGCCGTACGGTCATCCGCAGCATGGACGTCCGCATTTCTAGCACCGCCAGAGTTTCACGCCGCAGCAGTGTCACCCGAATGTATATCATCAGAGACCACATTCGTATCAGCACCCTGCTAACTATTCACAGAACTATCCTTATTAGCAGCCACAACAGTCTTCCTCCACACCTCAGCGATACTCCCAGCCTTCCACTTCTCATCAATACATGCCAAGGCAGGAGATAGGAACAAGACAGGGCCACCACATCGAACCAGAGATGTCTTCATAGGCCCAGGCACTCAACCAAATCATGGACATGCTGAGTACGCTCCGGATTGCACACAAGACTGAGATGGAGCAGGTTAACTGTCGTCTGAACGAGTTAACCACACCAAAGACCACTCTTCTAGCCCAACCTCAGATGAACCCGAACAACAAGAGGAGGCATCCAGATCAGGTAGACACTACAGGTAAGATCTCGTTTTCTGAATTTTTATCTAACTTCATTTGTCTCAGGAGCGGTGGATCACCACAAGCACCTACTTGAGTAGAGGAGAGGGCACCAGAGGAGCACGAGCAGATCCATGAGTGGCAAAAATTTGAAGCCGAGGAGGAGAACCAACAAGATGATGAGGACCACCCTGCAGATTCGAGAGACGGGAGCGATGCCAACACAGTAGATATGGACACTGGCGAATTAGACGATGACATCACGCCAGACCAGGCAGAGATTCCCGAGAAAAACATTTCTTCCCGTGTATTATTACAGAGTTTTGTACATAATTATGAAACTCTCGATGCACAAGATGATTCTCATATCAATAAAAATTCTGATTTTTTGACTTCTGATTTTGTTCCTTTTCCCGACGCTTTGTTTGGAAAAGGAAAGATAAATACCAAAAAGAATGTTGCTTCTCTAGAGATCGAACGATTACTAAAAGATCACATCTTTCTGAAGATTCCACTTCACAATGCCTTGGATCATTTTCCTACACTCAAGAATCAGTTGAGGAACAAATGTACTACACGTAGGAAAAAGAGATCACGAGTTGAGAAGCATATACTGACCAAGGCAACTTCGTGTGCGATTCGGAACAAGGTACCCAAGAAGAAGAAAGATTCGGGAGCTCACTATGTTAATTGCCAGATTGAAGACACTACATTCCATCGTACTCTCTTAGATAATGGATCCTCGATCAATTTACTTCCATCTTCTTTGCTTGATAAGCTCAAGCTAGGTCCTCTCTACAAATCACGAGCGATACTTCAGTTTGCAGATCGATCTATGAAGAGACCTAGAGGTGTGCTGAGGAACATTATCGTGACTGTTCAGGGCTTGCAGTTTCCTGTGGACTTTACTGTCCTAGATGTGATGTGCCCTGCACAGTTACACCTTGCTCCAATCATTCTCGGGATGCCCTTTTTGCAGACAACAAGAGCACTCTTTGATTATGATGCTGGGAGAGTATCATTCTGCACCGACAACGGAGAGATACAAATTAAGATGGAGAGAGGATGTAGCAGTCCTAGATCAGTAATGTCATTTACTTCAGAGGACACTAGTCTTGCAGAAGATTGCCAGCACATAGACGAGACACAATATCCTGATCTTGAGAGAATTTTTTTGATACCCACGATATCCTACACGAGGATAGGGTAGATCACCTGGTACCTAGTTCTTCAGATGATTGTTCACATACAGAGACATATTTCATATCAGATTCAGATGAGCAGTTACCTGCAATAGACATCTCAGTGCTGCAAATTGAAAGTACACATATTACAGCACAAGAGTCAATTGATTATATTGGAAAGATCATACAGTCTATTCAGCGTAGAGAGTCGGATGGTGTAATGCTTACACATATAGACACCTTTTGTAGTCCGACTCCAGAGACGCATATTTCAGAAAAGAGAGCTATGCCATGTATAGAGTTCACTTACAGAGGATGCTCTGCATTTTCAGCCAACGATCAGTACGCACATAAATAGCAGAAAATTCAGTATGACCCTGGTTGAAGTGATCTACTTTGTACAGGATTCATGATCATCCTTTCACTTCATCTCATCCTGTACAAATTCTTTTGAGCCATCCGATTCTGGAGATCCACAACACTTTTACATTCTTCGTAGACCACAATCGTCCCCATTTTTGCTCATCTTCTATGCTTAGGATACCAGATCCTAAGTATGGGGGGACCGATTGTTCGTTGATTCACGTTTTATATTTTGTTCTGATTTTTTTGTATAGCCTTTCTTTTTCACAGATCAGTGGTCTCCGATTTTTGGCCACACTCTTTTCTATACTTAGGATGCCTTATCCTATGTATAGGGGGACCGAGTGATTTTGATGATTTCGTATTCTTTTCCTTTTGAACCTTCATTATTTATTATTTTCACCCAGTCATTCCATTTTTGCTCGCCCATTATACTTACGATAACCTGATCGTAAGTATAGGGGGGTTGACTGACTTGTACTCTTTACTCTTTTTCACCCACTTTTACTTAGCACGAGTTATGTCCTCCTTTTTCTCTTTTGATGCTGTGAGGACATAACACAAGCTAAGTATAGGGGGTGCGTATATATTGTATATATACTTTTGTCTATAACTCGTACTTTTATGTATTTTCTATATCTGTAAAATCCATAAAAAGTGGGTAAGGGTTAATTTAGAATCCATTTCTATATCTATTTATTACTTATAAATCCTTGTAAATAAGTAAAATATGTTTAAAATTTGTATTTAAAACCTGTAATTAAAATTAATATTTAAAATCTGTACTTAAAATTTGTATAATACTTATTTAAAATCCTCTTTATTAAAACATGTGTAAAAACCATTTAATCCTTATAAAATCCTTTGTAGATAAAATTTGTAAAATACATTAGATACATAATCCGAATAAAATATATCTTGTAAAATTCTTATATAAAAACTTGTTTATAAAACCATAAAATCCAAAAAAAAATACAAAGTCGTAAAATTCATAAAAATTACAAAAGCCTTAAAATCCATAAAAATGAGTAAAATTCAGAAAATATACTTCACAAAAACATGGTTGCATTTGCGTTCGCATTTTTCAGAATAAGTTTAATTTCTGGAACTAAAGACTGAGTCTAGTCTAAAGGATGGAGCTTGATTACGGCCTTTAACTCTCGTTGTAAGGAGCTTGGTTAGGATCTGGAATTTAGACTCTTCAGGTCTTTTGACTTAAAATCTTTGGGTTCCGTAAGACCATATTCGGGAAATCAAGTCATATGTGCTTAAGTAGACCATTTGGAGTCATCCCTACAACTCTACACCAGTGAACCAATCTTGAACACATGCACTCCACACTTAGCTCAACTCGCATGGAGTTACGAAGGGCAGTACATCTTGGTAGTGTGTTTCTATCCTTGTCTATGCGACATTGACGTCTAAAGACGGGAGAGATTGGGGTTGCGATAGTTGCTTCAGATGAGGGAAGGATCTGCTGACACAATTTTTCTAAGACCTCAAAAAAGGGATGGAATAAAAAGATGCTATATCCGTCGAGGCACAAAAAGATGAATGCAGTGCAAGCAAATTACAAAGTCAAAGCAAAGCAGAAGCCACCAAATAAGACCACAATGGTCCAAGCTTCCACCAAAAATGCCTGCACATCTTAGTGGAGACTCAGCTACACCGGTTTGCTCCACAAGGAGATGCGTCTACACTGGTCGCACTCCACTTCTTTTCTCATTCTTCTACTTTCTCTCTATATTCGATTGTGGACATAGCAGAACTGAACTCAGAAGGGAATACCTCCCTCCCCGAGGAAAGAGTAGCGGGATGAGGAAGCCATAGAAGTGTATAGCCGGGATTGACGGTTTCTTCAGTTTTCTAAGCAGGGAGAGCTAAATCAATTCACACACTGTACAAGCTGACTTCAAGGATGACAGAGTTTGCGATATGAATAAGTGAGTCTGAACTAGTCGATGAAGTGATCTTGAATAAGGATTTTTGGAACTTGAAGACTGTTGAGGATAAAATCCTAATCCTAGTTAAGGTTCCGACAAAATGCTTGTTTCATGCCCGATCGAGCTCTGTCCTTTGTCTGTTCTCATGAATTGGTTTAGGAAAACAAATTCATTCTAACTTTCTTTCTTTTTCACTTACTTTTCAAATAAGTGTTTGCTAAGGGAATAGCAAAGTTTAAGTATAGGTGGTTGATGAATCCATGATTTTGTCGCATTTTGTCTTAAAACCCTTAACAAATACATGTAAATATTCATTAATTACCATTTTTTAAAAAATCCTCATTCATGTATAAATATTCACTTTTAACCATCAAAATCATGTAAATAAAGAAAAGACAAAGAAAAAGAACAAAAGGCAGATTGGATATATGTATATACGTACAATATGACTTAAAATATAAATATAACTACAAGGTATATTTATAGCCTAACCCCCGAGACCAAGTCAGCATGGATTGGTCGACTAACCAAAAAGTAGGGGGAGATAAGGAAAGAAAACCTTAAAAAAATAAATTAAATCACACACCATGTACAGTTCACTATTTATAAAATAAATATAAAATTTCAAAGATTTTTATTTAATTCGTATGTGCATATTTTTTCACCAAACTCTTTTCCTAATTATTTCTAAAAATAAATATAAAAATATAAAAATAAGTTAAAAATATTACCCTTTATATATGCCAAGAAACCCAGCCTATAAATTGTCAAAATCTCAACTTCCAAACATCATAACTTCCTCATACGAACTCCAATTTCACTCTACTCACTTTAAAGTTCATAAATTAATATTCTCTAATTAATAAAGGTGGTTTCATCGAATTCGGAGTCTGTTTGCAAAAAGTCGATTTTGGGACCAAAAGACAACGGGGTTTCTGGGCTATTTATTTTATATAACACATCTTATTTAAAGTTTTCTTATTTTTATAATTTCTAAATATTTTCATGATCTTGTATTTTAACTGTAATTTATTTCATAATTTTTGGAGCTTATTTATTCTTTTAATAAAATCAAAATCCATAAATTATAGGTATAAATGAACTGGCTAAACTACTACCCATATTTATTAAAATATGTAAATTAATTTATTAAAATCTCTAAAAATTCACAAAAACCTTATTTATTGTTCTAATAATTAAGAAAATATAAAATTAGTTTTTAATTATTTTTTTTATTAAATTAAAAATCCAAAACCTATTTATATATACATATTTATGAATATAATATTTATATTTCAAATAATATTTATTATTTATAAAAAGTATTTATTTCGTAAATTAGATAATTAAATATTTATATTTCTTGTATTTATACCTATTTAAAATAACATTAAATACTATCTAATTTTGATTTTAGAAGAATTTTTTAGCTTTTGGCTAAGCAGGTGTTGACACTTGTCAGCACCTGGCTTATCTTCTCCTAGAAAGGCTGTTAGCCAGTCTGTTCCAACTGGACGACTTCAGCCATTTATCCCGCACGAACCATCACTCCTCCAGGCGATCTAAGCCATGGATCTTTTTTCCTAACAACCAAGAACCTCGCCAGCCATTAGATTTAGCTTGGAGCCCACGCCATTGCTCTATTTAAAGCCCCAAAGTTTGCCATTCGCGAACTAACTCTCCAACAACCTGAAGCGTCAGCTTTAGCTGCCCGACCCCCATCTTTCCAAGCCTCGCTCCGCCCGACGTGGAGGTGACAACTCTGGTCCAGCGAGCTCGCATGGAGGAGGAGTCATCGGAGGAGGTTCCAAGGCCGTTCGCTGCCTTGCATTGCCACACATCGCCACGTTCTGCTTCGGTCAAGGTCGCCCGTCAAGCAGTCGTTCAAGGTAATATACCTTGACTTTCCCCTGACCTACTCACTCACCTTCTCAGATTTTTTCTCGATCGCCGTGCCATGATTAGCATGGCTAATCACTATGATTAGATAGCTTAATCGTCCTGCTTAGGCGTGTAATACAAACCCACTTCCAATCGTTTCAAACTCGCTTTGAATCACATCTTATTCCACCGCCATTCTCACGCACCTCGCAATAATTCTGGAAACTAAATTTTTCATCACTTTTCGATCTTGCAAAAATTTCATCAATTGGCCGATTCCTTGAGAATCGAGCATACATATCTTGCATTTGCAGATCTATCTTCAATTAGGAGCAACTTCTACGCATCTGGATTTCTTATTCTTCACGGAATTCAATCTCGAAGAAGGGATGTCAGGCTTCATTCACCGCCAGTAGTAACGAACCCGCCACCTTCCTCGAGATTCCACCGCCGCTCGGAGCCACCTCCGCCAGCCACCTATCACGGGCGAGCTCGAGGGGTGGACACCCCTCTGGCCCCGCCGGAGAGCCAAAGCCATCGCCGTTTGCTTGGGATAAATCGGAGAAGACGCCTACGCCATCAGATCTTCAACCGCTCAAGAACAGATTCAAGAACAGGACGAAGCACAGTTTTCCGACACGTGGCGCACCCGCAGACGTCAGATCAGCGCGAATAACTTCTAATCCTAATCGTCAAAGCTGAAGCGGTGGAACTTTTGCAACATAAATCCAGAAGTTTTTCCAGAATTAATTCCCGCTCCTAAGGTTTCCATTAATTGCATTTAGGTCCCTCTGTAGGGACCTAAATGTAAAAACCTTGTATTTCTTTTTCATTTCAGTCCCTGTGAGGACCTATTTGCAGAACAAGTTTAATAGTTTTCTTGCGTTTATGCCCCTGGGCTGTAGGGGATCATTGGACCTCGTTTGAACTCATTTCTTGTCGACTTCTTTAGGGTAGTTACGCAACTACCCAACAAGTTGTTATTAAATTTCTGTGTCTTTTTCTCGTGTCTTTATTGTGTTTTGATTTTTCGAAAACCGACTCCGTCTTGTTTTGTTTTCGTGCGCTTGTTCGAGCCCGTTGCTCGGTTTTACCTACTATATTGTATCATCTACCTATATTTCACCTATTATATTATAAATAAATTTTGTGAATAATATCCCTTTTGAAAATTAAATAAAAATTGGAAAAGATTAAAATCAAATAAAAATTAAAAAAATAAAAATTAAATAAGAAGTGTTTCCTTTCTATGATCACTTTTAGAAGAGATAAAATAAAATCACAAAAATATTCCTTAAAAAATCAAGCATTCTATTCTGCCTCCTTGAGTTCGGCCTAGGCACGCTTACCTGGTAAAAGAAATAGTGTAGGTTTTCTTCCGAAAACCGAATTTGTTTGATAGACTGAGATCTTTTCGCGGTTTTTTCTACACCGACATCTTTATTCTCTAAAAAAGCTACGAACTGATTTTAGACTTATCACTGGGTCAGAATCTCCTCACCATGGTCATTCTTTACGATCGTAATCACGGATTTATTCGGGACCACATGTAAAGGGCTGACCCACTTGGAATACAAAATGGGATTTATAAAGCCAGCATCATACCATTTTCTGATCTCCTTCATGATAACCTCCCTTAGATTTGGATTTAGACGGTGCTAACA
Organism: Ottelia alismoides; assembly: GCA_037367405.1. Lineage (NCBI taxonomy): Eukaryota > Viridiplantae > Streptophyta > Magnoliopsida > Alismatales > Hydrocharitaceae > Ottelia > Ottelia alismoides. The sequence continues at coordinate 453,686 of JAZKJV010004395.1, forward strand.
TTCACGGGAGGGTTTACAGTCATCCTCTAGGGTAGATATGATGCGAGCACAACGCTGGATTAATCCAACAGAGATCTCAGATATTCCATCCTATGGCCTTGCGGTTTCTCTCAAGAACCTCTAGCATGCGAGATTCTTGTTCAGCGATAAACTGCGAGCTGAGGATGACGGAAACATTTGGGGGGGACCCGTAAGGAAGGTATATTTCAACGTTGATGGTAAAACCTTGAGCTCAGGTGGGGTCTGAATCGACTCTGCAGTAACCTCTGCCACTACACTGGTAGATGGTATGTGATCTGTACTCTGTGGATTGTCCGCCTTGGAACTGACGGCTCAACAAATAGAATATCTGATAGATCTGCAATGAATGATCTCTGATCAGAAAGGAGGGGCTCATCAGGGTGTTCAATACTCTTATCAATTAACAACTCAGATATCTCAGCAATAATCTCAAAAAGATGTCTCTCATCTGTGCATAAATCAGGAATTTCAATGAATGGCTCAAGTATCTGGACCTCAAAACTCTCAGAAGGAGGCATATCATCAATAATCTCAGAAAAGTGTGTCAACAGAATATCAGAAGGTGCCTCTAGAAACTCAGATTGATCCTCAGAAATCAGCTCAAACTGCTCATCAGCAACTAGCTCAATTGTACCACCAAGGGAACTCATATCGACTGTGCTTTCCATAGAGTCCTTTTGGGAAAGGAACTCATGGGTATCTATAAAATCAGTGAAAAGATCTATCTCTTTGAATTCAGCAAGAAAATCACAGTCATGTGGCACTGATATAGCTTTCTTTGTCTCATCTGTTGTAGGTGGCGGTGATGGTCTAGGATCACAGATCGTCTCAATTTTCACCTTGTCACTGCGAGAGTGAAAGATGAACTCTCCAGTACCATAATCAACTGCTGCTTCGGCCGTTTGGAGGAACGGTCAACCTAGTATGATCAGGGTATGGAGTAACGGTGCAGGTGTGTCCATATCCATGACAACAAAATCAACACGGAATTTCATTCCCTGCACCATTACAATAAAGTCCTCTAAAATACCTCTTGGCCTCTTAATCAATCTATGAGCAAACTGAAGGATCATCCTTGTTGTTTTAAGAGGTCCTAACCGAAATTCAGTTAGTAAAGAAGAAGGCATGATATTAATGGAGGAACCATTATCGAGAAGAGTACGATCAAATTCTTGATCAAAGATATGGCAACAGATGTGAGGTGCTCCCTTGTTTTTCTTTTTAGGTGGGAGGTTACTGATGGCATGAACTGTGCCCATGGTCAAGACGTGTTTATATGTTTCCTTTCGTCTATTCTTCCTTGGTTGACACTTTTGTGCACATGCCTCTTTCATTCCCTTTTTTACTGTAGGCATGTATTCCATGGCCTTAAGGAGTGGCATCTTTAAAAATATGTTTTGTAAGATCTCAATCACTCCAGGATCAGATAGGGCTATTTTTAGTTTTTGGATTTTCTTAGATTTGAGAGCAGAAGGAAATGACACATAATCAGAATAAACATGCAACGTTCATTTCCTTTATTTAAAAAGAATCCTCATGTACAAAAGAACAACCAGAATCAGTCTGTACAATGTTGTCCAAACTAGGTGAAGGGAAAACAGAATCTAAAACAAAACGGGATGCTGATGCTGGTGAAGAGGAAGAATCTGCGACTGGTATATTCTCCCTTGTTGATGGTGATCTACATCTGCTTGGTGAAGGTGGTGGTGAAGGTAGTGAAACTCCATACGTGGGTGCTGCTACACTAGGCCTCTCGATTACGGGGTGAAGGAGATGATGTAGAAGATGATGCTCTCTCAGTGGATCGATCTCCCAACCCCACCTGCTGCGAAGACGACTGCAATCTCCTATCGCTCCTGAGATGAATGGCGTCAGATAAACATGTAAAATCAAGGGACATACCTATCTCAGGGGTGTGTGGGCTATTGGCTACCAGCTCCTTGCGTCTGAAGTTGTTTGGGTTGGCTTCAACCTATGCTGGAGTCACTGTCTTGGTGGTGGTCAGGTTGTCGATCCGCTAAGTCTGTTCATTCATGTTCTTCATGAGCAATGCAAGTTGGTCCAGTGCTGGATTGATTGAAGGGGCCTCAGATTGCTCATTGACTGGCTGTCGCTGAGGCTGATAGTACATAGGCTGTTGGTATCCATACAGATTCTGATAACGAGGAGGAGGAGGATGAAGATACTATCCATGATATGCAGTCTGCTGCTGGGTAGGATGAGGAAAATACATAGACTGCTAGTGTGTCTAGCCTTGTCTCCAGTTTTGGAACTGTGGTGGAGACTGATACTGAGGCTGGAACTGCTGGAGCTGGTACTGCTGTTGTCTGCCTCCCTAAAACTGGGGGGCGGGTCTCTGAACCTATTGTGAACCCAACTGGCCTTGTCCTGATGACGGGGCTGGTTTCGCTTACGGTCGAACCCAATACCATTCACCTCCTGAATACCAAGTAGAGATGGAGACTGTTGCTCAGGAATGTAAGCTACTTCTTGTTGGTACGGAACTATCTGATGTGAATGATGCTGAACCTGATCAGGTGTCTGCACATAGTAGACATGTTGAACTGTGGATGGTCCTCTGCTACTCTACTGGGTGGATGAAGTCTGCTCCCTAGTAGAGGTATTGGCTACTGCACTCGTACTGTGGACTACACTGATCGTACTCACAAGAAGCTCCAGGGTGCTTTGTTATCTCATCCAGCTTATCCAGGTTCTTTGTCCTTTGCTCGATCACATGAAGCTTCTTAAGCTCCTTGGATTGTTTCTCAATAATGTCCACTTTGGATAGGTGATTTCCAATAATGGTCAAATCAGAATTGTCCACCCTATCTACTTCATGTGATGCCGTCATATTGACATCCTTGTGGGGTACTGTAGGGGCAGTGACGGGATGCTTCTGAAAAGCATGTGAAGAAGAGATAGTTGCTGAACTTTCCGCCATCTCCTCAAAAATTTGATAAAGGACATCCTTATCCTTGTTTATGTGGATCCCCCCACAAGCTGCATCTACCAACTTCTGATTCTCAATGCTTAAATCCCCAAAGAAATTTTGTGCAAGGCTGGTCTTTGGAATATCATGATAGGGGCATTTCCCCGTCAGATCTTTGAATCTTTCCCACGCCTCGTGAATAGGCTTTTGGGGCATCTGGGAGAAATAAGAAATCAGGGATCGCATTTGGTTGAGTCATCCAAGTGGATAATAATTGTTCAAAAATGCGGACCACAACTCCTCCCAAGTAGTGACAACCTTCCCCAAGTGATTTAACCAATACAAAGCTTTTCCCATCAGACTGAATGGAAAGGCGGTCATCTGCACTACCTCTAATGGGACATTTAGTAGTGTACTATTCCACAAATGCGATCGAACTACTAGTGGTGTATATAAGGTTCTTCATTAATATTTCCATGGAATATTGGGAGAAGAGGTAAAATAGCAGGTTTAAGCTCAAAATTCCCATGAACCACAAGGATTTGTATCCAAGAATTTGTCTGTCCTACCCCTGGATTATAAGCATCCTTTAATGTAGGCTTAGCCCCAGGTTCTATGTGAGGTTCTTCTCCCCCATTCCCACCTCCAGGGTTGTTTCTATCCTCCTCTCCCCTATCTTCTCTTTCCTGTCTCAACTCGAGAATTATGTCTCTCAATGCGGTTTGAAAATTAGCCTTCTCTGTTATATGGGCTTGAATTGACTGGATGGAGGCTAACGGGGTGCTGTTGATCTTGCTCTGTTCTGACATGGTTCCCTTTCCCTTTGGTGGCATCAAGTGTCCGGTGTCTGACTCTGAAAATGTGCATGACACTCGATTAGTGCTCAGAATTGATGGAGTCGCAGATATTAGTTCGAGATTAAATCCAATCTCAAATAGTGGGTTTATGGATGTTGTGAAAGGTGAAGTGGAGAAAGAGGAATATTCAGGAAGTGAGTCTCCCTGAATAGAAGGTAAACGGTTCGGAGTGTAGAATGAGTTCGCAGAGTCCGAACGAGAAATACTCCGTTCCAACATCTTCGAAATCAATAGGCAGGATGCAAGAGCACGAAGTTCAATGCAAGAGTGAAAGTGAATGACGACGCTAATTGTGCAAAAGGATCTTTATCACTAGCAATCAAACATAATACAAACCCCCAGTTCACCAACTCAACACAATGTGAAGACCGTGAAGGTTCGCTCAATTATCTTGTCAATTTTTAGAGTTTTGTGAGAATATAATCTATCAGAGTGGTTAAAGCGAGCTGTTAGGAACCCAATGCTCTCAGGAGACTGGCCCAATCCCAAAGTTAGATATTTCCCAACCAATATGAATTGCGAACTGTTTACCAGCTACCCTATCAATTCAATCTGTTAATGATGTCGTGGGCCGATTTACCGGCTACCGGAGAGATCCTCACAGGAGAACGACAAATCCAAGATAGTGGTCTGAAAAGAGTTCGGGCGCGGTTCTATCCTAGTGTGCGGGTCGCTCTCTCTCGCTACATATAAACTGAACAATGAGGGGGTTACTCTCCCCAAAACAATGATTTTCCTTGTGTTTATTTTAGGGTCGAGTTTTATTTAGTAGTCCCGTATTTTAGGCAGTTGTCGCGTGGTTAAAATATTTTCAAAGAATCGCCTATCGAGTGTCCAATTTCCTTTTTAACTTATGTGAGTGAAAACAATGAAGGAGATCAGAAATGCCAATGCGTGATTTAAAACAATGATGCATGCAGGGGTTAGAGATGCATACCTTGTCACTAGCACTCTACATGCAAGTTATCCGCGCAGAATTGAAATACATAAAAATAAACTAACCTATATGATGCAAGTGAACTATCCTAGATGATAGCTTCTATTAATGGGCAAGAATAAGTTAATTTGACTAAGTCCAAATTACGCTCTACTCTATAGGTACAGAAATTCTTGTTTAGGGTGTTTGGACCTAATTAATTACCTGTCTCAAGCAAATTAATTAAAGCAATCAATAGGTACCTCATGAAATCCGTGTGAAATAAAGAAAATAAAGGCAATGAAAACAAATCCGGTGAGGTCCCCCAAGTGCACTGGCACTTGGCGAAACATACCCCGCAACAAATGAATTTCCATTTACAATGGTTCAAAAGCTAAAAATAAATAAAAAAGTCTCTCTCTCTCTCTCTCTTGTTTTTTTCCCTTCAATTCTTCTCCTCCTCCTCTCGCGCTATCCCGTGGCTTGGTAAAGAATGAATCTGCCTCTGCTTCGCTTGGGTACTTCATCTCTCCTAGGATCGCCTCCTTCGCTCCGCGAGCCCTCGCAAGAAAAAGAAAAGAGAATGTGTAAGAAACACAATTATCAAATAAATCAGAGAAAAAAATGAAATGAAACAATGAATATGAACAATGGAATTAATGAGAAATAAAATATAAACATATATGTACAACCAAGAATAGCAGGTCAAAAGAGAAACCTAACTACCCTCGCCGTGCCTCCCTGGCAACGACGCCATTTTGTTGCTTCGGTTTTCTGGGGTTTTAATTATTTGAATTAGGAACAAGTCGTTGCAACCCAATCAAGCATCAACATACAAACAAATTTTATTTATTTTTGGCTGCAAAATAATTACAGAAAATAATGTGGAGCAAGAGAAATATTTTTGCTACTTATTTACTTGTATAGCGGACATGATCGAACTTAGGGAGGCTACAATTCTCGAGGGTTATTCAATTAAGCAAAAATCAATTAAAATAAAAAACAGGAATCTCGAAGGCAAACTATCCTCGGTTTTTGTGGAATTTTTCTCTTTTTTAATTTTTAATTTTTTATCTTCTGATTTTCAATTTTTAGTGCTTTTAATTTTTCAATTTTTTTAATTTCAAATAAAGAACATTATACATAAGATAAGAAAGACGCACATAAAACTATATTTCGTATTTTTTTAATAATACTAAAATATTCATAAAAATCCAGAGAAAATATTTTTGGGTTTTAAAGACTTTGAAACATTTTTGAGTTTTTTATAGAATTTTCAGATGTTTTTATATTTTTCTAAAAATCAAACAGTGGAAAAAAATGATAAGCAGTGTACAACCTAGAGTAATTTGCAACTTAAAAATATTTTAAGTGCCCAAAACTCCTGGAAAATATTATTATATAGGCAAATATTTATAATCAAGAACTAAAATCGAGATTTTTGGATTTTTATAGAATTTTTTATGATTTTTATAAGATTTTTAGTATTTTCCAATTTTTTGTGTTTTGAAAAGAATTAATGCATGAAATTTGGGCAGAGATTAAAAGACAATGGAATACAACTACTCTAAATTTTTTGGAATTCTTAGAGAAATATTCAAAATTTTATGAATTTTTTAATTTTAGAAAGAGAAAAGACACTATTTTTTATTTTTAATAATAATAAATGGACTTAACATGCAATGAAAAATTTATTCTAATAAGATAAGTACATCAGGAGCATAGCATAATTTTTGGGAATTTTATTGACCAAAGAAAAAATTTATTTCAATAAGAACATCAAGAAAATAAAAGGTCTTGAACTTAAGGATTAAAATGCAAATGTTCAAAGTTTTTGCACTAAAAGATAACAAACAGTAAAATAACTTATAGAGAAGTGCAAATTACCCAAATAAACGTGCAAAGCACATGCTTGATTCTGACAGGGGCGTTTCTGCAAATTTGAGAACATTTGAGGGTCTGAATGTAATTTTTCCAAATAAAATATTTGCTAGGACATTTCAATAATTTTAGTAACTCCTGAGGGGCTTTATGCAAATATCCCAAAAATCTTTATCCCTTAGGGTTCACTTTTCATTGTTGTTTTTCCGCACAAAAGAAGGGGTGCTGCCCCTTGCTTCTTCTCCACGCAATGTTGAAGGCAACGCCGCCGCCACTACTTCTCTTGCAGATCGGTAGAGGAGGGGCTCCTCGTGCGAGTGTCGGCAACTCACGGCTGGAGAATGACGGTGAAGAAACTTTGCCTAGTTGGCGATCTATGGCGATGGCGATTGGGTTGACTTTATCGGACGCAAGGGCGGCGAGACGGTGGCTATGGCAGAGAGGTGGCACAATGCACGTAGCTCTTCATTGATGAGGTGGTGAGGAGGTAGAATCCTTTATCTTGGAGTAGCACATGGGTGGAAACATCCGTCCTCCTCTAGGGAGGGTAGTGCATCTTAACCTAGTCTGGTGGTGTTGACATCTAAGGACGGGATGTTGTGGGTTGCAATAATGCTTCAAAAGAGAGATAGTCTACTGGCTCAAGAGGAAAAACTCCTGATGTACATGATGCACCCTATATATAGTTCGAAAAAAATGCAAAAACTCTAGAAAAATCAGACAGGTCCAAGTGAAAATAAAATATATGTCGGAGTATGTATATTAGTAAAGAAATGCAACTGGATGACTTGGCTACACTGGTCAGGTATCCCGGGATAGGTAGCTACACTGGCTACCGTCCATTCTTTTCTCTAGCCCCTCCTCTTGAGTTGGTCGCACTTGAAGTTAGAAGGGAATACCCCACTCCTCGAGGAAAGAGTTATTGGATCGGGTTATTTGAGTTACCTTGTTAGAGGAGGCTGGTTTTGAGCCATTTCTGATGTTGAGAGCTACTTTACACTTACACAGTACAAGTTAGAATCATAGTCATCAGAAATTTGTGTTTGAGGATTTGTTCTGACCTGATTGATGAGGTGTCTTGGATAGAAGACTTGTGGAACTTGAAGTCTGTTAGGTCTTAAGTTCAGATCCCAATGATGTTCTGCCAGACAATTAATCCAAAGGTTGAGTCAAGCTCCATTTTCAACTTTTGTTCATGACCTTGGTATGGAATCCAAAATCATTTCACTTTTGCATTTCATTTTAGTTGCTCAGGGACGAGCAAGGTTTAAGTATAGGGGGTTGATGAATATGCGATTCATCACTCTTAAAATTGAAAATAGAGCTTTGTCCCCATGTATTTAGCCTCATATTTCCCTTTATCTTGCATAAATAGCATTCATGCATCAATCCACAAGATATGCATTTTAGCATTCATATTGCATTTAAATAAGAAGCCAATCTATTTGTAAAATCCACTTGTAAAATATCCACCTATTTATTTGTATACTCCTTCCAAAACGAAATAACACCTTCCTTATAATGTGTACACCATTAGTTAATAATATAGGGAAGAAGGCCAGAGTTCGTCCAAGTTAGGTCATTATCTAAAAGAATTATGCGTGTGCACAAGATATTCTACTTAGACTAATCAAGATGACATGTGAACATAGACTTGCAGACTCAAAGAATTAAGTCACTTGACCTGAGAAATCTTAACTCCAGTCCCTATAAGGTTCCTCTGAAATTAGGTGGATTAAGGTCAAATCAAGTCCATCCTCAATATCTACTCATAACTTGGTTCAGAACCCACTAGCTTTTCACCTTGCATATGCAAGATATGCGGATGAGATGCAGATGACATGCTATGAAATGCAAGACTCTTTTTCTTTCTTTTCTGATGTAGAGATGATATGCAAGAGTAAATAAGAAGCCTTTGAATATTTTTTTTCAATTATTTGGTATACCTCCTATGTTACAAAAATTACAAGGGTTTCACAAGTGTATTTTACAAAAAAAAATTCTCCAAATTTTACCCAGCCCGTAATTATTGCATAATATATACAAAAATATGTGAAAATACACGAAAGTACGAGCTATGGGTAAATTATATATGTAATATATACCCACCCCCTATACTTAGCGTGTGCTATGTCCTCAGAGCATGAAAAGCGAGGGAAAAGACATAGCTCACGCTAAGCACAAGAGAGCCAAAAAGAGCGAAAATGTATAGAAGTCGTCCTGCCCCCCCTATACTTAGGCTCTGACAGCCTAAGTGTATAAGAAGGTCAAAAAATGGGGCGGACGAGGTCAGGAAGAGAAGTGGATGAATATATACAAGGAGGGCATCGGTCCCCCCAATACGTAGGCTCGGCTCAACCTAAGTATAAGACTGGAGTGAGTATGAGGACCAATGTGATCTGGAGGATATACAGAGAACAGACTCTGGTGGCTCATCCCCCCTATACTTAGGATCTGGTCATCCTAAGTATAGTCCAAGATAGTGATCGATGAAGCTGGGATGAGTTACTAGAGTCGGGGGGGAGAAAGGACAAAATGTACATGAATGATGGGTATATACAAAGGTGTCGGTCTGAATCTTTCAGGTTGCTACTGATGGCTAGAGCTCACTGCTGCAAGGTCCCATGTGCGACTCAAGGTGTGTCTGGTGAATCTATCTCACGCATGAATACAATCTCCTCAACATGGACTAACTGCTCATTGGATTCGACGAAGTGCTTCAACAGTTGTCCTTTCACTAGGAATGTCGGTGTGTCATCTGCGAGATCTGAGATCTCGACACATCCACTATCGTGCACCGCACGGACGACGAATGGGCCCGTCCACTTGGACTTCAACTTGCCTTGGAAGATCTTCAGTCTTGCATTAAACAACCATTCCTTCTGTCCAGGAACAAAAGTCTTTCGTCTGATATATCTATCGTGCAAACGCTTAACCTTGTCCTTGTACGCCAAACTGTTGTCATATGTGCGGTTTCTGACTTCCACAAGCTCATTCAGATCCATTTCTCTCTGTTTCTGCCCAAGGTGAGTGTTCCAATTGACCTTCTTGATTGCCCATTCTGATTTATGCACTAACTCTGCGGGCAAATGGCACGGCTTTCCGAATACCATTCGGAAAGGGGAGGTTCCTAATGGTGTTTTGTAAGCTGTCCTATACGCCCATTGGACTTGACCCAAGATCTGAGACCAGTCCTTCCTGTCTGGACGAACAAGCTTTTGCAATATAATTTTTACCTCCCTATTTGACACCTCAGCCATACCATTAGTCTGTGGGTGGTAGGGACTAGCGATACGGTGTTCGATGCCGTAGTACTTCAAGAGTTTCTTCACCTCTCGGTTTACAAAGTGGCTACCCCCATCTGATATCATCATTTTGGGGGATCCCGAACCTAGAGATAATATGCTCTCTGATGAATTTACAGACAGTCCTGCTGTCTGCGTCTCGGGTCGGGATAGCCTCCACCCACCTGGATAGGCAGTCTACCGCAAGAAGGATGTACTCGAACGCGTGGCTAACAGGGAATGAGCCCATGAAATCGATGCCCCATGCATCAAAGACATCACAAATGATGACAAGCTGCATAGGCATCTCATCCTTGGAACCCACGGTTCCTCCCATTCTCTGACACACTGGACACGACTTCGCAAAGGTGATGGCATCGCGAAACAGAGTTGGCCAGTAAAAGCCACACTGAAGTACCTTCCATGCGGTCCTCTTCTCGGAGTGGTGTCCTCCTGCCTCCAAGCGGTGGCATAAAGAAAGGACACTCTGGTATTCCTCCTGAGGAATACACCATCTCCAGACACAATCCGATCCTTCAAAGAAAAGGATCGGATCCTCCCAATGGTAGTGTCTAGCATCCGACTTCAGTCGGTCAATGTGGCTCTTGGGTCAACCTTCGGGAACCTTCTTGGAGACAAGATAGTTCACGATGTTGGCATACCATGGGAGTGAGTCGACAACAAAAATCGACTCGTCAGGGAAGGAGTCTCGAATTGGTGAATCCTCGGAAGAATTGATATCTTCGAGACGAGAGAGATGATCGGCTTCTACGTTCTTCTTTCCTGGTTTATCACGAATGTCCAAATCAAACTCTTGGAGTAAGCAAAATCCACCGAAGAAGACGCGCCTTCGTGTCCTTCTTCTCCATCAATTATCGTTGCGCTGTGTGGTCAGTGAACACAATTACCTTGGATCCAATTAAGTGAGATCTGAACTTGTCCAAGGCAAACATTACCGCAAGCATCTCCTTTTCCGTAACTGTATAGTTACGCTGAGCGGTATCAAGCACTTTGCTTGCATAGTGGATTGCAAACGGGACGCCATCCCTTCTCTGTCCTAACACAACCCCAACATCAAAGTCTGAGGCATCCGTCATGATCTCAAAAGGTAGAGACCAATCTGGGGCTTGTAGGATCGGGGCGTCCATGATCATTCCCTGTAATAGCTTAAAGGCCTCAAGACATTTGTGATCGACAATAAACTCCATGTCTTTGCCTAAAAGCTCAGTTAGCGGTCGGGCAATCTTAGAAAAATCCTTGATGAATCTCCGATAGAATCCGACATGCCCGAGGAACGACCGCAACTGCTTAACGTTGGTTGGTGGCTGGAGTCATCTGATCACATTCACCTTGGCAGGGTCAACCTCCATTCCTCTCTTGGATATGACGTTCCCCAACACAATGCCCTCTGTTACCATGAAGTGACTTTTCTCCCAGGAGAGCACCCGATTAACCTCGCAACAGCATTTGAGGACTCGGTCCAGATTCCTAAGACAGGAATCGAAGTAATCGCCGTGGACCGAGAAGTCATCCATGAAGACTTCCAGGAATTCGCTGACCATTTTGGCGAATACAGCAATCATGCACCTTTGAAAAGTACTTGGAGCATTGCATAACCCAAAGGGCATGCACCTGAAAGCATAGATACCGAAGGGGCATGTGAACGTGGTCTTTTCCTGATCCTCCGGAGCTATGGCTACTTGATTGTAGCCCGAGAACCCATCTAAGAAATAGAAGAACTCTTTCCCAGCTAGTCTCTCTAGGATCTGATCAATGAATGGTAGGGGGAAATGATCCTTCTTCGTCGCAGCATTCAGGTGTCTGTAATCCACATAGACACACCACGACGTGGGCACTCGTGTCACGATCTCCTCTCCGTCCTCGTTGGTGGTCGTCTGAATTCCCGACTTTTTCGGGACCACATGGATCGGGGCCACCCATTTGGAGTCGAAGATGAGATAAATGAAACCCGCGTTGCACCATTTCTCTATCTTCTTCTTCACTACCTCTCGTAAATTTGGATTCAAACGACGTTGGAATTCACGAGAGGGTTTGCCTTCATTCTCCAAGTAGATATGGTGCGAACACAGAGAGGGATTTATCCCGTGGAGATTGGAAATGCTCCAGCCTATTGCCTTGTAGTTTTTCTCCAGGATCTCTAGCAAGCGAGATTCCAGCTCCTCGGTCAATTGCGAACTGATGATGACCGGATATTTCTTCTCTTGACCCATAAGGAAAGCATATTTTAGTGTTGTGGGTAAAGACTTGAGCTCAGGTAAGGTGTGATCGTCTAGGAAATATGGCTCAATCGAATCTGGTTCAGTGTTGAAAGTGGTTGGATCTTTCTCTGTAATTACTGCCACCAAATTATTCGGCTCTAGAGACGGATCGTCAAAGGTCTCCATGCAATAGGCAAAAGCCACATCCGACTCGTCATCCTCATCTTCTGATTGTCCTAAAGAGGGAAGGACTGACAGGCCCAGCTGGGCCTCTAAGTCATCGAAGATGTAGGGAGATGCAGGTTCTGAGCTGTACTCGTTTTTTAGGACCTCGCAAACTAACTTGTGCACGGGATCATCTTCGGAGGGGAGGGACTCATCGGTGCTGGCTGGGTACTGTCTCCATTTGGCCCAACTGTGTCTACATGATCGCAGTCTGCTTCAGTTGAAGAGTACTCAGTGCTGGATTCGGAATCCGGTCTCTGCCATCTGGTTTGCTTCATCTCAAGTTCCTCATCTCCGCCTGGAGTTTGGAACTGGATCTTCCCGATCTTGTAATCCAACAAGGCCCCTGCTGTACTGAGGAATGGCCTGCCTAAGATGATCTGGGAATCTCTCCAATTACGAGGGGTTTACATATCTAGGACAGTAAAGTCCACCAAGTATTCCTGACCCTCGACTTTGATGACAACATTCCTCAATTCTCCTTGGGACCTCTTGGTTGATTTATCAGCAAACTGTAGGAGGGCTCTAGATTTCCTAAGAGGTCCGAGATTAAGCCGCTCATAGAGGGCTATATGCATTAAATTAATTTAGGAGCCGTTGTCTAGGAGAGTGATTGCAAACGCAATGTCATCGACATGACTCACCACATAATGTGCACCCATGTCTCTTCGTTTCCTTGGAAACGAGTTCTTTATTGCGCAAGTTGTGGCTACTGACAGAACGTGTTTCTCAACACGGCTTTTGGTCTTCCTGCTAACCCTAGTAGGTGTGCATCTGACCTTAAGGTATTTCTGGAATGCAGGTGTCATTTTCACATACTTGTCAAAGGGGATTGTGACCTTGATATATTTGTTGCAGAACTCTGCCATCTCAGGGCCATCTTTTTGGATTTTTTTAATTTTCTTTTTCGACCCTTAAGAGCTCGGGGGAAGGGTATTATTGACTCTAACTCAGGTTCTGAAATGTTTTCATTCAAAGCGGGAACTAAGTTCTGTACAAGACGAGGACTCTGAAACAGACTCGGACTCTAACTCTGACTAAAAGGAAAATGCTGTTGCGAAAACTGTGATGCATCTTACGCGACTTCTGGACGGTCCTCCTCAGATGGAGGTGCGGGCTCTTCATTGGTTTCGTTAGACTCTCTGCTGGTGCGGGTTCGTTGTTGCTTAAAGGACCCAGAAGTCCTCTTCTTCTGCCGGTGGTGGCGATGGTGGTGCTGCACCACTTCTGCCTCCAAGTTCTCCTCCGGTAGAGACTTGGCGGCTCCTTCCTCCGGTGCCCGTGCCCGATTAGGTATGATCACGGTCCTTCCGCTCCTGAGGGACATATGGTTCACATTATCATACGAAAGGATCTCATGTTCAGATAAAGAATTATCTGAATAGTATACCCTGATCATGAGGTTGGTTCTGGCCTTGGGTGAAGCTGTTTGGGTTGGCCTGAACCTGGACGGGAATTGGGATCTTTGGTGCCATTTGTTCATCCTGGGTCCGAGAGACACGATTCAGATCGGTTCTCATATCCAGATAGTCATTCTGGATCTGTTGGACCCTATCAGACAGGGTCGGTGGGTTGGGCTGGCTGATGCTGACTTGCGGATGAGGTTCTGTATTGGCCCTGATGGCCATGTCGATACTGCTGTTGTTGATGGGATGGTGACGGGCCCTGCTGGCCCGAGTGGAATGTGCGCTGCTGCTGCTGCTGCTGATGCCGTTGAGGCTGGTGCCCTCGTTCGGGCTTGGACTGAACAAAGCACGATGCGGGGATGAAGCTGGTTTCCTGGTAAGTCGGGGAAGGTCGGTGAGGCTGACTGTTCCCCATCCCCGTCTGTCTGCCGACAGGGTCACGACTGTACCACAGCCCGTTGATCTCGAACACCTGCGGAGGCTCCTCGTATCCGATTTCCACTTGTGGGGGTGCATGCTGGTCCTACTGGGTGTAAGTCTGCTCCTCTACCCATCCACTCTGAGTCCCCGGTGCCTGTTCATGTACAAGATGGACTCGGTGTACAAGTACAGGTGGTGCAGAAGGGGCAGGTAGCTTCATCTTGGCTACCTTCTCAGTAAGTTCCTCAACTTGCTTCGGCAAACATGAGAGAGACTCAAGGTCAGTGACCCTCTTGTGGATCTGCTCGACCATGGTTAACTTGTCAGCTATCATCCCCATGCTGGGGATGAGGTCCTCTGTCAGATCCGCTACAGTCCTCCTAGTTGTCTCGTTGGATAGGAATGAGGGAGACAACTGATAGGCCCTGGTGGCCTACGACCTTCATGTTTCCGCCATCTGCTCTAGTATCTTCCATACAACATTCTCATTCTTGTTCAGATAGCTTCCTCCACAGGCGGCACTGACTAACCCCTGCATCTCTAGGGTCATGCCATAGAACAAGGTCTGGACTAAGATCGCTTTAGAAATGCCATGGCAAGGATATTTCTGAATTAGGTCATTAAACCTATCCCAGGCTTCATGGAATGGTTCACTGGGTCCTTGGGAGAAACTAGCGATCTTTGTTCTCATTTGATTAGTCCTACTGAGGGGGTAGAACTTATTCAGGAATAGGTCCTTGAACTGCATCTAGGTTGTACATATCACCCCTAGGTTCTTCAGCCAATGTACTGCCTTATCTCCTAAGGCAAATGGGGTGGCCTTTAGTTGAATGTAATCCTGCCCAACCCTAGGATGACTAAGGTTGTTGCAAACCAGCTCAAAGTCTCTGAGGAAGGCATATGGTTCTTCATTGGTCTTTCCGTTGAACTTCGGTAGCAGGCTAAGGAAGTGGGGCTCGAGCTCGAATGCTTCGGGGGGAACCGTTGGTACCAACCAATTGTGCATCTCGTTCTCTGCTGGGTTGTAGGCATCAACCATTGGTCGGTCGATTCCTCCTACCGCAATGATCTGTCCCATTATAGCTGTAAGATCCGCATTCTGTTGTTCGGCTGTGGCGAGACGATTAAGAATTTATCGCAACGGGTCCTCATCCGGTGGCTTCATAGGTGGCATCTTGTCCTCTAGTCCAGGGTATGAAACATGGTCTGTATTAGAGGACGAATCAAGGAAGAGATTCTTACCGAGGCGATGGTCTTCCTCAGTAAGCTCAGAGGAGAGGAAAGGGTTGGTTTGAGAGTAACCACCCTGGGAGTGAGGATACCAGAACTCAAGAGGGTCATGAGTCCTGGGTGGTTATTGGAGCGTATTTTCGAGGGTATAAGTACCCGATTTTTATGTCGGATAGTCGTTGAGAACCCGCAAAAATACACTTCAAACAAATAAATTACCGGACTTAGCTATATTATGCACAAGTCAAAGTATAGGGTAAGTCAGGGTCGATCCACAGAGATAGGAAAATTCTGCACTTTATTTTGAAAATAAAAATACTTTTATAAATTTGTAAAATGTTTGAATAACAAAAATTAAAATGAAAATTGGACAAGGCAATAGTGCACGTCGATAAGTGCTGATCGCTCCCCTTCAATGCGGCAACTTCCAAATGGGACTTGTACGCGGCAACTCTTTGCGAATTTGGATATTCTGGTGAGGTGAGTTAGATGCGATAACAACCGCAAATCGAGCTCGAATCTCGTGTCACATCCCAGATCTCCAAGAGTCAAGGATAATAGCCGTTAGATATGGATGGTCGCGATAGTCTTGCCAAATAGCTGCACGAAAGAAGAAGACAACAAAATAAGATGGATATAAAAATGTAAAGTAATAAAATAAAAGCGAGATAAAAGTATGGTAGTCGACGGCTCAGGAGGAAGCCTCTGGAGTCAAATTCGTAGAGGGGACGAGAAAGTGATGGTTGACGGACGTCTATGGTGTTGGATAATTTTTGACGGCACTCAGGGTGGAGCCTCAGGAGTCGGATTCACTGGGTGTCCGAATGCACAAGTCGACGAGATCACTTCGATACTTCGTCGATAATAATATGGATGGCTAATTATGGTGGTGGATTTTAGTTGGATGATGGAATAGGTTGGAAGCGGAATTGATTGGCAAGAAGGGTGATAGAATGATCGAATGGAATGACTGATTGGATGATGCTTGATCCTATGTGGTTTATAAAAACATCAATATGGTGGTTTCCTTTTCAAGAGATGCACCCCTTCAAATACACATGTACCTTTTCAATTGGAGTTGCATCTCTTCAATTGACGTAAAGGCATTCATGCCTCTTCCCATTGGCGACAAAATCCCATTCCCCTTTTTCTCCCATTAACGTTTGTGCCCCTTCATAATTATGGCAATTGACAACAATTTCAACCACACATTTACTTTGCAAATGCTTCCAACGGCCAAAGTGCATTTTCGTCAAGCCCTTCACAATTTCCACACGTTGGCCCATTCTAAAAATTACCATCTTTAGCTAATGCATGGTGTAATTAATGTATGGTGCACTATTTCCATAATGGTCATTCATGCCCCCATTTTGCATAACTTCATACACGTGCATATTGAGGTAACAAAGGTGATGGCATTGTTCATTTATTCAATAGGGAATGTAAGGAATATAATGTGTTTGAATTTATTGTGAGATGAAATAGATGTAAGTGTCTAGAATCATTTATAAAGGTATAATATAAGGGGAATTAGATCGTAAAATGATTTGAGGTAATAGTATCTTGTGATCGTCATGATAGCTAGAGAAGCAATATTAAGATGGTGTTATATAAAACTTCTGATAATATTGTGACTATAATAGTGAATTTTCTTCGTCGAATTGTGAATTCTCGGGTCATATCTTTAGTGTGTTATTACACCATTTTTTATGTAGTAAAATACAAGGATCAAATTATAATGATAGTTGCAAATAGTAATGGCATACATCAACGCAATGCACTGGACGAATGCATTATCCAAATGCGTTAATAAGGCGTGCATATAGATTAATTATATACCATTTGATGCATGACGATGATAGTGCAACTTTCTTAAAGTATTATGAAGCATACGTTGTATGATTTAGCAAATGGACTAGTTTAAGTTTGGCATAGTTATGTGATGAATTCAAGATTCATCATACCCCCATGCTTAAGATTTGCTAGTCCCTAGCAAATGTAAAGGGGGAATCTCAACACTCTATATCAACATGTAGGTAGGTTGTAGCCTCTGAAGGTTAAAAAAATACCCTTTATTTCATAAAGTTTGAGATTAGAAATGAATCTCTTCCAACAATGCCTTATCATCTCAAATGTCCTCAAGACATGAATTGATGTAGAGACTTGTTCGATTCAGGTTAGGTGATACCTAATATCAATAATGTCATTAAACAAGAGGATAGACTCAAGTGTCAAATGCACTGAATTGACCAAGTGCTTTCATCCACAATCTTCTAGCTCTGATACACTAAGCCAGGAAATACCTGAGACGGAGGCTCAGAGTATTATTTCAAGCTCCAACTTCATAGCTAGTTAAACACTCATCCCAACTTCCTCCAACTGGCCAGCAAGAAAAATAGGTTAATGTGTGGAGTATTTAGGTTAAGGCTTATTTGGTGGAGATGACTTTGCTCAGGTTTCATTGTATGGATATGAGAGTGGTGTAAAGGCATATGATGAGAAGAGAATATTTGCATAATGGTTCACATGGTTTCTTCTTCTTTTCTTTCTTCTTTCTTTTCTTCTTTTTTTCTCTCTTTTTTTGCATTATATATTTTTTGCTATATTTTTTGCAGTTCTTCTTCTTCTTCTTCTTCTTCTTCTTCTTTTCTTCTCTCTTCTCTTCTTCTTTTTTTTGCAATATCTCTCTTCACTTTTCAAGAGAACCAATATTCTTTAATATTTTCTTTTGGGACTTAGGAAACAAAAAAGGACATGTATTTTGTTGTAGTGGAGAATAGAATCTTGAAGAACATTTCTCTTTTGGTGCATAATAGAAGAAGAGGGAGAAAGAAGTCAAATGAAATGAAAGAAGATGGATTATTAATGGAAGACTTTCAAAGAAGTGGTGGATTTGATAAATATGTAGAAAGTCAAGCAAGAGGCTTGTGTATGAAGATATCAAGTGCGTATAATAGGTGATTGCTTGACCAGTTTCTTACATTTTATGGTGGACTCTCTTCCTCACGTATATTTGGTGGAAACACTCTCTACTCCTCTACTCCATGATAAGCTCACCATCACACAAACTCTGAGCACAACCATCATCATACCCCCTTAGCCTTTTGTATGTCAAGCTAGCATCGCAGTACAAAGCTCCTGATCTTTTCAGTATATAATTTGTAAGCTTATTATTGATACCAAGTGTTGAAAGTTGAATCGAGGCTAAGTATCTTGATTTAAATGCAAAAGGATAAAAGAGAGTCATAAGCATTCTAAGCTTAGAATCACTTCAAATCTCATACTTCATGCGGTATTTAATGGTGAGGCTATTATTCTCCTATATGTAAACTTAGAGAGTTGAAGTAGGGAAAACATGCAAATGAATGTGATGCACTATGCATGAAAAAATGTATTTTTTTGGATAGTGTCCCCCCATGCTTAAGATTTGCCATGCCCCCATGGTAAATGCATATGCAGTAAACTACTTATGGGATGATGTATGAGATGAGATGGGCAGTGAACAAAGAAATGAGTGTGTCATGAGGGGTTTTGCAGAACATGGGTTTCTGAAATAGGCATTGATTTTTAGGATTCAATGACGGGCTTGAGGCGTTGTCCATTCACTCGAAGGGTGGTGGATGTTTTAGAATCGGTTATTTCAACAGACCCATTATCAAAAACTTATGTGACAATGTATGGGCCTTTCCACTTTGACCTGAGCTTTCCTGGAAAGAGCTTTAACTTTGCATCAAACAACCAAACTTTTTGACCAGTGGAAAAGGTTTTGTGAGAAATGTTAGCATCATATCAAATTTTAACCTTTTCTTTGTAAATAAGGCTGTTATCATATGCTCGACAACTAAGCTCAGTTAACTCATTAAGGTTAAGTAATCGAGTCTGGCCAGCTTGGGTTAAACTAAGGTTACATTTTTGAATAGCCCATAATGATTTATGATGGATCTCAACATGTAGATGACAAGGTTTTCCATAAACGATGTGATACAGACTCATCCCTAGAGGAGCCTTATAAGCAGTGCGATAGGCCCATAATGCTATATTAAGGTGTTGGGACCAGTCTTTGCAATCAGAACGAACAATTTTCTGCAGAATGGTTTTTATTTCTTGATTAGAGACCTCAGCTAAGCCATTAGTTTGAGGATGATAAGCGGTAGAACTCGATGTTCAATTCCATTATTCTTCATTAGTTTTTGCACCGAGTTATAAAGGAAATGTGAACTCCCGTCACTTATAATGACCTTAGGTATGCCGAAGCGAGCAAAAAAATCATTCAAGAACTTGATCACTGTTGCACTATCTGCAACGCGAGTGGGGATGGCTTCGACCCATCTGGAGACGTAGTCGACTGCAAGAAGGATATATAGGTAACCATTTGATTGAGTGAAGGGACCCATGAAGTCAATGCCCTATGCTTCAAACATTTCAACTACATGGATAGGATTTAAAGGCATCATGTCTCTTTTTGTCATAGTCCTTGTAGTTTGACAGGTAGGGCGCGATTTAACAAAATCATGGGCATCCTTAAATAAAGTAGATCAGAAAAAACCACATTGGAGTACTTTTGCAGCTGTTCATTTTCCAGAGTGATGTCCACCACACCCAAAAGCGTGGCAATGAGATAGGACACTTGAAATTTTAGATTCAGGTATACAACGTCTCCATATACAGTCGGTCCCCTCCCTAAGTAATAAAGGATCTTCCCAATGGTAGTATCGAGAGTCAGCTATAAATCGATCTCGTTTTGCCTTAGGCCAATCACCAGGAATTTGAGATGTGACTAAGTAGTTTACCATATCAACAAACCACAGTAGTTGTGATACTGCAAGGATGGATTCATCAGGAAAGGTTTCCGATATGGGTAGGAGTTGGTCGGTCTGTTTGGTTTCAGACTCATGAAGTCTGGATAGATGGTCGGCCACAACGTTTTGTGCTCCCGCCTTATCTTTGATTTCAATGTCAAATTCTTGTAGCAAGAGTATCCTTCTAATCAGTCGTAGTTTGGAATCTTTCTTGGAGAGTAGGTGGCGTAGTGCGGTGTGGTCAGTGTAAATAACCACATGTGAATCCAGTAGGTACGACCTAAATTTTTCAAGTGCAAAGACAA
Source organism: Ottelia alismoides (assembly GCA_037367405.1). Lineage (NCBI taxonomy): Eukaryota > Viridiplantae > Streptophyta > Magnoliopsida > Alismatales > Hydrocharitaceae > Ottelia > Ottelia alismoides. The sequence continues at coordinate 474,178 of JAZKJV010004395.1, forward strand.
CTGCTAGCAGTTCTTTTTCAATGATTGTGTAGTTTTTTTGTGCATTATCAAGTGTTCTACTAGCGTAATGGATGGCAACTGGTTTGCCATCTTTCCTTTGGCCTAGTACAGCCCCTACTGCATAATCTGATGCATCACTCATTATTTCAAAGTCTAAATTTCAATCCGAGGACTGTAAAATTGGTGCTTCAATGATAGACCTTTTTAATGTCTCAAAGGATTTGAGGGCATCTTCAGATAATTCAAAAGCTCGATCCTTCGAGAGTAACTCAGTAAGAGGTTTAGCAAATTTTGAAAAATCCTTTATGAATCTTCTATAGAAGCCAACATGTCCTAAAAAAGATCGAACACCATTGAGTGATGTAGGTGGAGAGAGGTGAGTTATAGTCTCAATTTTCGATGGGTCAACCTCCATTCCTTTTTTAGAGACAATATGACCTAGAACAATGCCCTTGGTGACCATAAAATGTGAGTTTACTCATGATAAGACTAGGTTCACCTCAATGCATTTTTGCAATACCTGATCAAGAAATCCAAGGCTTTCATCAAAGGAATCATCGAATACAGAGAAATCATCCATAAATACTTCCATAAAATCTCCCACCATATCGGCAAATATGGCTAGCATACATCGTTGGAAGGTGGCCGGCGCATTACACAGCCCAAAGGGCATTCGCGAAAGGAAAATGTACCATAAGGGCATGTAAAAGTTGTTTTCTCTTGATCTTCAGGTGCAATGGCAACCTGATTATAACCTGAATATCCATCGAGAAAACAAAAATATTCTCTCCCTGCGAGTCTTTTGACAATTTGATGTATGAAGGGGAGGGGGAAGTGGTCTTTCTTTGTGGCGATGTTTAATTTTCTGTAATCAACACAAACCCTCCATGAAGTGGTTGTACGAGTGGGGATCTCTTTACCCTGATCATTGGTAACTATAGTAAGACCAGCTTTCTTTGGTACAACTTGTAAAGGACTGACCCATCGACTATCTTATATCGGGTAGATGATTCCTGCACCTAACCATTTGCATATTTCCTTTTTGACTACTTCTCGTAGATTTTGATTTAGTCTCCTTTGCATTTCACGAGAAGGTTTTGCATTGTCTTCCAAATAAATATGGTGGGTACATAATGAAGGACTTATTCCCTGAAGATCAGATATTGTCCAACCGATTGCCCGTGAATTTTTTTCTCAAAACTTCCATTAATTTATTTTCTTGATCGAGTTCCAAGTGGACATTAATTATTACCTGGTATGTCTTATTTTCTTCATCTAAAAATACATATTTTAGGTCCTTGGGCAAAGGTTTTAGTTCAACTACCGGGGTAGGATTTGTCGCTTGGAGTTCTTCTATCAAATTTATGGGGTGGGTGGGTGCGGTGATTGTAAGAATTTTCTCCTTGTTATGAAGTAATTCCGAAATAGGAGGTTCTAGCATGGGCATAATCATTTCTGAAACAGGAGAAATTAAAACATTGAGTTCATCCCATGCTTGGTCTAGTTCTAGTATATCTGAATCCGTCAATGGTTCATAAGGTTCATTCTTGATGGAGTCAAGGGTTTTGACCACTACAGTATGTTGTCTTTCAAATAAATTATCATTTAAAGTCAGAGTCGCCTCAAGAGGATCCCTAGCGAGGATCTCTAGCGAGGTTCAATTAAACAAATAATCTATGATTTGTTTAATTATCGTACATTCCTTGATCCATCCACAATCCTCGGTATCATGTTCTTGAAATGTGGGGTGACAAGATCGACAGGAATAATCTCATCATTAAATTTGAATTCTACTTTCCCGACCTCATACTCAAAATGATCCTTGGCAGTGGCTAAGAATGGTCTTCCGAGTATAATAGGAGTTTGAGAAAGTGTTTTAGCTGGGTCCATATCTAGTACGATAAAGTCAACTGGGAACTGATGTCCTTGGACTGTGACTAAAACATCCTCTAATATTCCTAATGGCCTCTTTATAGATCGGTCAGCTAATTGCAAAATCATAGGAATAGGTTTTAACTGACATACTGCATAATATATTAGTACGGCAGTTGGGAGGAGATTTATCGAAGCACCATTATCAAGTAGGGTTCGCTCGACGGTCATATCTCCAATGATGCATTTTACTAATGGGGCCCCGGGATCTTTTATTTTAAGGGGAAGGAGTTGAGAAATGGCATTAGATGATGCGAATGGTAACACATGCCTCTCTTCCTCATGTTGGTCATTCTTTTTCTTTCCCCTCGACTTTCTTTTTGGAGTGCATTTTCCTTTTAAAAACGTGAATACGTCGGAACTTGTTCTATAGCCTTAAGAAGGGGAATTTGTATGATAACATTGGAGAATAAATTCTCCTAATCATAAGTCAAAGTCGAAGGTCGTTTCTTAACTTTTCTTCGTAGGGCCTCTGGAAAGGGAATAGTCGGTTGTGTAAAGGTTGGTGATGGGGATATATAGAGTGGTTGTGTAATAGGTGATGATTCTTGCATTGGTGAGTCATTCTCATGTGTTTGATGGTTTTGTGTGGTTGATATTTGAGGTGTGCTTATGGTGCGACTACTTCTCAAGTGGATGGCACTGGAAGAGTCATTTGACTCATTTTTACTTGTACTAGCTAAATTTCTAAAGCTCACATGTCCTCGAGTAGGCTGTTGTGAAAAGCCAGGAGGGCGGATTTGTGAGTTGTTAGGATTTTGTATCGTTTGAGCAGGTAGTTGTGGTTGAGGTGGTAATTGAGAACGAATCTCAGTCAAATGTTTTTGTACCTCGACTTGACTTTGAGCTAGTTGCTTTTGAACCTCAACTTGATTCTGAGCCAGTTGTTTTATGAGTTTCATCAAGTCACGATAATCAGAAGCTAATCCTTGCAATGGTGTAGTCAATGGTTGTAGTGGTAGTTGGGCTTGTTGTGTGAATTGGTTTTGATTTGACCCTTATTGGGTGACTTGATACCCGGAGTTATTGTTTATTGGGGCCTTCCATGCATGATTTGGATGATTCCTCCATCCTAGATTATAGGTGGAGGAATAGGGGTTGCTATTAGAATTCCCCTGCACCCAATTAACTGCTTCAGGATTAATTTGTTCCTCTAAAGGGACAGATGGTTGGTAAATCTCTGGTTCTATAGGTGTTTGTGGAATAGGGGCTACCCTTCAAATTGACGGGGTAGTTTTTTCTAACACGAGACTTCCTACGGTTTTAGTTAATTGATCCACTTGTTTGGCCATCAACTCTACTTTGTCCAACTTTGAAGCAATGATTTGAATGTCCGAGGATGTGTCTGCATTTGTTGTATAGTCTATAGCTTGGACTGGTCTTTTATGTCTATTGTATAGCTTAAAGAATAATTGTTGACAGAGTTATCTGCCATGTCCTCATATAATTGCATACAAAGTTCTCATCTTTATTCAAGTAGTTGCCTCCGCAAGAGCCGTCGACAACTCTCCTGTATGATTCAGTTAAGCCCTCATAAAATATTTGCACTTGCTTCCATTTTTCAATTCCATGATGTGGGCATTTTCGTAAAAGAGCTCTAAATCTTTCCTATGCTTCATGGATTGGCTCCGTGGATTTTTGGGTAAAGTGAGAAATGGCATGCCTAAGTGCATTGGTCTTACCAATGGGGAAATATTTTTTTAAGAATGCCTCTCTCAACTCGGTCCATGATCGAATCGGGACTTCATAGCTACGAAGCCATTGGCTTGCTTTTTGTTGAAGGGAGATTGGGAAGGCTCGGAGGTAAACATGTTCCTTGTTTACCTCCCCTATGTTTAGTGTATCGCAGGCTGCTACGAAATCTTGAAGGTGCATTATAGGGTCCTCGGTCTCTTCTCCCCGAAATTTGGGGAGGAAGGAAATAGTTGCAGGTATTATCTAAAAGTTTCTTGCTTCTGCATGAAGTTGGATGACAGATACGATTTGATGATTAGCAGGATTATAGTGATTCTGTATTGGTATTGGTGGTGGGTTGTTTAGCCCTTGATGTGCTATCAATTGTCGAACTTGGGCATCTTGCACCTCTTGACGTTCTACCATTTGTTGTAATTGTTGCATTATTATAGTGAGTGGAGCGGGAGGAGGTGGCACTTCAGCCATGGGTTTTGTCTCAGGCTTGACTTTGGATTTTGGAGGATATAATGGATCGAATTCAAGGGGATCAGTAAGGGGATTCCTTAATGACCTCCTGCCAAGCATACACAAATCAAACACCAAATAATTTGTTTATTCCCACTCAACGCTTATAGTTTAGTTTTTTTATCTTTTAAGTTTTGATTTGCAGACAAGAATACAAGTTGATTACGTTTCCTAGGATATCTAGTGGTTCAGATCAATGATTACCACAATGTCGTTCTTCTGGTTCTGAGGCCAGTCAGAGGGTAAGTAGGGGGGGGGGGCTTTCTTAGATCAACTTGGATCTTAAACCCCTCATCTTTCTTAGTTAAACACCTCAGGGACGAGTATACTAAGCAATATGGGTTTCAAAAAATTATCAAGAACCACGGGATTTGGGCTCTGGTCCTAGGGGTACCCGTGTACGTGCGATTGTGAGAATGGTGCAACAAACAAGTTGGCAAACAAAATTTTATTTTATGGTTTTTTTATGACCACTTTTATTTAATCCAACTAAGATGTATTTTTTTATCTTGATTAGTCGGCAAACAATTAAATGGTCTTTTGAAATGCAAGGTGGGACTATGGGGAAGAAATCCTACGAAGATGCAATGCAATATGGAAAAAGAAGTATATTTTTTTGTTGTTTTTTTATTATGCGCAAACAAAGAAATAAAATAGATCCTATTTATGTTTAAGAAAAGAGAACTTATCACGAGAGCGCTCCAAATATATTTTTTAACTTCACATTGATGTTCGATGCGGCTCCTTTCCAATGCGACTTGTCCCCTGCAGAAAAAAAGAAAGATGGTGAAAAGCAAAATGTAAAGAAAAACTTTTTTATATAAAGTGTGAATAATTGCCTGTCCCCGGCAACAGTGCCAAAATGTTGGAGTGTATTTTCGAGCGTACAAGTACCCGATTTTTACGTCGGATAGTCGTTGAGAACCCGCAAAAATACACTTCGAACAAATAATTTACCGGACTTAGCTATATTATGCACAAGGCAAAGTATAGGGTAAGTCAGGGTCAATCCACAGAGACAGGAAAATTCTGCACTTTATTTTGAAAATAAAAATACTTTTATAAATTTGCAAAATATTTGAATAACAAAAATTAAAATGAAAATTGAAGAAGGCAATAGTGCACGTCGGTAAGTGCTGATCGCTCCCCTTCAATGCGGCAACTTCCAAATGGGACTCGTACGCGGCAACTCTTCGCGAATTTGGATATTCTGGCGAGGCGAGTTAGATGCGATAACAAACACAGATCGAGCTCGAACCTCATGTCACGTCCCAGATCTTCAAGAGTCGAGGATAATAGCCGTTAGATATGGATGGTCGTGATAGTCTTGCCAAATAGCTGCACGAAAGAAGAAGACAACAAAATAAGATGGATATAAAAATGTAAAGTAATAAAATAAAAGCGAGATAAAAGTATGGTGGTCGGCGGCTCGGGAGGAAGCCTCTGGAGTTGGATTCATAGATGGGCCGAGAAAATGATGGTTGACGGGCGTTTATGGTGTTGGATAATTAGACGGCACTCAGGGTGGAGCCTCATGAGTCGGATTCACTGGGGGTCCGAATGCACGAGTCGATGAGATCACTTCGATACTTTTTCGATAATAAAATGGATGGCTAATTATGGTGGTGTATTTTTGTTGGATGACAGAATAGGTTGGAAGCGTAATTGATTGGCAAGAAGGGCAATGGAATGATCGAATGGAATGACTGATTGGATGATGCTTGATCCTATGTGGTTTATAAAGACATCAATATGGTGGTTTCCTTCTCAAGAGATGCACCCCTTCAAATACACATGTACCTTTTCAATGGGAGTTGCATCTCTTCAATTGACGTAAAGGCATTCATGCCTCTTCCCATTGGCACCAAAATCCCATTCCCCTTTTTCTCCTATTAACGTTGGTGCCCCTTCATAATTATGGCAATTGACAACAATTTCAACCACACATTTACTTTGCAAATGCTTCCAACGGCCAAAGTGCCTTTTCGTCAAGCCCTTCACATTTTCCACACGTCGGCCCATTCTAAAAATTACCATCTTTAGCTAATGCATGGTGTAATTAATGTATGGTGCACTATTTCCATAATGGTCATTCATTCCCTCATTTTGCATAACTTCATACACGTGCATATTGAGGTAACAAAGGTGATGACATTGTTCATTTATTCAATAGGGAATGTAAGGAATATAATGTGTTTAAATTTATTGTGAGATGAAATAGATGTAAGTGTCTAGAATCATTTATAAAGGTATAATATAAGGGGAATTGGATTGTAAAATGATTTGAGATAATAGTATCTTGTGATCATCATGATAGCTAGAGAAGCAATATTAAGATGGTGTTATATAAAATTTCTGATAATATTGTGGCTATAATAGTGAATTTTCTTCGTCGAATTGTGAATTCTCCGGTCATATCTTTAGTGTGTTATTACACCATTTTTTATGTAGTAAAATACAAGGATGAAATTATAATGATAGTTGCAAATAGTAATGACATACATCAACGCAATGCACTGGACGAATGCATTATCCAAATGCGTTAATAAGACGTGCATATAGATTAATTATATACCATTTGATGCATGACGATGATAGTGCAACTTTCTTAAAGTATTATGAAGCATACGTTGTATGATTTAGCAAATGGACTAGTTTAAGTTTGGCATAGTTATGTGATTTAGCAAATGGACTAGTTCAAGATTCATCATTGGTCCAAGTTAAGCTTGGGCCGGTAAAGAGGAGTTTCGTGGGGGGCTCAAAGAGAGATTGGTGAATAAAGAGTCGATATCCTCCCAGTCACTCATCTTGGTTTGGCGAGAAGAATCGGGAGTTCTAAGTGAAGATAGGATTTGACTCCTACCTGAAGCAAACAATTCAATCCAAGACCCTAGGTTCACACTCAACACAGTGAAGGACCCGAAACCGAGTCCAATTAATCTTGTTAATTTTAAGTGTGATTTTTCAAGCAAGATAGCAAGGATTTATGTGGCCTATAGGGAAGTCTGCTCAGAGCCGGATGCGTCTTCCTTGTTTAACCTGTCGTCTAAGATACCGTCGGCCCTTCCTTTCTTCGCTCCTATCCCAAGTTGATGGATTCAAAGACCTGCCCCTATCTACCTGCAAGCAGGATGAGGCTGACAAGGCCGGAACTTCACTCCAGGGGCTTACTGGCAACTTGTCGCGAAGTACCACAATTTCACCCCTATCTACCTGAGATAGATGGAGGCTACTTGGTACTAGTCAGTGAACCTTAATAAATTCAACTTGTGATATTTGCTAGGATTAGTCGGAACGTGATATGGAAGGCGGGGATTTGGGCTCTGCCTTAAGGTGTTCACACACTCTCAAGTATCCTCACTTAGCCTGAAAACAAGGTCGGGGATTAGTCTCCCGCAAACAGATTTTCCAATTTTATTGATTTTTTTGGTCAATAATGTTAGCAGTCTCGGTTTTAAGATCAGTTATCACTTGTTAGTCCAACCACACAGCACTTCTAACGTCCAGTCCTAATTTCCGTTTAAATTAAGTTTGAAAAACAGAGGGGGAAATCGAGAAAAGATGATGCATGAAAAACAATGATGCGTATGCTGAGTGAAGAATACTTACAGTGATCCATTCGCTTTTATGCAGGATGCAAAATAGAATTGAGATCTTTTTTACACTAAATGCAAATGCAGATGAAAAAAATCCGCTCCTAGACAAGCAATTCTATTAGCGAGTGAAACACGGGTTGATTTGACTAGTTCTGCGGTCTAGGTGCGTCTTTTAAGTGTATTGTGTGGTCCTAAAAATTTACAAGCACAAGCAAATCCTAGAGTGGCTCGAGGAGATGCTAGTGCAAGCCTAATCTACAATTCAATCCACACATCACACGGGGACACGGTTCCACTATATTTACAAACGTGAGAACCCAAATGGGAACTGCTGGAAATAATGCGAAAATAAAGAAAAATAAATAAGGTACAAGTCCTCTCAAATCACTCGAAGAATTAAAATGCAGATTCCTCGAAGCGTCTTCGACTCCTCGCGTTCCTCGAACAGAAATAATTTGAGGTCAGATAGAGAACGACTCAAAAATACAAAAATTAAAAGATAGAAAATTATTCGCAAGAAAACCGGGGGTCAGACTACCAGGGGATAGAAAGTCAAACACTCAGAAATTACTGCAAATTAACCTAAGTCGTGCCTCCCCGGCAATGACGCCATTTTGAAAAGCCTCCCATACATGTGTTAATTCGATCAAATTAATGGTCAAATTAATTAATATCGTTCTCTGCAGTCGGATAATAAGAGCAGATCAAAAACCACTTTTAATTAAAGCAAGTTAATCTCGAGTGGCAATTTTTTTACTTGGGCAAGCCCAAGGTCGAACTCAGGGAGGCAGATGTCTCCTTAGGTAGATTTTTAAGCAAGTTCCAACGTTTGATTTTCAGGGAATATTTTTTGTATCTTTTTTAATATTTTATGCAAGACACATGCACAATCCAGCTAGTTTACAAGTTAATTCAAATAAGTGATCAAATCAAGTCCAAAAATTATGAAACTTGACCAGATGATGATGTGATGAAATTAAGCTACACAAAATTTTTTGGAATTTTCTGACACTAAATAAATTTACTGTGAATTCAAAATGAATGCAAAGTGATTTTGACTAAATTAATTTTAATAAATATCAAATCACAACATTTTTAGAAATAAAAAATTATCTTAGATAGATCTGAAGGTGAGAAATCCGGGAAAATTATTAAACCTAAATTTCTATGTGAAATGAACCTATTAAAAATTAATTAAGGAAATCACTAAATGATTTATTTAGGCCTCAGGATGCATGCAATTGAGATCAAATTTTTATGCAATGTAAACATAATTATCTTAGATCTAATGTGATGTTTTTGGGGATTTTTAGAGTCACAGAGAAATTGTTATCAATTAAAAGGTATAAATGGACAAAATATAGCAAGATTGAACCAATTAATTAATATAAAAATCCACTGATATTATAAAAATATGCAAGTGTCATATATGAAAGAGGACAACATAAGCTACACAACGCAATTTTCCAAATTGAAAAATGAATGAAAATGTGTGCCTAAATATGCGTGCAAAGATAGGGGTATAAATGCAATTACATGTTTTAAAATTGATAAAAAAACATGCTGACCGGGACCAATATGCAATTTCCTATAATGTTGAGCGGGTGGATGCAATTTTTCCACAGAACACGTGTTCCTCATGTGGGATCTTCTGGAAGGGACTGAATAGCAAATCTGGAAACCTCTGGGGGCCTCATTGCAATTTACCCAGGACACACGTGCGGATCACGTGGGGGTCCCAGGTTCGGTGGTCTTCGGAGGCTCGGAGCGAGGCTCGGGTGGCTCTGGAGGTTCGGATCTGGCTAGGAGTAGCTTCGGGGGATCCGAGCCTAGTGGTCGGGGAGGAGGCTCGGATTGGGCGACGTGGCTCGACGTGGACCATGGGATCAAGGAGGATCCAATGACAGCTGGCTGCGGGCGCGTGGTGTGTCTGGATCCGTTAGATCAAGATTGATCCAACGGTGATGGGTCGCTCCTGAGACGAGGACGTGGGTCGATCAGTGACCGTTGGATCTAGATTGATCCAAAAGCACCTAGAGCACGAAGAAGCGATGACATGGTGCGATCTGGACGCGTAGGATCCACCTGATCCTACGGTTGCGGGATGGGGGTGACGTGGATGGCTCCTGACTGTTCGATCAAGGGGATCGAACAGCTGCTGGCGTTCGTCCCCAATAGTCCTCCGCCTCCTGCGACGGAGAGGACTGGGCTCCGGTGAAGCTGACCTAGCTCCGCCTCATCCTCCCGTCGTCGGTGAAGGGCGCTGGAGTGTCTGGCGTAGCTCAGAAGGTTCATGGAGGGGCGGCAGAACATCCTGTGGTCTCAGGAGTGGCGGAGAAGCTCTAGGGCGCGGTGACGGAGGAGCTCGTAAGCAGCTCCGATGAGTCTCCGACCAATCGAAATGGAAGTACCTGCAAGGGGTTAGAAGATAGCCAAGCGTGCGATGTGTCCATGGAGTGGTGTGGAGTGAAGTGCGAGGCCTGTGAAGAAGGAAGGTGGTCCGGTGATCGAGATCCACCAAGGTGGCGGAGCTGGCGTCAGTGAGATGTGAAGTACATCGTCGGAGGGAACGAAGGGGCTCGCTAAGATCAGATCTCCCTTGCGGAGCTCGGAGGATGATTGTCGGAGCGAGATGAGGCTCGTAGACGGTGAATAAAATGGAAGAAAAAGAAAAAAAATCAAGAAGAAGATCGGGGAGAAGATGGAGACGTCTACCTGGGGTCAGAAGCTCGGAGGGAGCTTCCAGGTCATTGCTCGAAGGCTGGTAGGGGACCTGAGCTCTTACAGCTAGCGGATGAAGCTGCAACATGGCGATGGAAGGCCGTGGATCTCGCCGGAGGTGGTTCTCGATCTTCGCTCGACATCAGGTCAAATTGCTGTCACCAATTTGAAGGTGGGAGCTCGGAGATACTCTCCGTGGTGGCGGATGGGGGTGAAAGTGGCCGGAGGCGACTTATTTATAGGATGAAGGTGATGGCATGGATGCGGAAGAGGTGGAGTTGGTGGATGTTGTGGAGCGAGGTTGAGGCTCGTCATGGAGATCGAGGGGGTTGGCGAAGATGAGGGACGAGTGGGCTATGTCATAGTGGTGTCAGGTGGCGGAGAAGGTGATCGGTGTTGTGCCCAAAATAGAAAGGGGGCAGCCCCTTGCGCACGGTGATGGACGTGGGAGCGGGGTGTGCGGAGGTAGACGACGATCCCTTGGCTGTTGGATCAGGCGATCCAATGGTCGAGATGAAGGCACGGGTCGACGCTTGGGATCAGATCTAGGGCGTGAAATCGGAGGGCACAGGACGCGCCATGTGGCATATGCAGGGCTAGGCGCTAACAGGCGGGTGTAATCAGATCAGATATGCGATCGGATGGTGGGGAGCGAAGGAGGTGATGGACGATGAAGATCAAGGCACCCGTAGCGAGATCAGATGGCGCACAGTGTGCCACGTGGTGGACTGTGGGCGAAGCGCTAGCGGACGGTGCGGATGAGAGCTGGGGATAATCAAACGGTGGGAAACCAAGGGCGTGCGTGGAAGTAATTGGGTCGTTGGATCTAGATTGAGATCCAATGGTCAGGGATGCGGGCGAATCGGTCAAAGGGAGTGGGCCGCGTGGCGCAATCAGAGGGAGCCACGTGACCAGCTCTGAGTGACTGAGAAGAAAAATAAGATTAGAGGGAGAAGGAGGCCGAATTTCGAAAAACTCAAAACATGAAAGTTGTAGACCATGATGAGATCTATATGTTTCATGTTGACCAAAAACGGAGATGAGGTCAAATGTGATACAAAAATAAAAGAATACAAATATACATATGTATAGTATACAAAGAGGCCCAAAAACCCAAGTTCTGCCTACGAACTTCGAATTGAATGAAATTAGTCTCCTTTTAAAGGTCTCTGGATGTGTATTAATCTGAAGGTGAGTAGACCTAATTAAAAGTTTGTAAGAGAGAGATATTGGCATTCTAAGGTCCAGGGGTTTGGGGCTTTATTGGGTATTTTACAAGATAGGAACTCTATCCTTCTTCCCTATATTATTAACTAATGGTGTACACATTATAAGGAAGGTGTTATTTCATTTTGGAAGGAGTATAAAAATAAATAGGTGGATATTTTACAAGTGGATTTTACAAATGGATTAGCTTCTTATTTAAATGCAAATATGAATGCTAAAATGCATATCTTGTGGATTGATGCATGAATGCTATTTATGCAAGGTAAAGGGAAATATGATGCTAAATACCCGGGGACAAAGCTCTATTTTCAACTTTAAGAGTGATTCATCACACCCGTAACTCCAAAAAATATGAAATCGCTACCATTTTAAAGATAATTTATTTTATAATACAATGGAAGTGAGTTTGGTTCAATTTGAGATCATATGGAGCCGGAATTGATCTTTCAGTTATCGCTTAGTAGCTTTTTCCAAGTATGGTTACTTCTATTCTGTATAAGATTTGATTGTGTAATTATTTTTATTATTTAGGACACATTTTTATTTACAACTTTTGTTTTGAAAATTATTTTATTTGAGGTCAATTGATGTACAAATAAAACAATGTAGTATACAAATATACACAACACACATTTTTTTTTGGATTTTCTGATTAAGGACCCTATCTACCCCTACTTTATTCCTAATCGATCAAGTCAAGACTTGACCTTCTCTCGGGGTTCGGGTCAGCCTGTATCTATTACATGCATACAGTCTTCCTTTTTTTTATTTTCTTTTCTTTATTTTTTCTTTATTTATTTATTTATTTTAGGTTAAAATGGTAAGAAGTGTACAATATTTACACACAGATGCAAGTTAGTAAGAATATGGAGTTAGTGTTATATACATGTGTTTTATAAGGGATTTTAAGCGAAAATAAATGAATAAAGATGACGAATCACAGATTCATCATCATCCCGATCGACTCATCTAGAGCGACAACCATCTTGGAAACCATATCCCAATCCCAACCACTCTTAGTCATTAGGTGAACGAACATGACATAGCCCTTCTTAATTCACTTCCACCGGTTGTTCAGCTTCAGCTTGTTCCAATTCTTCCCAGTATGCATGTTGAAGTGGGCAATAAAGCCCTGCCAAGAGGAGGTTGTAAAGGATCATCTGGCCCTTTCTCTTATGTCGAAGTGGCGCTTGAAGAGATGCAGAAAGCACTCATCCATAGTCATTGTCCACTTCAACTATAGATCGGTTGGTTCTTCTTCCGCAATGTGAACACCAAAAGAACTTGCACCTCCCATGCGCATCCCTGTAAGTACGTGGACAACAATCAAGAAAGTTATTGGGAGACGAGTATGCGTAGCATTCTCCAGTCCAATTAAACCCCTAGGCCATGTTATTCAACCCTAAAACAAGCACGCATCCCAGTGACATGTGTTTCCAACATTCTAATTATCTTCTCTAGTAACATGAGCAGCCTTATCGAGGTGCATCTATTGTAAATCAGGACCCTAACTCAATTCAATTTAAGTTCATGTATGATGCAATGTGCTGAAACACGTTGAATCAAGCCGATCTGAACGTGCAGATTAATAACCCAACACTCTAATCAAACATGAAGCACACATCCAATGAATCCAACAAAATATTAATCTCAACAGAAACATTAAGACCTAATCATAGAAACAAAAAATCCAATCGCATATATCTCATCCTCGGAAGCAAAAACTCAATACAACATTAGATATGAATCATAACTATAAAACAACCTGGAATAACTCAACATGAAAACTCTGAGCAACTAAAATGACAACATAACTCTAAGCTTGAATCATGTATCATGAATAAGAGATACAATTAAAGGGGTATTTATAAATCCAATTAATCAGATGGTATAAAGATAACATCTATCCAGTATAAAGCCTTAGATCTGCAACTGAAACGTGCATATCAGAGGCCCAAATAATCCCAGAAGAAAGCATCGATTAGGAAACAATCTAAGCAAGAAATATCTAAGCATGTACAAGCACAACAAAAAAGAGTGAACACAACATTAGGATTGAATCACAACAGCAAAGAACACAACATTAATTATCAAAGCATGAAATTTCTCAGCTGCTAAAATGTCAGCAGGACTTTAAGCTCGACTCATGTAACATGAATTAGAGGTACAGTTAAAAGGATCAATATGAATAAAATTAATCATATGGTGTAAAGATAACAACTATCCATGTCAAAGTCATAGATCCGTAGCTAAAAATGCATATCAGAGACCCTAAAAATCCCGTAAGAAAGCATGGATTGAGAAATAATTTAAGTAGAAAATATTTGAGCATGGAGAATCTCAGCAAAAACAATTCAACATAACATTATGAATGGATCATAGTAGCAAAGAATCGAGTAGGAAGTATCAAAGCATGAAATTTTTCAGTTGCTAAATTGTCATTAGAGCTTTAACCTTGAGTCATGTAACATGAATAAGAAATACATCTAAAGGGTTAATAGGAATCCAAGTTATCATATTCTATAAAGATAATAACTATCCAGGTTAAAGCCTTAGATCTGCAGCTGAAAAATGAAGACCATAGGATGGGACAACAGAGCATTGACCGTGCATGATCGAACAAGAATGCAACAAATCAATAACCCATCAGCAACATCGGGTAAGATAGAACATTAACATTATACCGACATAACTTTGACATAAAAGAACATTAGCATCATGTATGTGATGAATCTCCCTTTCATCACTTTTATTCTTTCATTTTGACCTTTAAACCATGGCTAAATGCAAGTAAATAACATTATTTTGTATAAAATAATACGTGTTAATCATTGTGTAAATATTGTATAAAATACTGCATTTAAAGCCCAAAAAAAGAATAAAGAAAAGAAAATGAATGAAATACCATAGGTATTGAATGACCCTAAACCCCAAGACCTGGGCATCATGATGACTGGGTCGACATAGAATAAAGTAGGGGGACATAAGGGCCAATAATACATTGAAACCCTAATTTATTTTGCTCAATAATGTAGTTTTGAGGTCTATTTTATTTTATTTATTATTTACATCTCAAATCAATAAACATTGTACATGAAAGTTGTAGATAAAAATACATAGAAAATACAAAATTAATTTCTTATAAAAATAACGTATGTTGTGCTTTCTACACTCAGAATAAAAATCCAAAATACAAACTTCCCAGGCTTGTATCTCCTCTATATGAACTCAAAATTCACTAAATCACCTTTAATTATATATAACTTTTAATTGGCTATATAATGAAGGTGGTTTCATTTAATTTGAAGTTATATAATGAATTCTGCATGAAATGTTTCCCACCTTTAATTATTTTTTATTCTTTTATTTTCCTATTTTGTCCTCTAGCGGTCCGTGTGGACCAATGAGGAGCCCAAATCAATTGACCCCGGTCAACTGTCTGACCCCCCCCGGTCTTGCAGCCATCAGAGGACTTTTTACTACTCTTCATGGATTTTTCCCATCACTACAATGTCTGACGTATCTCGATTTCTCTATAAAAGTCGAACCTTGATCCTTGCTCTTCCACTCTAATGTATTGCCTCGATCGCTAGTTAACCATCTCGGACAGAATAAACATGCCAACCTTTCCTTGCATATAGTTTCATCTCCGTCTCCCTCTCGATTTTGATCTCTCTTCACCATTGTAAACCCTACCCCTATTAGCGCTTAAGATCCTTGTTGACAACATGAATCTCGTCAAGGGTTCAACATGAGGAATAAGGCGTGAATCGAGGAAGATTGAGCTCGTTGGTCATCTTCACCGCGAGTTTTAAGCTCCCAGTCTTCCTGGCCCAATGAGTTTTATTTTATTGCATTTTTCTGTTCCTAAGATTTGGATTAAAGTAGTATAACTTCCCTTTCTAGTTAAGCTTGCATCTTATTTCATAAAAATTCAAAATCGAAGTCCGCCGGTGCTGAGCTCCAGCGATATTTTTATCGTGATCCGACTATCCTCCGATCCTTCTGACATCTCCATCTTCTTACCCCATTGCTGCCCTATGCTCCGCGCACCTCCATCCATCTTGATGTTCCTCAGATCAAGAAGACGGTACTCCACCTCTGCTGCTCACCGAAGTAACCTCCACTCGCTTTCATTTTCGCTCATCTTCGACTCACAAGACTACCTGAATCTTCCTCTTTGTTTGTTGGGCCTTACAGGTATTGGAGGTCAAGGACCCCTGGGGGGTCGAATTTTGTTCAAACTAAGGTACCTAAAGATACGTTTCATCCTTGATTGTCGGGGCTCACTCTGGTGACCTTCGACCCCATTTGAGACCTCCAAGAGCTAGCCAACATTGCTAGAAGTCATTTACCCCTCGCTGCAAAGTCTAAGATCGCCAGAGCTACGCAAGGGGACGATCAAAGCTATCTAGCTCGAGCGTTCTTCCCTGTTCTTCCTCCCATGTTCTCTATCGTTGGATCGATGAGGAACTCCAGTTGAAGTAGCAATTATTGGATGCTTTGTCCTAGAGCAGCACGATCAACAACCGAGATCTTCTCTCGGCCATTCAAAGGAGAACTATCATCGCGTGCCCCCAAGCCGCCACGTGTTCAAGTTAAAGCTGCCAGCCGCTGGATCGCAATGAGGAGTATTTTGCTCATTTAACCCCTACATTTTTGTAATTTCTTTTTAATATTTAAAATTTCATCTATAGTGTAAAATGTTCTAGTTATTTTGCATTTAGCCCCCTGTATTTTTCATATTTGCATTTAGGTCTAGTCCATGTTACCTCACGTACATGTGTGCGTAAGGGGAATGGGCATTTTGCACCTAGACTCTCAGCCTTTTTGTATTTCTTTTTAGTCCAAGTTTTTGTCATATTAGTATAATATTTTGTGTAACATTTGCATCTCCTTCCCAAGACTATGTATTAATTATAAAAATACCCCTTTGGGTATACATTATTGGGAATATTTGTGAAATTTGCATTTTTAGCATCAAACTTTTTTAGGGTGTTAGGAAACGGTGTAAAAACTTTCAATATTTACAAAAATACCCCTTCTAGGTTACATTTTTTATAGATTTTATTTTTATTGAAAATAGCACTTGTGTCTTAAAAATCCGTAGGAAATCAAGATACATAGCTTATATATTATTCTATTATATATATTTTTGTTAAGGTATTTTATTTTATATTTCTGTTTATTAAAAATAAAAAAACAAAGCTATTTTTCACTATCTAACTCATGAAAATACAAAAATAAAAAAAAGTGTTTAAAAATTCTAGAGAAATTATAAATGTTTATTATTGTATTTTGCACCTACCAACCAAAAATCCCTAAAAATAGAAAAAGGAAATCACTAATAATTTTAAAGCTTCAAAATCCTTTTAAAAATTATAAAAAATTTGGTTTAAATTAAAAAAATAATTATTTCTGTTTCAAATTTTGTTTATTATATTTACTATATATTAAAAATAGTTTTTTGGAGAATTTTGATTCTTTTAGATATTTTTAAATTCCAAAAAATTTGGCTAATTAATATTAGTCATTGTTTTGACATTTTAATTCAATTAAAAATCCAAAAAATATTAAAAAGTACAATAAAAATACTGAAAAATATAGAAAATCTAAAAAGGATAAAAACATTTTATTTCCTGATTTTTTAGTATTTATAGCTATATCTATTAATATAAAGACCTATTATATATAGTTACATTTAATTTTGTTATTATTTATAATTATTATAATTCTAAAAAATACCAAAAATATTTTTTAAAACCTTGAAAAAAGAAAAAGGTATGTATCTTAGTGTATTTTCCTAATTTTGTCTTAATTTTAAATTTTTAGTATCCATATTACATACCTATATTATATATACTTATACTATAACTAAATATAAAGAAAAAGAAAATTAAAAATAAAAAAATAAATAGAAGTATAAAAAATAAAAAAGGTAAAAATCCATAAAAAAAATATAAAAACGAAATCTCCAAAAAAATTAATAACTAAAATAACCCACTAAAAAACTCAAGTCTTCACAAAACCTATAACATTTATTGTCTTTTTAGCCAATTTTTGTTGTCTATCACTCATTCTCCCTGTGTTTGACATCGTATACATGCTTCCACTATACATTTATATATAGAGTTATAATAAATTTTGACCCCTCATTTTGATTGTTTTTTTAATTGCTTGTGTGGGTTAATTGTTTATTGGCCTCGGATTTCGTGAGCGGTTGCCTCAACGACAATGCAGTTCTCACCTTGTATAGGCAACATTAGACCCTTGCCAGATATTTTTCATCAAATGGCACCATTGCTGAGGATCAACGTGTAGGATAGACTTTTGGGTCTATTTTTTTCATTATTTCTCTTTGTTTATTTCTTCTTCATTTGATATAATTGTTTCATTGTGCTAATGTACTCTCTTCTATTTTTCTTACGAGGGTCCTTGAGGCGACATCAACCGCTTAGGTGGTTGGAGCACCCAAGCTACGAGGAGAGTAGCTATTCCACTAGCTAGCTACTTGGAGAGAGCAAAAGAGAGTCGGAGAGAGAGAAAGAGGAAGACCATTAACATAGTGCCTTTCTTTTTATTTTTGTAAGAGAGAGTGCTATTTTTTTTGTACAATTGATAACAATACATGTGGACTTGGACTTGAACATCCAGGCCCAATTTCCAAGTGATTGTTCACTTGGGGGCTCACCTTATTTATCGTGGTTTTATCATCTTTATTTTTTTTATTTTCCACGTTTTGAGTTTTTCACCTTTTTTTCTTTTGTTTTGTGGAATGAGTCCTTAGTTTTGTAGGATTGATTGCTTAGTAATCTATGGCCAAACATATAATATCTTACATGTACCTATGGATTCTACATTTGGACTTAGATCAAAGATTAATTGTTGAATATTTGGACTTGAAATCACCTGCTGTGAGAGGTCTCCATACGACGCTTCCAGGACCTACTGTGGTGGGCACTGAGGAGCCTCCAAGATCGGACCCTTAGATTTCTTTATTATTATTTAGCATTTAATTCTTCACACTAATAGCAATTCCTATTTAGGGTGATTTCTTCGTGTGCATATTGACATATGGATTAGTTTTAAAATTCTTTGCCTTGCATCCCGCATCGAGAGCGCTGGAAAGCACTGTAAGTCTTCTAACTGAGTATTCGTAATTTAGGCACTAATCTAAGAATTACATCTTAATGTCTCCTTGCATTTCTTTATCGTTCTCTCCCTTTGATTTTGAGTACCTAGGGAAAAAAGAAAATAAAAAAAATGTTAGGCATTTTGATATTGAAAATACTCAAAAAAGTGAATCAAAAAGTAAAACAAAGGGACTGCTAATCGAACATTGACCTAAATAAAATTCATAACGAACATCAATGTTTGGGGTTCACAAAGCACACGTTGTATTCAAGTACACTCCAGACTGGTTGAGGCATGACCCTTAAGGAATAGAGCCAAAAACCTGATCTATGGACGCTTCAATTACCACTTGGGACAGATGAAGTATTGGCACTTCTATCGTACACGACCGATTAGGGCCTTGTTGAGGACAATGTCCCGCCTTACGTGGAGTATCTGACTTAGTCTGGAATACTAAGCCTAGGCCATGCCCTCACAGGTGTGTATGTCTCATCGGTTTGCGTCCGAGTACCTCACTTGTGAGGGAAGTAGTAGTTTCACCTACCGCTTCCTCTCTCTTTTATTTCGCTAAGTAGCCACCCAGGACCGATATTAAGGAACTTAAAAAGTGCATATCACATTACACAATGGAGGTGGAACAAGTATGTTGACACTTTCCTGGCAGTACGCGCTCTCCTCTAGGGCTAGTCGTTTAGGACCCATGACAATATTCTTGCCTAAATCACAACTCTAAAATTGAAAAGATAAAAATAACTGAAGCTTTCCCCTCAGCATCATAAAATAGAGCTTTCCCCCCAGAGGGGCCAATCAAGGAATTTCATTATATCCCTTGAAAAAAGCATTTCTCGCGTTTATTAAGCAGTAGGGCACTCCTACGATTTCACATTGAGTCAAGTTGGTAAATCCAATTTTGTTTAGTGTTTGTTTGCATAGATTAGGTTCAAAGATCAAAGTCCCGCACACTTGCACATTTTTGGCATTCTTCTTTTCCTACTTCCTCTTTGACCCCCACTCATCGTCAACTTTCTATTGTTTTACACTCAATTTGTTTCTTGTTCATATCTGTATCTTTCTTCCAAGTAAATTTTCTCTTTACCTCAAGATGACGACTCCTGGATGACTTAGTCGCAACTCTACTGACACCCAAGTCGGCTACTCGAGCTCGACATCTCCAATAATTCGGGGCGATTCCCAGATGCATGGTTAAGACTCCGTGAACCATCCTCAAGACTCCCTGCTTCTTCTTCCTCACCCAGACCGAATAAACTCTCTTCTCGAGTTCTTCACTTTTTGGATGGAGATGATTTCACTTTATATCCTCTCCATCCCTAATAAGATTCAGAATTGACCCTAATTCTGGATTATTCTATCCATCTGGTGCCTACGTGAAGACTAACCGGGGTGTACTTTCCATTGCAGATGTTGAGCCCGATCTTGAGCTCATGCCTTTACAGTCGGCATCAGAGATGACTCCTACAGGAAGAGGAAAGGGACCATAGCAACCGAGCACAGACAAAATACATAGTAGGGAACTTGCCCAAGTCATAATGAAGTGAACAATCAGCTCTTGGCCTTCATCCAGGTCATTCAACAATAACTAATCGACCAATCTTTAGCTCAGACAACCTTTCAAGATATGTTAAATGACTTGAGGAGGAGATCAGAAGAGAGGGAAGCGCCTCGAGGATGGGGTGATGATAACCATGATGATGATGGCAATTACTCTTTAGATGGACCTCACGGAGGTGTGGGCGAAGCAAGGAGAGGTCGACCCAAGTTAACCCTCAAGCAGTCATACAACCCTACAGCCAGCTGCATCAATGAGTGGATCAAGATCCCACTGATCCATGGACACTTCAAGCTAAAACCGCAGCTCCTTACGGTCGAACTATTGTAGATGGATGCATGACTCCTCATTTGAATTCCCATGGAAGTTAGGAAGGAGTTCGGCGTAGTCAAGATGATCAACTTCCCATTCAGCCTTCAAGGCATAGCACTATACTAGATCAACCATTTGGGGAAGGTGGTGATGACCTAGGAGGATATAAAATACTCATTCCTGCACAAATACCATCCTTTCGACCATCTCAATCTCATGCGGTCAAAGATCATTGATGAATCCATGATTCATTAACATTCTGTCTGCATTTTGTCTTAAAACACTTAACAAATACATGTAAATATCCATTAATTTCCACTTTTTAACAAAATCCCATTCATGAATAAAAATGCGCTTTTATGCATTAAAATCATGTAAAAAATAAAAGAATAAAAAAATAAAGGCAAATTGTAGATATCTATATATGTACAATATGACTTGTAAAAATAAATATAGCTGAAAGGTATATTTATAACCTAATCCCCGAGACCAAGTCAGCATGGATTGGTCGACAAATAAATAAGTAGGGGGAGATAAGGAAGAAAACAAATAAAAATAATTAATTTCACATCTCATACACTCTTTATTAATTATCCAATAAATACCAAAACTTCAAATATTTTTAATTAATTCAAATGTTACATTTTTCACCAAATTCTTTTCCTATTTCTAAAAAAGTCTAGAAAAATATAAAAATAAGTTAAAAATATTACATTGTATATATACCAAGAAATCCAACTTGTAATTTGTCAAAATCCCAACTTCCGAACATCATAACTTTCTCATACGAACTCCAATTTCATTCTACCCACTTTAAAGTTCATAAAATAATATTTTCTAATTAATGAAGGTGGTTTCACTAAAATCAGAGCCCGTTTCCAAAAAGTCAGTTTCTAGGCTATTTATTTTATCTAGAATACACTATTTACTGTTTTAATAATTTTATAATTTCTAATTATTCTCTTAATCTTTATTTTCACCCTTATTTATTTCATAATTTTTGGAGCTTATTTATTATTTTAAATAAATAAAAAATCCTAATTTATAGGTATAAATGAATTGTATACCTTATATCTATATTGATTAATATACTTAAATTAATTTATTCAAATCTACAAAAAATTGTACATATTTCATTTATCATCCTGATAATTAATAAAATATAAAAATAATATACTATTGATTAATTTATCCAATTAACAATTCAAAAGTTATTTATTAAGTATTATTTATACTTATTTATTAATATAATATTTATATTTCATAAAATAATTATTATTTATTAAAACTAATTATACCATAATTTAGATAATTTAATTATTTATAACTTTCATTTATACGTATTTAAAATACCATTATCTAATATTTATTTCCTATTTATTAATACATTTCTTGAATCTGCCCAACCAAGTGTTGACCTGTGTCAACACCTGGTTCATCTTCCTCAAAGAACCCAAGCGGGTGAGTCTGGACTAACCTCCAACCTTCTCTTATTTCTACCTTCCACCTCATCGCCTCTACCTCCGATCTCCACCCTCCATCTTCTTCCTCCAATAAACACCTATCACGCCTACCCTTGATTCCCAACCAACTACATCCGATCATCCTATAAAATCCCCTACAAATCAGCCTCTCCAACTAACTCATCCTTAATCCAGAACACCACTAGCCGATCCACCACCTTCTCCGTCGTCCTCCGCTGTACTCTGGATGTGACAGGGCCAACGGGGAACATTGTGTGGAAGAGGGACCATCGGAGGAGGGTTCCAGGGCTTCAACTTTGCCTTGCAATACAACAGTTGTGACGTAGAGCTCCAGCCACCGACCGCCGAGCGAAGACTTGAGGTCATACACCTCATATATCCCAGGTACATCATGCATCCTTTTTAACTTTTTATTTCTCGATCCATATGCCTTGATTAGCATCTTAAGTACGTAGTTAGGCATCCTTTATCATATATCTTAGATGCTGCCTTGTAATCACTTCTCAAATCTGATTCAATTAAACCTAAATCCATCTTCCATTTCTTGTATTTTCATGCTTATCATATAATACGGAAAGAACACTTTAGAATCTGCAAAATTTACTTTTCTTTGGCAGATTCAAGTGTGGATTGAGCAAGAACATTGTCAATTGCAGGTTCTTATTATCAATGGAACATTAAATAATCTTCTGGAGCTCAAATTCTCCAAGGAAAGATCGGATCAAGAGGTGGTTATTTCAGTTTTCAAACTTGGTCGTTCTAACATCTTTCTTGATGCCTAGCCACTGCCTTCCGACTTCTTTGGAGCAACTCACCCACAGGCGAGCTCGGAGGGAGAAGGAGTCACCCTCCTAGCCCTGCAGGAGACCAAAGATCATCATCGACCATCGGGGAGAAATCGGGGAAGATAACGGCTTTGCCACCTGCGCAAAAACTGAAGAACAACACAAGAACTTGCGAGCTACAAGCTCGCGACACCTGTCCACATCAGACGACCTGGATCACGCATCCCATTCTAATCGTGACCGTCAAATGCAAACCAGTGAAACATTTACAACATAAATCCTAGGAGATTTCAGAACTTCAAAGCAGCTCCAGACTTTCTAAAAATTACATTTAGGTCCCCTCACAGGGACCTAATATTAATACTTTTAATTTTTTTGCAGTTTCATCCCTGTTAGGTATCTAAATGTAACCAAACAAACTTTTCTTTTTCGTATTTATACCCATGTCTATAGGGATACTTTGGACCTTTATTTTGTTGTATTCTTCCTTGATTTTTCTAGGGTACTTATACAACTACCTTAACAACATTTCTTGTATTTTTTCATTAATTTTCATCGCATATTTTTCTCGAATCGATTTTTTTGTGAGTTTGTGTCATTTTCATTATTTTCTTGAGTTTGTTGTAAAATCAAGAAGAGAGTAAAATTCTTGAGATTTCTTTCCTTCATCAAAAACTACCATATGGCTATTCTGCCTCCTCGTGTTCAACCCAAGGGAACTTACCTGGATAAAAATTAGTTTAAGGGACTAAAATACGAGAGACTCTTATTTGTTCATCTCGTTGCTCTCTATCATGATTTTTTTTAATTAATAGAATATGCCCTCGCTTTTGTTTACACGAAAACTCAATTAATCGCGGGTCAGATTCACGTTCATCAATCACTAGCTTCTCTCAGGGAGACCAAGAGACCTTTCATGAGACCTGGGAGAGGTTTAGTGATCTTATCGAGAAGTGCCCCCACCATGACATCCTGAGGACCATCTTGGTCCAACACTTCTTTTGGGGTTTTATAGTCTAGCGTCAACGTCTACTTGACACCGCCTGCGGAGGATCCCACTTCAACAAGGACGAGGACACAGTATGGCAGATCTTTAAGGAGATGGATGAAGGGGCGGTTGTGTTATCCTCATCTCGTTCCTTCTAGATCCAGCTGCCATCATAGGCCCTCCGCAAGAACGTGAACATCGCAGATACACATGAAGTCGATATGTGTGATAAATCCGACTTAACTATCATTAGGAACCACCTGTCGAATGTTAACATCATTGAGAAGAGGTCGTAGGACCTAGAGAAGATCGTCGGGATCAAGCAAAGGATGAAGGGATTAAATAAGCTCGACATTATCACCAAGCAGCTAGAGCTGCTAGGGAACATCATCAGCGCCTGCAACGCAATGGTCGTCGCATCTGAGACTCCAACTTAGAAGAAGGAGCAGACACAACAACAAGTGCCTCAACTTAGTCCTAGTCAACCTTGGTCTAGCACGTATACTACGTGCAGGCCTCGGAGAAGCCGCCGCCATAGTCTCAGACTCAGATGGTTGCCTACCGGCCACCAAAATTCCATCATCAGTATATCGAACCTTTTTATCCACCTCCCCCGCTCATTCAAGAGGTAAATGGCGTACGAAGCAATGATCAGCAACTGACCCATCCTCATAGACAACACCAGGGTCAGCCCAATGCTATCTAGCCATATCATCATCAACAAGGAGGACAGAATTTCCAGCCCTACCCGATTCAGCAGCAGCCTCTTCAGCAAGGTTACAATTGGAGGCATAACAACTACTAGTAGCGGTTCGTATACTGCAAACAACACTATCAACAGCCGACCACTCAATATCCTCAACAATACTCCTCCCAAAAGTATTAGCAATACCCTTCTCTTCCTCCTTCTCCTCATTATTCTCAGGGTTACCGGCAACTGTCTCCCTCCTACTAGTAGAATCAACAGTCTCATCAGGTTGAATCTTTTTAGGTCGTTCTGGTCATCCTGACCCTGGATTTTCCAGCTCAGCTAATGAAGAACATGACTGTGATGAGCTAGAAGATAGACGACCTGATAGCCACCAAAACTGTCATCCCGACTCAGGTCGTTTGGTTCGACCTGAGCCAAATAACTTCCGGCGTAAGGAGCCTGCAGTGCCCCACCCAATTTAGATGAAAATACTATCTTTTTATCTAATGTTGTACATCTCAGGAGCTGTAGGACACTCCAACCATCTGCGTTAGTGAAAGGGAAGAATAAAGCATCCAATAATGATTCATCAGCCAGGTAGACACCAGGGCCATCAATTTTTGGGAGCAACTCTAGATGCAAAAATACAAAAAATGAAGAAAATACAAAAAATAAAAAAAGGAAGTAGCTTTTTGAAGCTGCACCAGACTTGGAGATGCCATCTCCTGCATCAGAACCAGAGCCAGTCGATGGAGCTGAGCCTGTCATTTTTGGTCCACCAGATGTAGATGAATGTATCCCTTTTTGCCATCTATCTGTACATAAAGATATGGACAAAATTTAAATTAAAGTGAAAACATTTTTGATGATGTACATATGCCTTTTCCTTCTGCAATTAAATCGAAAACCATAAAAAAATTGAAAAATGATTTGTCTTATCCCATCAGCATTGAAATATTGCAAAATGTTATGCTTGAGATGCCTGTTCTAAAAGCCATGGAGTATATACCCAGTGTGAAGAAATGACTTAAAGAATCATGTACAATGAAGCGTCATCTCCGCAAAACTAGACGCAAAAAATATGAGAAGCATATCCTCACCATGGCCACAATTAATGCCATCAGCAATCTCCCGCACAAAAAGAGAGACAAGAGAGCACCACTCATTAGATGCACAATTTTCACTCAGGAATTCGAGCACACCTTGCTTGACAAAGGGTGTTGAGCGCTAAAATTTGGGTTTTTATTTGAATGAATTATTCACAATGGGATTGTGGTCGTCACAACCCAAATGAGCATCAAGCAAAAATTTATTTGATTCTCAAGCCAAAATAAATGGATAAAATGTAGAAAGAGAATATTTCTATTTAATTTACATGTATAGTGTATAGGGTCGAACTAAGGGAGGCTACACAAATCCCTTGGGTTATTAAATCAATGATAAAGAAGGAGATTCTATTAACAGTATACTTGATTTTGTATTTTTGATGAATTTTATATTTTTATTTAATTTTAAATTTTACATAAGATCTTTTATTAAAACAAAAGAAAATAAAAAGTAATAAGTAAAATAAAGAAAGAGGAAACTGTTGGGATTTTTATAAAGTGGTAAAAATACATAGAAAATTAAGCACGCGCTGAAGTTCAAACAAGACAATTATACAATTGAAATATAAACCAAGGTAAATGATGCAATAGTTCAAAAGGACAAACAAACACGTGTCCAAAAGATGGCTTATTTACAAATTAAATAAACATAGGGGCTCAGGAACAATTATACCCTTTAAATACATGGCATGTTGGACGGACGTGATTCTCTGTGGCTCTGATCCAACGGATGGAATTGGCTCGTGCGTTGATGGCATCGATTAGATCTGGAACTTCGATCCACGGTGCAACTTTTGGGGAAAATGAACTGACAAGATTAAGACTGAAGTGACTGTCTTTGATCATGTGGTGCTGAAGGCTTCTGGAAGAACTGGGAAGAAAGGCGACTTCGATAAACTTCGAGCGAGGATATATCACTAATTGCTTGCCCCAAATCTGCTTCAAAATGGTGCTCTAGCTTCCTGAACGTCCCCTCTTTCGATCTGAGGGATTCAAGATGGTCGGTGATGGCTGGAAGATGATCTGGGGGTCAAGAGCAGCACAGCTCCTGGAGAACCTCCAAATGTTGATTTTCACCCCCGAACGAGCTCATGACCCTACAATGAGATGCTTGCTCGGAGGCGATGCTCCGACGACTTTATTAAAGTGTAAAAGTTGGAAAATGGTGAAGGGGATGGAGGTTCCGATGATGGTGGTTAGAGTAGGAACCAGGCCTCAGATCTTGAGTGATTTGAGGTTATCCAAATATGACAGAAGATGGAGAAGGTCAAGGGGAACGCCCTCGAATGGTTGGAATTTGATGACAATGATTGGAACCTCTCCGATCTTGTAGATCGAAGGTTGAAGATGATTGGTGGATTTAAGCTAGAATAGAATTAAATAGATGAAATTAAACTTGCAAAATTGAAATTAATCGACCTACTGTTACCTACGGGTGAAATGGAGGTGAAGATTGTCCTCGATTCGCTGCGGAAGCCGGAGAGTCGGAAACACAGTGGATGACTCCCGTGTGTGATTGGACCTTGAGTATCAAGCCCTCTCGCACACCTCCAGCTGTGGAGATGGAAGCACTATCACTGCCTCGACCCCAAGAAACAACTTCGAACGCAAAAGAGTAAAATAATCGGATCGAATCTCACGACGGAGGAGGAAGGCTTAAATTTATAGAGGGTGACTTCGACGATATTTCGAATTTGAAATGAGAGCAAATCGAGGTGTAGATGGTGGATCTAGAGAGCCGGTGAGGGATTCAGTCGTTATGGCTAACTAAATGGAGAAGAAGGCCGATTGATTTCATGATTAAAGACACGTGGAAAATTAGGGGAAGAGCGGGTGCCACACGAGCAGAGCGGGAAGACGACGTTGAATGAGTAGTTTACCTGGGTCGACCAATTAGATGGTGCACAGGAAGAAGACAAAATGGCTAGATGAAAAATAGGATAAAAATAAGAAATAAATAAAAAAACAAAAATAAGTTTAACATAAAAAAATAATAAAAAAGAAAATGTTAGTAATTTAATTAACTTATTTTTGGTAATTTTTAATTAATTTTATAATGTATATAAATTTGTTAAAATAAATATAAGGTGTTATTTATAGTATGTATACATATATATATACAATGATTTAAATTTTAATTAATTATTTATATAGATATATACATATTGATACCTATACAATATATAGATGATTCTTTTGTTTATTTTTGATTTTGTGATTTTTATCTGCATTTTATATAAGTTAAATACAATATTTACAATTAATTAAAAATACAATATTTACAAATATGCACAAGAAAATAAATAATTAGATAATGTACATAGTATACATATGTATTATATACAATAGTACCCCAATTAGCCACATTTCACACCTTAACTCTGATTTTTATGAAACCACTTCCATTTTAGATTATTTAATTTGGAGTAAAATGAAAGTGAGTTTGATGAATTTGGAGTTACGGTGGAGAAGATATTTATCTTGCAAGTTGGGCTTTGTGGCTTTTTGAGAGTGTTGTAATTTACACAATATACACCAACTTTTATTGCAATTATTTGTATTATTTATAAAAGAATTTTATTTACAATTTTTAAGAATAAATATTTTTTATTTAAGAAGGATTTGGTGATAAATAAAAGAAGGAAAAGAATATGTATTATAGACATTAGTGTACAGATGTTGAACATATACAAATGAAGATTGATTTTTGGTGTTTAGGTCTTATCTCCCACTACTTTATTCCTTGTTGATCAGGTCAAGTCTTGACCTTCTCTTGGGATCAGAGTCGGCATATATCTATTATATATAGTCTTTATTTTCTTTATTTTCCCTTTATTTTCTTTCTTTATTTATTTTAGGTTAAAATAGTGATAAGTATACAATATTTACAAAAGAAATATGGTTAGTAAAAGAATGAAATTATTGATATTTACAAGTATTTTATATGTGATTTAAGCTAAAATAACTGAATAAAGATGATGAAATGCATATTCATTATCCTCCTATGCTTTACCTTTGCTAGTTCCATAGCAAACACTTATTTAAAGAATAAGTGACTAAAAGAAAAAAGAAAACGAATAAAGGAAAAATAAAGAACTTAGAACAATATTGACTATTAAACTTATCTTCATAAAATCAATGTATGGAGCTCGATCAGACCTTTGGATTATTAGTTTGGGCGGAACCTTAGTCGGTAACAGACTTGACACTCAATAGCCTCTAGAAACCACCCAACTCTGCTCAAGTCTCCTCAATAGCCAGGTTAGACTAGATCAAATCATACACAAACTTTTATAACTATGAATCTCTCTTGTACAATGTAAGTGATATGTAGCTCTCCTCGGCTCGAGCAGTAAAAGTCCGTCTTCTCCAACATGGTGACCCTAATTCCCCAATCCAATAACTCTTTCCTCGAGAAGCAGGGTATTCCCTTCTAAGTTCAAGTACAACCAGCTCAAGAAGAGGAGGTGGAGAGAAGAATTGACGGTAGTCAGTGTAGCTACCTATCCTTGGATGCATGACCAGTGTAGCCAAGTAATCCAGCTACAAGGTCATAAATATCTGACATGGAAGCTCAAGCTTGCTTATTTGACTATACAAATGTACATATTCCGACATGCATTTTATTTTCAGTTAGGCCTGTCCACTTTTTTTTTGGAGTTTTTGATTTTTGTACATTTTTTGAATATATACAATGGTGCAGCATGTACATAAGGAGTTTTTCCTCTTGAGCCAATAGTCCATCCCTTTTTTTAAGCTTTATTGTAACCCACAATGTTCTCTCATTAGACCTCGCTGCTATTGGACCGGGTTGGGGTACAATGGCCACAAATGTGTGACAATCAATGTTTCCATTGGCTTGTGTCTCATGTCAGCAAATTCAACCCTCTACCACTTCAACTGAGTTGAGCAAAAGGTGTAAGTGCAGGTGTGCAAGATAGGTTATTATCAACAAGAATCATGCGTGTGCTCCAAAGTACTCTGCTTAGGCAGTCAAGACGACACTAAACTAGTTCTTGTGGTTACCAAAGAACTAAGTCTATAGACTTCAAGAATCTCAGTTCCATTTCCTATAAGGTTCCTCTGAAATTAATTAGATTAAGATCTAACTAAGTTCCATTCTTCGACTTTGTTCCAGACTAGTTTAAGTGTCCATATCACTCTGTAAAATGCAAATGCAAAGGTAAGAAATATATACAAAACATTTTTAGAAAGAAAAAGAAAATAAAAGAAAAATCTTTTTGCAAAAGTTTTTAAAGAATTTTGATTTTTTTATGGGGTTTAAACAATTGTTGGTTGATTCTCGCACGAATCGAGCACCCAAATTATCGTTTGCAGGTTCATACATCATCTGGAGCAACAACATCTTAAATTGGAGCTTATAAATCCAAAGAAAGGAGTCAACAATCATCCTCATCATTAAACTCCAATATAATCGGACCGCTCTCTTCATCACCGGAGAAGCGTCGCCTTTTGCCGCCTATGGAGGAGCTCTACCACGGGCGAGCTCGAGGGGTGAAGGCGTCACCCCTCTGGCCCTGCCGGAGGCCCATGCATCGCGTCGTTCACCGGAGAAAACTCGGAGAAGAAGCCATCGCCGTCAGTTGCGTGCAAGACCTCAAAAACAACAAGAACCCCAGGTCGTATAGGTGTGCGACACGTGGCACTGATGAACGGCCCTGATCAAGCACCAACTTCTAATCCTGACCGTCAATCTAAAGCTGTGGAAATATTGCACAATAAATCCAACAAAGTTCCAGATTTTAACACGCGCCCCAGATGTTTTCAAAAATTACAATTAGGTACCCGTGTAGGGACCTAAATGTAATTCCTTTAATTTTCTTTTCATTTAAGTCCCCACAGGGACCTTTTTGTAATAAAACAATAACTTTTCTTTGCAGTTATGCTCCTGGCTTGTGGGGGCTGTTTGGACCTCGAATTTTCCGTATTTTTCCGCGATTTTTATAGGGTAGCCTGAAAACTACCCGAGACAATTTTCTGTTATTTTTCTAATATTTTTTATCGCTTCATTGTATCGATTTGATTTTCGATATTTTGAGTTAGTTTTGAGGTGGATTTCTTTTCAATTTCTTTCTTGGTAAAATCAAGAATAAAGAGGATTTTTCTAGAATTTCTTCCTTGTCTCAAAAACCGTAGTTTTAATATTCTGCATCCTTGAGTTCGATCTAGGCACACTCACCTGGTAAAATAATTAGTGAATAATAAAATAGGAGAAGAAGTCGCTTCATTTCATCTCTCTCCTACTTTATCGTAATTTTTATATGATCAACGAGGTTCCCTCTCTGCGACGTTTTCTCTACACCGACATTTTAAACCGCAGGTCGGAACCATGTTATCAAAACGGCATCGTTGCTGGGGAGGCATTATTTCTACAACGGTTTTTGACTCGATTTTCTGTCAACTCTCTAAAATTCTTGATTTAATAAATTTTGTTTCTTCCGGTTTTTGATTTACGGCTTTTTCTTCGGTTTTTACGTTTCTTCATGATTTTCTTTGAATTTTTGTTTGTGGTTTTTCGTGTTTCTTTTCTTTTCTTTTTCTTAACTAATCTTTGCAGGGCTTGCAGATTCAGCCGGCTTCCTCAGAAGACGAAGCAGTTGAAAGTGTAGAGACTGAGATTTTCGATTGCTGAGGGCAGGGTTAGTTAGGATCTTTGTTGTAATTTTTCTTTTATTTTTGTAAAAAGATAAAATAAAAAAAGAAAAGAGGGCGTGTGCCCGTGTTTTTATATTTTTTAGAAAGGGGCCCCATAGGGGTATCCAGACTTGTACCTCCCCTGCCCTTTTTCTCGGGGTCTGATGCACTGAGTGCCGTGTATTCTGGGGATAAGGGCACCCACCGCAGTTTTTCTCACATCCCTTATTTTCCTCGGTTTTTCACGAGGCTAGGTGCATGCTTAGGAGTTTTCGTTTTTTTTCCTATCTGATTGCGCCCTCGTAGTTAGTCTTAGGACTCACAATTTAGGAGTATGATTTTAGGATTTCTAAAAAAATAAAGATATTCGGTAGACGTTTGTCTGAAAAAATCCAAAAAAATATAAAACCAAAAATAAAATCAGGACTACTTAAGTATCTGACATAAAACAAACATAAGGATCAATTGATTGGGGAGAGTAATCCACGCATTACATGTACTTCTCAAAGTTTACGAGTGAGAGACAGACCTTAAGGATAGAGCCAAAGTCTGTATTTCTTTCAGAATACTACTTAGTCTATACACCTAATCACTGTTTTTCAGTGGGTACGCTCGGGTAGCCGGAAACGGTCTGAGTTTACTTAGCATAGTGGGGGGTTTAGAGGACACTGCGTAAGGCTCCGTCCACAAGTAACACGGGTAGACAGAAACAGTCCGTACGTACCCCCATACAGGCTGAGAACAAGTGATTTTCTGTAAAGACTCGGGATAGTATCGTAGGGAAATTCCAGGCACCTATCAGCTCGCGATAATCGGAGAGTATACTTGTATGCTAACAAAATCTTAAAACCGACAAGATAAACGACCGAACTCTTACAGTCATCATCAGGTTGTGTGGATGAATAGGGGTTTGCTTTGTGTTTGTTTGCAAGGCGTGAGTTGCCATGTCTTACACGCATCTCTCATCTCTCTTGACTCAATAAACGTGCTCTCCTGATTAATATCTTGACATTGAAGATGACGACTCGACGGCTATTATTCTCAAACTCCATGAGCCCTCGATCTTTCACAGTCCGTCATACATTTTCACAAACTCAGGATGACCCTCTTCTCATCTGATCTCGAGGAGAGTCATACCCAGACTCCCTCGCCTCCTGGCCAGTCTTTTGAGGCAGACTCTTACCTCAATATATCATCAATTTCTCCAGCTTATTTTTCGTTGAGTTCTAACGAGAAGTTCTCTTTCACAGAAGATTTGAAGCACATGCCTCGTGGAAAAGGACCAGCAGAGGAGAGGCCAGCTGAGGAGCACCATACTGATGGAGGATCGGATCCAGCCACAGATATTACAACCGGGATTCTTGACACATTACAGCCGATGAATCTACAGATCCGAGAACAATTCAGAACTCAGAATGAGTTGCGAGCTGAGATAGCCACGCTGAGAGCAGGAGTCGGGAACCCATTACCACCTGTAGTGGTTCCCGCTACTTTACGAGATGAATATGACTCGGGAGCTAGAACACTACACCATTGGATTCGGCTACCACTGAATCAAGGGCCATACGAGCTGAGACCGTCCTTCATCTCTTTGCTTCCCAAGTTCTATGGGAACACTATAGAGGAGTTGTTTACCTTTCTACAGCAATTCGAGATGATTTGTGGTACGGCGAGTTATCCATGAGTTACGCAGGAGGCTGTCCGCCTCAAAGCCTTTCCCTTCTCCTTAGTAGATAAGGCGCTTTACTGGTTGGGTCATTTAGGGAGGGAAATTTCTACATGGGATGATCTGAAGTCCACATTCCTACGTAAATGTTTTCCTCTCGGAAGGACAAACATGATGAGGAGTCAGATCTCGAACTTCACACAATTACAGAATGAATCTTTGCATGAGGCATGGGATCGATTCAAGGATCTTACGGAGAGATGCCCGCATCATGAGATACCAATGAAGGTGCTTGTACATAATTATTTTGGAGGACTCCAGCCGGACATTCAGGGGCTGGTGAGTGCTGCATGTGGTGATAGTTATCTGAATAAGGATGCCGAGTCAGTCTGGTCCATCTTCGAAGGGATGGCGGAAAACTCGAGAGTCGTCAACTCTACTCGGGCATTCCAGAAGGACCCTCAGCCACCACATCACCGAGAGCATCATAAGGTGGTGAATGTTTCAGATTCTGAATCCAATACCAGCATGGGTTTTATTAGAGAAAAGTTAACGTTGGTAGATGTCATTCAGAAACAAGTTCAGGACTTACAGCCGCTGCGAGAGTTGAAGAAACTCTCATCTCTGCCTCAGCAGCTGAGTGATTGATGAATCCATGATTCATTAACTTTTCTGTCGCATTTTGTCTTAAAATACTTAACAAATGCATCTAATTATTCATTAATTTTCATATTTTAACAAAACTTCATTCATACATAAATACTCACTTTTAACCATCAAAATCATGTAAATAAATAAAGAACCGAGAAAAAGAATAAAAGGCATATTGAATATATGTATATATGTACAATATGACTTAAAATATAAATATAACTGCAAGGTACATTTATAGCCTAACCCTCGAGACCAGGTCAGCATGGATTGGTCGACAAACCAAAAAGTAGGGGGAGATAAGGAAAGAAAACCCTAAAAATAAATTAATACACACTCCATACACTTTCTACTATTTATAAAATAAATACAAAACTTCAAAGTTTTTTAATTAATTCATATGTATATATTTTTCACTAAACTCTTTTCCTAATTATTTCTAAAAATATATATATAAATATAAAAATAAGTTAAAAATATTACCCTGTATATATATCAAGAAATCCAGCCTATACATTGTCAAAATCTCAACTTCCGAATGTCATAACTTCCTCATACGAACTCCAATTTCACTCTACTCACCTTTAAAGTTCATAAAATAATATTCTCTAATTAATAAAGGTGTTTCATCGAATTCGGAGTCTGTTTGCAAAAAGTCGATTTTGGGACCAAAAGACAACGGGGTTTCTGGGCTATTAATTTCATATAACATACATTATTTATAGTTTTCTTAATTTTATAATTTTTAAATATTTTCGATCTTGTAATTTAACCCTAATTTATTTCATAATTTTTGGAGTTTATTTATTATTTTAATAAAATCAAAAGCCCTAAATTATAGGTATAAATGAACTGTATAACTTATACCCGTATTTATTAAGATATGATAATTAACTTATTAAAATCCCCAAAAATTCACACAACCCTTATTTATTATTTTCATAAATAAGAAAATATAAAATTAATTTTTAAATATTTATTTATTAAATTAAAAATCTAAAACCTATTTATATATACATATTTATTAATATAATATTTATATTTTGAATAAATTTATTATTTATAAAAATTAATTAACCCATAAATTAGATAATTAATTTATTTATATTTCTTGTATTTAAACCTATTTAAAATAACCTTAATTACTATTTATTATTGATTTTAGAATTATTTAACAAGAACTGACCAACCAGGTGCTGACACTTGTCAGCACCTGGGTCATCTTCTTCAAGAATCTGTTCAGCCGGCTTGTTCTGACCGGCCGACTTCACCTAATTATCCAGCTCTCCTCTTTACACCTTCAAGTGATCTAAGCCACTGATCTTCTTCCTCTAACAACCTACTCCATCGCCATCCATTAGATCTTTCTTGGGGAGCATGAAATCTATCTATAAAAACCCCCAAAGATCCCCCATTGCAACTAACTCTTTAACCACCTGAAGCACCCAAGCTCCAGTGGCCGAACCCCCAACTTATCCGCCTTGCTCAGCCTCGTCCCAGTGGTGACAGCACTCGACGACCAGCTTGTGTGGAGGAGGGATCTTCGGAGGAGGTTCCAAGGCTGTTCGCCGCCTTGCATCGCCGTACATCGCCACGTCACGCTCCGGCCAAGGTCGTCCGTTGAGCTCAGTTCGAGGTAATATACCTTGATCTCCACAGACCTAATCTTTCATTTTCGCTTTAATTTCTCCTCGATATTCTTGTACCTATTAGCGCAATTAAGACATCATTCGGACGCTTAATCATCATACTCAGACGCCCAATCGATTTCTCTTCTAATTTCTTTTCGAATCTCTGCAAATTACGACGTTTTTTGCTTACGATTTTCACGCCATTCCCAATAACTCTGGAAACTCCATGCTTTGAGCTTGCATCCTTTAACCCTTGAGCTGATTCTTCGTGAATCGAGCAAATAAATCTCTTAATTGCAGGTCCATCTTCAACAAGGAGTCATTTATACGCAACTGGAAGCCTTCATCTTCGCGAAAATCAATTTCAAAAATGGCATGACCATCTGACCTTCAGACGCCATTGCAGCGGACCACCATCTTCCTCGAGCCACCACTGTCGCTTCCAGCTACGTTCGATTGCCACCTACCGTAGGCGAGCTCGAGGGGTGGAGGAGCCACCCCTCTGGCCCCGCCGGAGAGCCCAAGACGCTGTCGTTTGCTCGGGAAAAGTCAAAGAAGGCGCGCCTTCACCAGCGAGTTCAACCGCTCAAGAACAGATTCAAGAACAGGCGAGGAACAGGTGTCCGACACGTGGTGCACCCGCAGACGTCAGATCAGTGCGAATAACTTCTAATCTGAACCGTCAAAGCTGAAACGGTGGACATTTTGCATACTTAACCTAGAAAGCTTTCCATAGTTAATTCCCGCTCCAGAAGTTTTTAGAAATTACATTTAGGTCCCTCTGTAGGGACCTAAATGTAAAAATTGTTATTTTTCTTTCAAAACAATCCCTGTAAAGGACCTATTTGCAGAGAAATTTAATAGTTTTCTTGCGCTTATGCCCCTGGGCTATAGGGGATCTTTGGACCTCGTTTGACTTCATTTCTTGTTGATTTCTTTAGGGTAGTTACGCAACTACCCCAGCTAGTTGTTATTAAATTTCCGTGTCTTTTTCTCGTGTTTTCATCGTGCTTTGATTTCCCAAAAACCGTCTTCGTTTTGTTTTGATTTCTTGTGCTTGTTCATGCCCGTTGCTCGAACCGTCCACCTACTATATAGTATCATCTACCTATATTCACCTATTATACAATAAATAAATCTTTTTGAAAAATAACCCTTTTGAAAATTAAAAAAAATTGAAAAGATTAAAAAAAATAAAAATAAATAAAAAGTGTTTCTTTTCTTTGATAACTTTTAGAAGAGATAAAATAAAATCGCAAAAATATTCCTTAAAAAAATCAAACTCTTCTATTCTGCCTCCTTGAGTTCTATCCAGGCACACTTACCTGGTAAAAGAAATAGTGTAGGTTTTCTTCCGAAAACCGATTTGTTTGATTCAGGGCTAGGATCCGGATTGCGGCTTTCTACATCAACAACCGTATTTTCTAAAAGCCGTAAACCGACTCTAGTGACCACTTATCAAAATGGCGCCATTGCCGGGGAGGCGTTAGAATTTTTTGATTTTTTTCGAATTTTTGTTATTTTCTTTCTTCTTTTTGTTTGGTTTTTCGTTGCTTTTTGTACGATTTTTCGTACGGCTTTTTCTCGATAGTCTTCTTGTTTCGTTTTCATATTTTTCTTTCGGCTTTTCTTACAATTTTCTCGACTCATCTCTCGGCTTTCTCCGCTAACTAATTTTTGCAGGGCATGCAGGATCGGCCGGCTTCTTAGGAAGCCGAATCAGTTGAAAGAGCAGTGGCCGGCTTCTTCTTCATGAGTCGGCTGCAGAGGGCAGATTTAGTTAGTGTAATTTTTGTAAAAGAGAGAGAAAGGGAGAGAAACTGTAAAAGATAATAAACAAGCCCCCCCCATTCTTTTTCGGGGTCTGATTCACCGAATACCGTTTATTCGAGGGATCAGAGCACCCACCACGGTTTTTCTCGCCTTATCGATTTTCCACGGCTTCTTAGATGCTTGCTTAGGTGTTTCCTTTCTATCTGATTGTGCCTACATAGCTAGTTTCAGGACTCGTAACCTAGGTGTATGATTTTAGGAATTTTATTAAAAAAATCGGCATACGTTCATTTGAAAAAACCCAAAAAAATTACAAAACCACAAAATAAAATCGGGACTGCTAAAATATCTGACTTTAAAAACCACAACGATTCATTTGTTTTGGGAGAGTTACCCCCACACAACTTCTCAGAGTGCGCGAGCGAGAGCCGACCCATAAGGTTAGAGCCCAAACCCTGTATTCCCCCAAAATACTACTTAGTTAATACACCTGATCACTGTTCCTCAGTGGGTACTCTCGGGTAGCCGAAAACGGTCCGGGTTTACTTAGCAGAGTGGGAGGTTTAGAGGACACTGCGTAAGGCTCCGTCCTCAAGTAACACGGGTAGCCAGAAACGGTCCGTACTTACTCCCATACTGGCTGAGTGCGAGTGATCTTCTGTAAGGACTCGGGCCAGTGTTTTGAAGAAACCATCAGGCACCTATCAGCTCGCTCAGCCTGCGATAACCGTGATACTTGTTTGCTAATTACAACCCTAAAACCGACAAGATAAAAGACCGAACTCTTACGGTCTTCATCGGGTTGAGTTGGTGAACATGGGGTTTGCTTTGTGTTTGCTTGCGGGACGTGAGTTTCCGCGGCTTTCACATTTTTCCATCTCCTTTGAATTGTAAAACATGCTCTCCTGATCAACCCTCTTGACATCGAAGACGACGTCTCGATGGCTTTTCTGCTCAGACTCCGTGAGCTTTCGACCGTCCACCATCGAGCGTACTTCTTCACAGGCTCAGGATGACTCTCTTCCCGAGCTGGTCCCATCTGATCTCGAGGAGAGTCAGACCCAGACTCCCTCACCTCCTGGCCAGAATATTGAGGCAGACCCTTGCCTCAATACATCATCTAGATCTCCAGCCGATTTTTCGCTGAGTTCTTACGAGAGCTTCTCTTTCACAGACAATCAGATGGCTCGCGGCAAAGGACCAGCGGTAGACGAGAGGCATCCAGCTGAGGAGCAGCATGAAGGAAGACCCGACGCCGCAGATGTTACTACGAAAATTCTCGATACACTTCAACAAATGAATATACAGATTCGAGAACAGTTTAGAGTTCAAAATGAACTGTGGGATGAAATAGCCGCACTGCGAGCAGGGGCCGGGAACCAGTTACCGCTTGCGATTCCCGCGACTTTACGGGATGAGTATGACCCGGGTGCTAGAACGCTCCACCTTTGGAATCGGCTACCTCCGAATCAAGGGCCATACAAGCTGAGACCGTCCTTCATTTCTTTGCTTCCCAAGTACTATGAGAATGCCGCAGAGGAGCCGTTTACCTTATTACAACAATTTGAGATGATTTGCGGTACGGCTTGTTACCCTGGAGTTACGCAGGAGGCTGTACGCCTCAAGGCCTTTCCCTTTGACCTAGTCGATAAGGCTCTTTACTCGCTGAGTCATCTGGGGAGGGAAATCTCTACATGGGACGATCTAAAGTCCACCTTCCTGCGTAAATACTTTCCTCTAGGAAGGACGAACATGATGAGGAGCCAGATCTCCAACTTTACGCAACTCCCGCACGAATCTTTCCATGAGGCATGGGATAGATTCAAGGACCTTACGGAGAGATGCCCGCATCATGAGATCCCGATGAAGGTGTTAGTTCAGAACTATTTTGGAGGACTCCAGCCGGATATACAGGGGCTCGTGTGTGCTGCATGTGGCGGAAGTTACTTGAATAAGGACGCCGAGTCAGTCTGGGCCATCTTCGAAGGGATGGCCGAGAACTCAAGAGTCGTGGACTCTACTCGGGCATTTCAGAAAGCCCCGCAGCCACCACATCACTGTGAACACCACAAGGTGGCTAACATCTCAGATTCCGAATCCAACACCAACATGGGATACATTAGCGAGAAGCTAATGTTGGTGGATGTGATTCAAAAGCAGGTCCAAGACCTACAGCCGGTGAGAGAGTTGGAGAAACTCTCATCTCTACCTCAGCAACTGAGTGATCTGTCGAAGAAGGTGTCTGACCTTCAGCTCCAGTATCAGCAGAGCCAGTCTTCTTCAACCACACAACCAGCACAGAGGATCTTATTCGCTCTGCCCACCCGTCCGATCCACTTCTTATAGAGCGAGTCAGAGACTCCGCAACATGATTGGCATGAGAATCAGTCACACGCCAATCCCGGCCAGATCACCAGCACCGCATAGATGGAGGTGGAGCCGCAATCCACTCTTGAGATCAACGGGATTTGGTATACTCCGAGTCAGCAGCCGAGTATACCGAATTAGCAGCAGCAGCCGTACGGTCATCCGCAGCATGGACGTCCAAATTTCCAGCATCGCCAGAGCTTCACGCCGCAGTAGTCTCATCCGAATGTCTATCATCAGAGACCACATGCATATCAGCACCCTGCTAACTATTCACAAAACTATCCTTATCAGCAGTCGCAGCAGTCTTCCTCCACACCTCAGCGATACTCCCAGCCTTCCACTTCTAAGCAATACACGCCAAGGCAGGAGATGGGAGCAAGCCAGGGCCACCACGCCGAACTAGATGTCTTCACAGGCCCAGGCACTCAACCAGATCATGGACATGCTGAGTACGCTCCAGATTGCGCACAAAACCGAGATGGAGTAGGTTAACCGTCGTCTGGACGAGTTAACTGCACCGAAGACCACTCTTCCAGCACAGCCTCAGATGAACCCGAACAACAAGAGGAGGCATCCAGATCAGGTAGACACTACAGGTAAGATCTCGTTTCCTGAATTTTTATCTAACTTCATTCATCTCAGGAGCGGTAGATCACCACAAGTACCTGTTGGAGTAGAGGAGAGGGCACCAGAGGAGCACGAGAAGATCCATGAGCCGCAAGAATCTGATGCTGAGGAGGAGAACAAGCACGATGATGAGGACCACCCTGCAGAATCAAGAGATAGGAGCGATGCCGACACAGTAGATATGGACACTGGGGAATCAGACGATGACATCACGCCAGATCAGGCAGAGAATCTCGAGAAAAATATTTCTTCCCCTGTCTTAGAGAGTTTTGTACATAATTCTGAAACTCTCAATGTACAAGTTGATTCAGAAATGAATAAAAATTCTGATTTTCTGACTCCTGACTTTGTTCCTTTTCCGGATGCCTTGTTTGAAAAAGGAAAGAAAAACACCAAAAAGAATGTTGTCACTCCAGAATCGGATCGATTATTGAAATATCACATCTTTCTGAAGATTCCACTCCACGATGCCTTGGATCATTTTCCTACGCTCAAGAATCAGTTGAGGAACAAATGTACTACACGCAGGAAAAAGAGATCACGAGTTGAGAAGCATATACTAACCAAGGCAACTTCGTGTGCGATTCGGAACAAGGTACCCAAGAAGAAGAAAGATTCGGGAGCTCACTATGTTAATTGCCAGATTGAAGACACTATATTCCATCGTACTCTCTTAGATAATGGATCTTCGATCAATTTACTTCCATCTTCTTTGCTTGATAAGCTCAAGCTAGGTCCTCTCTACAAATCACGAGCGATACTTCAGTTTGCAGATCGATCTGTAAAGAGACCTAGAGGTGTGCTGAGGAACATTATCATGACTGTTCAGGGATTGCAGTTTCCAGTGGACTTTACCGTCCTAGACATGACGTGCCCTACACAGTTACATCTTGCTCCAATCATTCTCGGGAGACCCTTCTTGCAGACAGCAAGAGCACTCTTTGATTATGATGATGGGAGAGTATCATTCCGCACCGACAACGGAGAGATACACATTGAGATGGAGAGAGGATGTAGTAGTCCCAGATCAGTATTGTCATTTACTTCAGAGGAAACCAGTCTTACAGAAGATTGTCAGCACATAGATGAGACACAATATCCTGTTCTTGAGAGCATTTATTTTGATACCCACGATATCC
Organism: Ottelia alismoides; assembly: GCA_037367405.1. NCBI lineage: Eukaryota > Viridiplantae > Streptophyta > Magnoliopsida > Alismatales > Hydrocharitaceae > Ottelia > Ottelia alismoides. The sequence continues at coordinate 515,432 of JAZKJV010004395.1, forward strand.
TACACGAGGACAGGGTAGATCACCTGGTACCTAGTTCTTCATATGATTCTTCACATACAGAGACATATTTCATATCAGATTCAGATGAGCAATCACCTACAGTAGATATCTCACTGCTGCAGATTGAAAGTACACATATTACAGCACAAGAGTCAATTGATTATATTGCACAGATCATACAGTCTATGCAGCGTAGAGAGTCGGATGGTGTGATGCTTACACATATAGACACCTTCTGTAGTCCGACTCCAGAGACGCATATTTCAGAAAAGAGAGCTATGACATGTACATAGTCCACTTATAGAGGAAGCTTTACTTTTTCAGTCAACGATCAATACGCGCATAAAAAGCAGGAAATTCAGTATGATCCTGGCTGAAGTGATCTATTTTGTACAGGAATCATGATAATCCTTTCATTTCATCTCATCCTGTACAAATTCTTTAGAGCCATTCGATTCTGGAAATCTACAACACTTGAACATTCTTCGTAGACCACAATCGTCCCCATTTTTGCTCGTCTTCTATGCTTAGGATACCAGATCCTAAGTATAGGGGGGACCAATTGTTTGCTGATTCACATTTTATATTTTGTTCTGATTCTTTTTGTATAGCCTTTTTTTTCACAAATCACTGGTCTCCGATTTTGGATACACTCTTTTCTATATTTAGGATGCCTTATCCTAAGTATAGGGGGGACCGAGTGATTTCGATGATTTCGTATTATTTATTCCTTTTGAACTTTCGTTATTTATTCTTTTCACTCAGTCATCCCGTTTTTGCTCTTCTATTATACTTACGATGACCTGATCGTAAGTATAGGGGGGTTTGACTGACTTGTGCTCTTTATTCTTTTTCACCCACTTTTACTTAGCACGAGTTATGTCCTCCTTTTTCTCTTTTGACACTATGAGGACATAGCACAAGCTAAGTATAGGGGGGGTGTATATATTTTATATATACTTTTGTCCATAACTCGTACTTTTATGTATTTTCTATATCTATAAAATCCATAAAAAGTGGGTAAGGGTTAATTTAAAATCCACTTATATATTTATTTATTACTTATAAAACCCTGGTAAATAAGCAAAATATGTTTAAAACTTGTATTTAAAATATGTAAATAATATGGACTTAAAATATGTATTTAAAATTTGTAAAATACTTATTTAAAATGTTATTTATTAAAACATGTGTAAAAACCATTTAATCCTTATAAAATCCTTTGTAGATAAAATTTGTAAAATACATTAGATATTTAATCTCTTGTATAAAAACTTGTTTATAAAAATCAGAAAATCCCTAAAAATTATAAAGTCCTAAAATTCATAAAAATTACAAAAGCCTTAAAATCCATAAAAATGAGTAAAATCCAGAAAATATACTTCACAAAAACATGGTTGCATTTGCATTCGCATTTTTTAGAATAATTTTGATTTCTGGAACTAAGGACTGAGTCTAGTCTAAAGGATGGAGCTTGATTACGACCTTTAACTCTCGTTGTAAGGAGCCTGGTTAGGATCTGGAATTTAGACTCTTCAGGTCTTTTGACTTAAAATCTTTGGGTTCCATAAGACCATATTCAGGAAATCAAGTCATATGTGCTTAAGTAGACCATTTGGAGTCATCCGTACAACTCTACACTAGTGAACCAATCTTGAACACATGCACTCCACACTTAGCTCGACTCGCATGGAGTTACGAAGGGCAGTACATCTTGGTAGTGCGTTTCTATCCTTGTCTTTGCGGCATTGACGTCTAACAACGGGAGAGATTGGGGTTGCGATAGTTGCTTCGGATGAAGGAAGGATCTTCTGACACAATTTTTCTAAGACCTCAAAAAAGGGACGGAATAAAAAGATGCCATATCCGTCGAGGCACAAAAAGATGAATGCAGTGGAAGCAAATTACAAAGTCAAAGCAAAGCAGAAGGCACCAAATAAGACCACAATGGTCCAAGCTTCCACCAAAAATGCCTGCACATCTTAGTGGAGACTCAGCTAGAGCGGTTGAGCTTCACAAGGAGATGTGTCTACACTGGTCGCACTCCACTTCTTTTCTCATTCTTCTACTTTCTCTCTATATTCGATTGTGGACATAGCAGAACTGAACTCCGAAGGGAATACCTCCCTCCCCGAGGAAAGAGTAGCGGGATGAGGAAGCCATAGAAGTGTATAGCCGGTATAGACGGTTTCTTCATTTCTCTAAGCAGGAAGAGCTAAATCAATTCACACACTGTACAAGTTGACTTCAAGGATGATAGAGTTTGCGATATAAATAAGTGAGTCTGAACTAGCCGATGAAGTGATCTTGAGTAAGGATTTGTGGAACTTGACGACTATTGAGGATAAAATCCTAATCCTAGTTAAGGTTCAGACAAAATGCTTGTTTCAGGCCCGATCGAGCTCTGTCCTTTGTCTGTTCTCATGAATTGGTTTAGGAAAACAAATTCATTCTAACTTTCTTTCTTTTTCACTTACTTTTCAAATAAGTGTTTGCTAAGGGACTAACAAAGTTTAAGTGTAGGAGGTTGATGAATCCATGATTCATTAACTTTTCTGTCGCATTTTATCTTAAAACCCCTAACAAATGCATGTAAATATTCATTAATTTCCATATTTTAATAAAACTTCATTCATATATAAATACTCACTTTTAACCATCAAAATCATGTAAATAAATAAAGAACCAAGAAAAAGAACAAATGGCATATTGAATATATGTATATATGTACAATATGACTTAAAATATAAATATAACTGCAAGGTATATTTATAGCCTAACCCCCGAGACCAAGTCAGCATGGATTGGTCGACAAGCCAAAAAGTAGGGGGAGATATGGAAAGAAAACCCTAAAAATAAATTAATACACACTCCATACACTTCCTACTATTTATAAAATAAATACAAATCTTCAAAGATTTTTAATTAATTCATATGTATATATTTTTCACTAAACTCTTTTCCTAATTATTTCTAAAAATATATACAAAATAAAAAAAATAGTTAAAAATATTACCCTGTATATATGCCAAGAAATCCAGCCTATAAATTGTCAAAATCTCAACTTCCGAATGTCATAACTTCCTCATACGAACTCAAATTTCACTCTACTCACCTTTAAAGTTCATAAAATAATATTCTCTAATTAATAAAGGTGGTTTCATCGAATTCGGAGTCCGTTTGCAAAAAGTCGGTTTTGGGACCAAAAGACAACGTGGTTTCTGGGCTATTTATTTCATATAACACACATTATTTATAGTTTTCTTAATTTTATAATTTTTAAAAAATTTCATGATCTTGTAATTTAATCCTAATTTATTTTAAAATTTTTGGAGTTTATTTATTATTTTAATAAAATCAAAAACCCTAAATTATAGGTATAAATGAACTGTATAACTTATACCCGTATTTATTAAGATATGAAAATTAACTTATTAAAATCCCCAAAAATTCACACAACCCTTATTTATTATTCTCATAATTAAGAAAATATAAAATTAATTTTTAATTATTTATTTATTAAATTAAAAATCTAAAACCTATTTATATATACATATTTATTAATATAATATTTATATTTTGAATAAAATTTATTATTTATAAAAAGTAATTAATCCATAAATTAGATAACTAATTTATTTATATTTCTTGTATTTAAACCTTTTTAAAATAACCTCAATTACTATTTATTATTGATTTTAGAAGTATTTAACAAGAACTGACCAACCAGGTGCTGACACTTGTCAGCACCTGGGTCATCTTCTTCAAGAATCTGTTCAGCCGGCTTGTTTTGACCGACCGACTTCACCTAATTATCCAGCTCTCCTCTTCACACCTTCAAGCGATCTAAGCCACTGATCTTCTTCCTCTAACAACCTACTCCATCGCCAGCCATTAGATCTTTCTTGGGGAGCACGAAATCTATCTATAAAAACCCCCAAAGATCCCCCATTGCAACTAACTCTCTAACCACCTGAAGCACCCAAGCTCCAGTGGCCGAACCCCCAACTTATCCGCCTTGCTCAGCCTCATCCCAGTGGTGACAACACTCGACGACCAGCTCGCGTGGAGGAGGGATCTTCGGAGGAGGTTCCAAGGCTGTTCGCCACCTTGCATTGTCGCACATCGCCGCGTCACACTCCAGCCAAGGTCATCCGTTGAGCTCAGTTCGAGGTAATATACCTTGATCTCCACAGACCTAATCTTTCATTTTCGCTTTAATTTCTCCTCGATATTTGTGTACCTATTAGCGCGATTAAGACGTCATTAGGACGCTTAATCATCATACTTAGACGCCCAATCGATTTCTCATCTATTTTTGTTTCGAATCTCTGCAAATCACGACACTTTTTGCTTACGATTTTCACGCCATTCCCAATAACTCTGGAAACTCCATGTTTTGAGCTTGCATCCTTTATCCCTTGAGTCGATTCTTTGTGAATCGAGCAAATAAAGCTCTTAATTGCAGGTCCATCTTCAACAAGGAGCCATTTATACTCAACTGGAACCCTTCATCTTCATGAAAATCAATTTCAAATATGGCGTGACCATCTGACCTTCAGACGCCATTGCAAAAGCGGACCACCATCTTCCTCGAGCCACCACCGTCGCTTCAAGCTACGTCCGATCGCCACCTACCGCGGGAGAGCTCGAGGGGTGGAGGAGCCACCCCTCTGACCCCGCTGGAGAGCCCAAGACACCGTCGTTTGCTCGGGAAAAGTCGGAGAAGACGCGCCCTTCACTAGCGAGTTCAACCTCTCAAGAACAGATTCAAGAACAGGCGAGGCACATGTGTGCGACACGTGGCGCACCCGCAGACGTCAGATCAACACGAATAATTCTAATCTGAACCATCAAAGCTGAAATGGTGGACATTTTGCATACTTAACCCAGAAAGCTTTCCAGAGTTAATTCCCGCTCCAGAACTTTTTAGAAATTACATTTAGTTCCCTCCGCAGGGACCTAAATGTAAAAATTGTTATTTTTCTTTCAAAACAGTCCCTGTAAAGGACCTATTTGCAGAGAAAGTTTAGTAGTTTTCTTGCGCTTATGTCCCTGGGCTGTAGGGGATCTTTGGACCTCGTTTAACTTCATTTCTTGTTGATTTCTTTAGGGTAGTTACGCAACTACCCCAGCTAGTTATTAAATTCCGTGTCTTTTTCTCTTGTTTTCATCGTGCTTTGATTTCCCGAAAACCATCTTCATTTTGTTTTGACTTCTTGTGCTTGTTCGAGCTCGTTGCTCGAACCCTCCACCTACTATGTAGTATCATCTACCAATATTCACCTATTATACAATAAATAAATCTTTTTGAAAAATAACCCTTTTGAAAATTAAATAAAAATTAGAAAAGATTAAAATCAAATAAAAATAAAAAATAAAAATAAAATAAAAAGTGTTTCTTTTATTTGATAACTTTTAGAAGAGATAAAATAAAATCGCAAAAATATTCCTTAAAAAAAATCAAAGTCTTCTATTCTACCTCCTTGAGTTTGACCCAGGCACACTTACCTGGTAAAAGAAATAGTGTAGGTTTTCTTCTGAAAACCGAATTTGTTTGATTCAGAGCTAGGATCCGGATTGTGGCTTTCTACAACGACTACCGTATTTCCTAAAAGCCATAAACCGACTTTAGCAACTGCTTATCAGTGATCTCACGAAGAAGGTAACCGAACTGCAACTTCAGTTTCAACAGGCTCAAGCTTCTTCAATTTCACAACCTGCATGGAGGTCTTTACCCGCTCCGCACACCCGATAGATACATTTCTTCTAGAACGAGCCAGAGACTCCGCAGATTGATTGGCATGAGGACCAATCTCATGCCAATTCTGGTCAGATCACCATTTCTTTGGACATAGATGTTGAGCCTCAAGCCACTCTTGAGATCAACTGAATATGGTATACTCCGATTCAGCAACCGAGTGTACCTCATCATCAGTCGCAACAATAGTATAGTCATCCGCAGCATGGATGTCCACACTTTCAACACCGACAGCCTTACACGCAGCAGCAGTCTCACCAGCATACATATCAGAGACCACATTCTTATCAGTATCATGTTGTACATTCATAGACACATCATTACCAGCAGTAGCAGTAGTCTTCCTTTACACCTCAGAGATCTTCTCAGCCTTACACTCCACAGCAACACATGCCAAAGAAGGGGCGAGTAGAAAGCCAGGGTCACCACATAGATTCTGAGATGTCTTCACAGGCCCTGACACTGAATCAGATCATGGATATGTTGAGCACGCTCCAGACTACACATAGAACAGAGATGAAGCAGGTTAACCGATGTCTGGATGAGTTAACCGCACCAAAGACCACTCTCCCAGCTCAGCCTCAGATGAACCCGAATAACAAAAGGAGGCATCCACATCAGGTAGACATCACTACATGTACGATCTCTTTTCCTGAATTTTTATCTAACTTCATTCGTCTCGGGAGCGGTATATCACCACAAGCACCTGATAGAGTAGAGGAGAGGGCAAACGATGAGGAGCAAATACATGATCAAACACATTCTGATTCGGAGGAGGAGAACTGTCATGATGATGAAGGCCACCATGATGATCAGAGAGAAGGGAGCGATGCAGAAATAATTGACATGGACACAGGCGAGTCAGACGATGATATCACGCCAGACCATGAAGATACTCCCAACACAAATTTTTCTTCCCTTGTTTTAGAGAGTTTTGTACATAATTCTGAAACTCTCGATGTACACACTGATTCTGATATGAATAAAAAGTTTGATTTTGTCATTCCTGATATTGTTCCTTTTCTCGATGCCTTGTTTGGAAAAGGAAAGGAAAACACCAAAAAGAATGTTGTCACTCCAGAGACCGAGCGATTATTGAAAGATCACATCTTTTTGAAGATTCCACTTCACAATGCCTTCGATCATTTTCCAATGCTTAAGAATCAATTGAAGAATAGATGTACCACGCGTAGGAAAAAGAGATCACGAGTTGAGAAGCATATATTGACCAAGGCAACTTCGTGTCCTATTCGGAACAAGGTGCCCAAGAAGAAGAAAGATTCTGGAGCTCACTATGCCACTTGTCAGATTGAAGATGACGCATTCCATCGTACTCTCTTAGATAATGGTTCCTTGATCAATTTGCTTCCATCCTCTTTTCTTGATAAGCTCAAGCTAGGTCCTCTTTACAAATCACAAATGTTACTTCAGTTTGCAGATCGATCCGTGAAGAGACCTAGAGGTGTGTTGAGGAACATTATTGTAACCATTCAAGGCTTGCAGTTTCCAGTGGACTTTACTATCCTAGACATGACATGCCATACATAGTTACACCTTGCTCCAATCATTCTCGGGAGGCTCTTTTTGCAGACAGCGAGCGCACTCTTCGATTATGATGCTGGGAGAGTATCATTCCACACAGATAATGGAGAGATACACATTGAGATGGAGAGAGGATGTAGCAGTTCCAGATCAGTACTGTCATTTACTTCAGAGGATACCAGTCTTGCAGACGATTGCCAGCACATAGATGAGACACAGTTTCTTGATCTTGAGAGTGTTTATTTTGATATCCACGATATCCTACATGAGAATAGGGTAGATTCACATGGTACCTAGTTCTTTAGATGATTGTTCACATACATAGACAGATTTCATATCAGATTTAGATGAGCAGTCATTTGCAGTAGACATCTCAATGCCGTAGATTGAGAGTACACATATTACAGCACGAGAGTCAGTTGATTACATTTCACAGATCATACAGACTATTCAGCATAGAGAGTCGGATGGTGTGATATTTACACATATAGACACCTCCTGTAGTCTGACTCCAGAGACGCATACTTCAGAAAAGAGAGCTATGTCACGTACAGAGTTCACTTACAGAGGAGGCTCTACTTGATCAGCCAAGGATAGTACGCACATAAAAAGCAGAAGACTCAGTATGACTCTGGTTGAAGTGATCTAATTTTGTACAGGACTCATGACTATTCTTCCACTTCATCTCATCCTGTGCAGAGACTTTTGAGCCATTCGATTTTTGATGTTCACAACACTTATACATTCTTCGTAGACCATAATCGTCCCCATTTTCGCTCGTCTTTTATGCTTAGGATACCATATCCTAAGTATAGGGGGGGACTGATTGCCCGATGATTGGCGTTTTCAATTTTGTTCTTTTTCTTTTGTATATTTCTTCATTTTCACAAATCATTGATCCTAAATTTTTGGTTACAGTCTTTTCTATACTTAGGATGCCTTATCCTAAGTATAAGGGGGACCGAGTGATTTCGTTGATCTCGTTTTCTCTAATTCTTTTGTTCCTTTGTTGTATATTCTTTTCCCTCAGTCACCTCGTTTTTTCTCTTCCATTATACTTACGATGAACATATTGTAAGTATAGGGGGGCCGACTGACTTTTATTCTTTTATTCTTTTTCACCCACTTTTACTTAGTACGAGTTATGTCCTCCTTTTTCTCTTTTGACGCTATGAGGACATAGCACAAGCTAAGTATAGGGGGCTGCGTATATATTGTATATATACTTTTGTCCATAACACGTACTTTTATATATTTTCTATATCTATAAAATCCATAAAAGTGGGTAAGGGTTAATTTAAAATCCATCTATTTATTTATTTACTTATAAAATCCTCGAAAATAAGTAAAATATTCTAAAATATGTATTTAAAATACATAATTTAAAATATGTATTTAAAATTTGTATAATACTTATTTAAAATCCTATCTACTAAAATATGTGTAAAGATCATTTAATCCTTGTAAAATTATCTGTATATAAAATTTGTAAAATACATTACATATTTAATTCAAATAAAATATATCTTGTAAAATTCTTGTACAAATACTTGTTTACAAAAATCAGAAAATCCGTAAAAAATACAAAGTCCTAAAATTCATAACAACTACAAAAGCCTTAAAATCCATAAAAATGAGTAAAATTCAGAAAATGTACTTCACAAAGCATTTTGCATTTGTATTCACATTTTTCATAATAAGTTTGATTTCTGGAACTAAGGATTAAGTCTAGTCTAAAGGATGGAGCTTGATTATGGCCTTTAACTTTCATTGTAAGGAGCCTAGTTAGGATATGGAATTTAGATTCTTTAGGTCTTTGACTTAAATCTTTGGGTTCCATAAGACCATATTTGGGAAATCAACTCATAGGTGCTTAAGTAGGTCACTTGGTGTCATCCGTACAACTCTACATCAGTGAACCAATCTTGGACACATGCACTTTGCACTTAGCCCGACTTGCATAGGGTTGCGAAGGGCAGTACATCTTGGTAGTATGTTTCTATCCTTGTCTTTGTAGCATTGACGTCTAAAGACGGGAGAGATTGGGGTTGTGATAGTTGCTTCAGATGAGGGAAGGATCTGCTGACACAATTTTTTCTAAGACCTCAAAAAAGGGACGGAACAAAAGATGTTATATCCGTCAAGGCACAAAGAGATGAATGCAGTGCAAGCAAATTATAAGGCCAAATCAAAGAAGAAGCCATCAAATACAAATATGACCACAATGGTCCAATCTTCCACCAAAAATGTATGCACATCTTAGTGGAGACTTTGCTACACCGGCAGAGCTTCACAAGGAGATGCGTCTACACTGGTCGCACTCCAGTTCTTTTCTCATTCTTCTACTTTCTCTATTCGATTGTGACATAGCACAAACTGACCTCAGAAGGGAATACCTCCCTCACTGAGGAAAGAGTAGCTGGATGAGGAGTCAATGGAAGTGTCTAGCTGGGATGGACAGTTTCTTCGCTTCTTTAAGCAGGAAGAGCTAAATCAATTCACACGCTGTACAAATTGACTTCAAGGTTGATAGAGTTTGCGATATGAATAAGTGAGTCTGAACTAGCTGATGAGGTGAACTTGAATAAGGATTTGTGGAACTTGAGGACTGTTGAGGATAAAATCCTAATCCTAGTTAAGGCTCCAACAAAATGCTTTTTTAGGCCCGATCGATCTCTGTCCTTTGTCTGTTCTCATAAATTGGTTTAGGAAAACAAATTCATTCTAACTTTCTTTCTTTTTTACTTACTTTTCAAATAAGTGTTTTCTAAGGGACAAGCAAAGTTTAAGTATAGGGGGTGATGAATTCATGATTCATTAATATTTCTGTCGCATTCTGTCTTTAAATCCTTAACAAATACATGTAAATATTCATTAATTTCCACCTTTTATCAAAACCTCATTCATGAATAAAAATGCAGTTTTATGCATAAAAACATGTAAATAAAAAAAAGAATAAAAATAAAGAAAAGAAAAGAAGGCATATTGTAAATATGTATATATGTACAATATGACTCAGAAAATATAAATATAGCTGTAAGATATATTTATATAACCTAACCCCCGAGACCAAGTCAGCATGGATTGGTCGACAAACAAACAAATAGTGGAGATAAGGAAACAAAACCATAAAAATAATTAAAGAAATACTCCACACACTATTCACTATTTATTAAATAATTATCAAATCTTCATTGATTTTTAGTTAACTCATATGAACATATTTTTCACCAAACTATTTTCCTACTTATTTCTAAAAATGTATATAAAAATATAAAAATAAGTTAAAAATATTATCTTGTATATATGCTAAGAAATCCAACTTTTAAATTGTCAAATTCTCAAATTCCAAACATCATAACTTCCTCATACGAACTCCAATTTCACTCTACTCACATTTAAAGTTCATAAAATAATACTCTCCAATTAATGGAGATGATTTCATTAAATCCGGAGTCCGTTTGCAAAAAGTCGGTTTTGGGACCTAATGACAAAAGGGTTTGTGGGCTATTTATTTTATTTAGAACACAATATTTATAATTTTAATAATTTTATAATTTCTAAGTTTTTTCATGATCTTATATTTTCATCATAATTTATTTCTGAATTTCTGGAGCTTATTTATTATTTTAATAAAATCCAAAACCCTAATTTATATATGAAATTGAACTATACGACTTATACCTGTATTTATTAATATCTCTAAATTATTTTATTAAAATCCACAAAAATTCATAGAGGTATTATTTATTATTCTAATAATTAAGAAAATATAAAATTGATTTATAATTTATTATTTATTGAATTAAAAATTCAATACTTATTTATTAAGTATTATTTATACCTATTTATTAATATAATATTTATATTTCGAATAATATTTATTATTTACAAAAATTAATTATACCATAATTGAGATAATTTAATTCTCTTTATTTTTCGTTTATATACATATTTAAAATAAGGATATTTATTATTTATTATCTAATTTATACTGAATTTTCAACATCTGGCCAACCAAGTGCTGACACGTGTCAGCGCCTAGTTCTTCTTCTCCAAGAAGTCGGTGCAGCATTCGGTTCCACCGGCCGTTCTTCAACGATTTCTCCCGCTTCATTCCTAACCTCTTCGATCGATCTTAATCCTCCATTACTTTCCCTTAACTACCCTAACACACGCCTACCATTGGATCTCTCCTAACTCCTTGCTGATTCACCTATAAATGTCTCTAAAGATGACACATCTAAACAGACTTTTCCAACTACCAGAACTCTCCAGTTCCAGTACCGACCCTCCTTCTTCCAAGCTTCGTGCCGGCTGACTACGACGGTGACAACGCCCATCCGCTGTCCTGCGTGGAAGACGAACGTCGGAGGAGAAGCTCCAGGGTGAACACTCGCCTTGCATCGTAGCCCAGCGCCACGTTAAGCTCCGAGAAGGATCGACCGTCGAGCCACTATCAGAGGTAATACACCTCTCCTCCCAGATCTATTCCTCCACCTTTGAAATTTTCTTTCTCAAGTTTTGTGCCATGTTTAGCGTAGGTAATTACGTAATTAGGTTACTAATCAACCTTCTTAGATGCACCATTAATTCACACCCCAATTTTGTTTCAAAATCCAACAAATTCGTGTCTCATCTTTTGCTACTTTTCACAACCTTTTTCATTAATCCTGGAAACTTAATTTTGAAGTTTGCAAATCTTTAACTTGTTGGCTGATTCTCGCATGAATTAAGCACCCAAATTATCGTTTGCAGGTTCATACAACATCTAGAGCAACAACATCTTCAATTGGAGCTTGAAAATCCAAAGAAAGGAGTCAACAATCATCCTCATCATTAAACTCCAGGATAATCGGACCGTTCTCTTCATCAACAGAGAACCGTCACCTTCCGCTGCCAATGGAGGAGCTCTACCGCGGGCGAGCTCAAGGGGTAAAGGCGTCACCCCTCAGGCCCCGCCGGAGGCCCAAGCATCACGTCGTTCGCTAGAGAAAACTCGGAGAAGAAGCCATCACCGTCAGTTGCGTGCAAGACCTGAAGAACAGCAAGAACCCTAGGTCGCACAGGTGTGCGACACGTGGCACTGACGAACGGCCCTGATCAAGCCCCAACTTCTAATCCTGGCCATCAACCTGAAGCGGTGGAAATATTGCACAATAAATCCAGCAAAGTTCCAGATTTTAACACGCACCCCAAACGTTTCAAGAAATTACAATTAGGTCCCCGTAGGAGACCTAAATGTAATTCCTTAATTTTCTTTTCATTTCAGTCCCCACAAGCACCTTTTTGTAATAAAATAATAACTTTTCTTAGCAGTTATGCCCCTGGCTTGTAGGGGATGTTTGGACCTTGAATTTTTCGTATTTTTCCGCGATTTTTTAATGGTAGCCGGATAACTACCTGAGACAATTTTCTATTATTTTTTCAAGTTTTTTCGTCGTTTCATTGTGTCGATTTGATTTTCGACAATTTTGTTAGTTTTGAGACGGATTTCTTTTCAGTTTCTTTCTTTGTAAAATCAAGAATAAAGAGGATTTTTCTGGAATTTCTTCCTTGTCTCAAAAACCACAATTTTAATATTCTGCCTCCTTGAGTTTGACCCAGACACACTCACCTGGTAAAATAATTAGTAAACGATAAAACAGGAGAAGAAGCCGCTTCACTTTCTCTCTTTCCTATTTTATCGAATTTTTTGTTTGATCAATGTGGTTCCCTCTTTGCGGCATTTTCTCTACACTGACATTTTAAACCGTAGGTCGGAACTGCATTATCAGCGGTGAAGGTGGTGGATCGGCCAACTATATCTGGAAGCTTTGAGCTCAGGATTGATTTTTTTGGAAACGGTGATCTTTGAGGTGATTTTATAGGCGATTTATGGAGGTTTGTTAGTAGATTAAGGGTGGCGTGAGAGAGTGTGGTTGGAGGTGTAGAATCGAGGGTTTAGAATGGAAGAGGAAATTAGGAGTTAGCTTGGTAAAAAAGGCAATGTCAGATGGTTGGAACAAACTCGTCGCCTGGCTTCTTAGGGAAGAAGGTCCAAGGTGATGACACGTGTCAACATCTAGTTGGCCAGGTTCAGGAAATCCGTTATTAAATAGGAACTAAATAGTGAATAGCATTATTTTAAATAAGTATAAAAACAAAAAATGTAGATAATTAAAATATCGAAATTATAGTATAATTATTTTTAATGAATAATAATTATTTTATGAAATATAAATATTATCTTAATAAATGAGTATAAATAATACTTAATAAATAGGTGTTATATTTTTAACTTAATAAATTAATAAATAGTATATTAATTTAGTATTTTCTTAGTTATTAGGGAAATAAATAAACTATATACAAATTTTTGTGGGTTTTAATAAATTAATTTAGATATATTAATAAATACAAGTATAAGTTATTTAGTTCATTTATACCTATAAATTAGGGTTATTTATTTATTTGAAATAATAAATAATCTCCAAAAATTATGATAATATTAGCGTTAAAATACAAGATTGAGAAAACAATTAGGAAATATAAAAATCATTAAAATAATAAATAATATAGTCTAAAGAAATTAGATAGCCCAGAAACCCAGTTGTGGTTAGGGCCCAAAATCGACTTTTTGCAAACGAATTCCGATTTTAGTGAAATCACCTTCGTTAATTAGAGAATATTATTTTATGAACTTTAAAGTGAGTATAGCGAAATCAGAGTTCGTATGAGAAAGTCATGATGTTTGGAAGTTTGGATTTTGAGAATTTACAAGTTGGATTTCTTGGCATATATAGAAGGTAATATTTTTACTTATTTTTATATTTCTATCAATTTTTAAGAAATAATTAGAAAAAGAGTTTGGTGAAAAATATGTTCATATGAATTAATTAAAAATCTTTAAAATTTTGATATTTATTGGATAATGGAGAATGTATGAAGTGTGAAATTAATTATTTTTATTTGTTTTCTTCCTTATCTCCCCCTACTTATTTATTTGTCGATCAATCCATGCTGACTTGTTCTCGGGGATTAGGTTATAAATATATCTTTCAGTTATATTTATTTTTACAGGTCATATTGTACATATTTACATGTCTACAATTTGCCTTTATTTTTATTTTCTTTATTTTTATTCTTTTATTTATTTACATGATTTTAATGCACAATAATGAATATTATTCATGAATGGGATTTTGTTAAAAAAAATGAAATTTAATGGATATTTACATGTATTTGTTAAGTGTTTTAAGACAAAATGAAGACATAATGTTAATGAATCGTGATTCATCAACCCCTTATACTTAAACTTTGCTAGTCCCTTAGCAAACATTTATTTGAAAAAAAGGGAAAATGAAGAAAGTTAGAATGAATTTGTTTTCCTAAACCAATTCGTGAGAAAAGATAAAGGACAGAGCTTGATCGGGCATGAAAAAGCATTTTTGTCAGAGCCTTAACTAGGATTAAGATTTTATCCTCAATAGTCCTCAAGTTCCACAAATCCTTGTTTAAGTTCACCTCAACAACTAGTTCAGATCCACTTATTCATATCGCAAACTCTATCAACCTTGAAATCAATTTGTACGGTGTGTGGATTGTTTTAGCTCTTCCCGCTTTGAATGAAGCAAAGAAACCGCCTATGCCAGCCATACACTCCTATTTTTTTCTCGTCCAGCTACTCTTTCCTCAAGGAGGGAGGTATTCCCTTCTGAGGTCAGTTCGTGCTATGTCCACAATCGAATATAGAGAGGAACTAGAAGAATGAGAAAAGAACTGGAGTGCAACCAGTGTAGACGCATCTCCTTGTGAAGCCTAGCCGGTGTAGCTAAGTCTCCACTAAGATGTGCAGCCTTTTTGGTGGAAGCTCGGACCATTGTGGTAGTATTTGTATTTGGTGGCTTCTTCTTTGAATTGGATTTGTAATGTTGCATGCACTACATTCATCTCTTTGTGCCTCAACGGATATAGCATCTTTTTGTTCCGTTCATTTTTTGAGGTCTTGGAAAATTGTGTCAGCAGATCCTTCCCTCATCCGAAGCAACTATCGCAACCCCAATCTCTCCTATCTTTAGACGTCAATGCCATAAAGATAAGGATAGAAATGCAATACCAAGATGGATTGCCCTTCGCAACTCCATGCAAGTCGAGCTAAGTGCAAAGTGCTTGTGTCCAAAATTGGTTCACTGATGAAGAGTTATACAGATGACACCAAGTGTTCTACTTAGGCACTTTTCGAGTTGACTTCCCAAACATGGTCTCATGGAACCCAAAGATTTAAGTCAAAGACCTGATGAGTCTAAATTCCAGTTCCTAACTACGCTCCTTACAATGATCTACAAAAGCCGTAATCAAGCTCCATCCTTCAGACTTCCCAATCTTTAGTTCTAGAAATCAAACTTATTCTAAAAAATGCTAATGCAAATGCAACCATGTTTTTGTGAAGTATATTTTCTGAATTTTACTCATTTTTATGGTTTTTAAGGATTTTGTAAATTTTATTGATTTTAGACTTTACACATTTTTTATGAATTTTGTGATTTGTATGAATATTTTTTATGTTCAAGAACTTTACAAGATAATTTACCCATATTTTACTTGGATTAAATAACTAATAGATTTTACAAGTTTTATATACGGGGTATTTTACAAATTTTTCGTGAATTTTACACATATTTTAATATATAGGATTTTAAATAAGAAATTTAGAATTTTTTTACTTATTTACAAGTATTTTATAAATAGTTTAAATAGGTGGATTTTAAATTACCCTCACCTACTTTTATGAATTTTATAGATATAAAAATACACAAAAATACGAGTTATGGACAAACGTATATATAAAGTATATACGCACCCCCTATGCTTAGCTTGTGCTATGTCCTCATAGCGTCAAAAGAGAAAAAGGAGGACATAACTCGTGCTAAGTAAAAGTGGGTGAAAAAGAGTAAGTGATGTGAAGTCAATCACCCCCCCATACTTACGATCAGACTATCGTAAGTATAGTAGAACAAAAATGAGGTGATTGATGGAAAAAATATACACCCGAAAGAACAAAAGGAGAAAGAAAAATGAAATCATCGAAATCACTCGGTCCCCCCTATATATAGGATAAGGCATCCTGTGTATAGAAAAGAGTATGGCCAAAATTAGGGACCAGTGATTAGAGTAAAAGAAAGGATATACAAAAGACAAGTAAAAAGAACAAACATCGAAAACAAGAATCAGCGAGCAATAGGTCCCCCCTATTCTAAAGATCAGGTATCCTAAGCATAGAAGATGAAAAAAAATGGGGACGATTTTGATCTATAGAGGATATATAGGTATGTACTCCAGAAAATCGTATAGCTTCACAAGTCTCTGTACAGGATGAGATGAAGTGGAAGAGTAATCATACATCTTGTACAAAATAGATCACTTCGACTCAGGCTAGATGATCAGTGGTCTCCATGAAGTGCTTCACCATCTGCCCATTTACTGTAAATGGTTCTGCACCAGGTGACACATCTAATATAGCAATACTACCATTGTCGTGCACCGTTCTGACTACATACGATCCTTCCCAATTGCTCTTCAATTTACCAGGAAAAATTCTTAATCGTGAATTAAACAACCAAACTTTCTGCCCAGGAACAAAGTTCTTGTGTCAGATATGTTTGTCATGCCATCGCTTCACTTTTTCCTTGAAATGAGGGTGTTCTCATATGCCTGATTCCAATCTCTACTTACTCATTCAGATCTAACTTTCTCTTGGCTCACGCTCTATGTATCTTTAATGAAATTTCTTTGATAGCCCATTCAGATTTGTGCATGGTCTCTACAAGAAAATGGCATGGCTTCCCGTAAACTAATCTGAACAGTAAGGTACCCAAGGGAGTCTTATATGCAGTACGATAATCACAAAGAACTTGGTCTAGAAGCTGTGACCAGTTCTTCCTATCTGGTCGTACTAATTTCTGGAGAATAGATTTCACCTCCCTATTTGAAACTTCAGCCATGTCGTTCGTATGTGGGTGATAAGGAGAAGCTACTCTGTGATCAATAACATAACTCTTTACTAGCTTTTTTACATCCATATTGATGAAATGGCTACCCCTGTCTGAAATGAGAATACGTGGAATACCGAACCATGAAATAATGTGTTCGCTTAGGAACTTGCATACGGTCTTATTCTCAATTGTTCTTGTGGGTATATCCTCCACCCATCTGCTAACATAATCTACAGCGAGAAGTACGTACTCAAAGCCATTGCTGGAGGAAATGGTCCCATAAAATCTATACCCCATGCGTCAAAGATCTCACAAACGATAACAGGTCTCATAGGCATGGCATCTCGAGCACCAATTGTCCCTATGTCTCTCTGACATTCTGGACAACTCTTCACGAATATGTAGGCATCTCTAATAAGAGTTGGCCATCAAAATCTGCTCTGAAGTACCTTCTGCGTTGTTCTCTTCCCCGAATGATGTCCTCCTGCCACTGAGGAATGGCACAGAGTGAGGACACTATTGCATTCCTCTTGAGGAATACATCACCTGTAGATACAATATGATACTTCACAAAAAAGAATCGAATCCTCTCAATGGTAATATCATGCCTCGGAAACTAGCCTATCGACTCGGTCTTTCGACCAACCTTGTGGACTCCTCTGTGTAACCAGAAAGTTCACTATGTCTGCGTACCAGGGATGTTCTGTAACGCAAAAGATGCTCTCATCTGGAAATCTCTCTGCAATCTCCATCATGTAATCATCTGAAGGTTTCTCTATCTGTAATCAAGAGAGGTGATCAGCTACCATGTTCTTTACCCCCAGGTTTGTCTCTAATATTTGAATCAAACTCCTGGAGTAAGAGAATCCATCTGAGAAGGCGTGCCTTAACATCCTTCTTTTCCATTAAAAATCATATAGTTGAGTGATCAGTATATACCGTGATTTTAGAGCCAAGAAGATAAGATCTGAATTTGTCTAAAGCAAACGCTGTTGCCAACAGCTCTTTCTCTGTTACTGTGTAATTGCATTGTACATCATGTAGAGTGCGGGTGGCATAGTGGATGGCAACTGGAAGTTCATTCCTTTGTTGTCTTAATATAGCCCCGACCGCAAAATATGAAGCATCCATCATGATCTCAAAGGGTAGAGACCAATCGATCGACTGTAGGATAGGAGCACTGATAATCATTTCTTTTAGAGTGAGGAAGGTATGAAGACATTTATCATCTAACAAGAACTCGATGTCTTTGCCTAAAAGTTCAGTTAATGGTCGGGCAATCTTAGAGAAGTCCTTAATAAATTGTCGGTAAAAGCTGACATGCCCCAAAAAAGACTATAACTACTTTATGTTGGATGGTGGATCGAGTTGTTTGATGGCATCCACCTTGGTAGGGTCAACCTCCATGCCTTACTTGGAGATGACGTGCCCCAACACGATCCCGTTTATAACCATAAAATGGCTCTTTTCCCAAGAAAGAACGAGATTGACCTCACAACATTTCTGAAGAACCTTGTCTAGGTGCGTTAAATAATCATCAAAGGACTCACCATAGACCGAAAAATTATCCATAAAGACCTCGAGAAAATCACCGACCATTTCTACAAAAATGGCAAGCATGCACCTCTAGAATGTAGCGGTGGCAGTGCACAATTAAAAGGGAATCCGTCTAAAGGCATATGTACCGAAAGGACATGTGAAGGTGGTCTTCTCCTTATATTCAGTGGCAATAGTAACCTGATTGTATACAGAGTAACCGTCTAAGAAGCAGAAGTACTCCTTCCCTTCCAACCGTTCTATCACTTGGTCTATAAAAGGCAATGGGAAGTGGTCCTTCGTTGTCGCGGCGTTCAGTTTTCTGTAATCCACACATACCCGCCACGACGTGGTTACTCTCTTTGGAATCTCCTCTCCACTCTCATTCTTAACCATCTGAATGCCCGACTTCTTCGGGACAACAGACAATGGGCTAACCCATGTAGAGTTGGAGATAAGATAAATAAAGTTGGCGTCACACCATTTCGTGATCTGTTTCTTGACAACATCACGTAAGATGAGATTCAACCTACACTAAAACTCTCTGGAAGGTCTGCTGTCATGATAAAGATAGATATGATGAGAACACAAAACATGATTTATCCCACGGAGATCGGATATAGTCCGCCCAATGGTCGTTCATTTCTTTCAATTACCTCCATCAAACGGGATTCTTGTTCATCGATCGAATATGCGTTGATAATGATTGGAAACTGTCGGTGTGGACCCACAAGGAAAGCATATTTCATGTTTGGTGTAAGGGTCTTCAGCTCAGGTAAGGTCAGATCTGGATCTGCGATATCATCTTCTGATTGAGTAATGGGATATGTGTTGTTGATGGATGTTTCTGCCTTAAGGTTTTTCACAATATGAACGTTTTCTAGAGTCGGACTACAGAAGATCTCTAGAACATCATCCGACTTGCTATCGTGCTCTTCTTCAGAATGATTAGACGAAAATAATTTGGCTAAGTAAAAATCAGTCTCCGGATCATCTGAGGTGGAGGGATTCTGTAAATGTTTTGAATCTAAAATATCTGCAATGAAGTCCTTGTATTTCTACTCCATGTGATCTTCACCCTCCATGCTGAAATAAAGAGTTCCGTCAGAAGAGCTTCCAGTTGAAGTCTCGGACCCATCCTCTTCTAGGATATATTTGGTCTCTACTTGATACATGTCGAGGTCGTCAAGGTGAACCTCATCCATGTAATCACAGGTGGCTAAGGAACTCAAAGCATCAGAACTAGATGTAGACGCGACACTAGATGATTCTCTCACCATCTCTATATGTACCCTCTCTCCCTTGGCACGAAAAGATACCTTCCCTGTATCATAATCGAAAAGGGTTTTTGCGGTCTCCAAGAAAGGCCTTCCAAGAATAATCAGGGTAAGGTATAACTGTATAGGGCATTCCATGACCAGAACAGTAAAGTCCACTGGGAATTGCAGACCCTACACAGTTACGATAACGTTCCTCAAAATGCCCCTAGGTCTCTTTATGGATCTATCAGAAAACTAGAGGATCGAACATTATTTGTAAAGAGGACCTAACTCGAGCTTGTCGAGTAAACAAGATGGTAAAAGATTGATAGAGGAACAATTATCAAGAAGAGTGCGATGGAATGCGGCTTCTGAAATCTCGCATCTGACATAGTGTGCTTCTGAGTCCTTCTTCTTTAGAAGTCTGTTCTGAATCACGTAGGAGGTTGCCTTGGTCAAAATATGCTTCTCTATTCGGGACTTCGTCTTCCTATGTATTGTACATCTATTTTTCATTTGTTGCTTAAGCGTAGGGAAGTGATCCAAGGCATCATGGAGCGGGATTTCAAAAAGATTTGATCTTACAGTAATTTCTCGGTATCTAGAGTAACATCATCCTTTTTGATTTTTTTTCAAGCTTTTCCATACAAAGCATCGGGAAAAGGGAAAACTTCAGGAAAAACAACATTTTTATTGATATCGAGATCATCTTATACATCGAGAGTTTCAAATTTATCTACAAAAATCTTTAAAATAAGAAAGGAAACATCAGCTTCAGGCGTTTCTTCATGGTCTGGCGTGGTGTCGTCATCTAATTAGCCTAAGTCCATATCGACTGTCTCAGCATTGCTTCCTTCTCCCTGATCATCGAGTGGTTAATCCTTATCGTTGTGGTTCTCCTCCTCAACCCATGTATCATGGTATGGCTTTCGTTCATCATCCTGTACCATCTCCTCCTCTCAAACAGGTGTTTATGGTGATCTACCGCTGCTGAGACGAATGAAGTTAGATAAAAATTTAGGAAAAGAGATCACACATGTTGTGTCGTCTACCTGATCTGCGTGCCTCCTTTTGTTGTTCGAGTTCATCTGAGGATGTGCGAGGAGAGTGGTCATGGGTGAGGTTAACTCATCCAGACGATGGTTAACTCGCTCCATCTCAGTCTTGTGCACGATCAGGAGCGTGCTCAGCATGTCCATGATCTGGTTCAGTGCCAGGGCTTGCGAAGATGTTTCTGGTTTGGCGCAGTAACCCTGACTCTCAACACTCTCTTGTCACTGCATCTACTACAGCAGAGTGTACTACTGAGGAGATCGTTGTGGCGTATATGGATATTGTTGCTGTTGCTAGTGATAATTGAGCTATGATTGCGGAGCAGGATGATGAACATAATGTGGCCTCTGATAGACATTCTAGTGAGATTGTTGCTGTGTGTAGTACTGACGGTGCTGATAGTACTGACGTCCATGCTGTGGATAGTGTTGCGGCTGCTGTTGGTGATGTACGTTCGGAGAAGTAAACTGTGAAGCTGGCTGAATCGGAGCGTACCATATTCCATTGAAATTAAGAGTGGCTTGAGACTCAACATCAATGTCTCCCGGGATGGTGATATGGTTGGGATTGGCATGAGACTGTTCCTCAGGCCAATCAATCTGCGGAGTCTCCGGCTCGCTCTGGACGAAATGGATCTGTTGGGTGGGAGGAGCAGGCAAAGATCTCTGAGTAGGTTGTACGGTCAAAGAAGCTTGAGCTTGCTGATACTGAAGATGAAGTTCTTTCACCTTCTTCGTAAGATCACTCAACTGCTGAGGCAGTGATGAGAGTTTCTCCAACTCTCGCAGCGGCTACAAGTCCTGAACTTGCTTCTGAATCACATCCACCAACATTAACTTCTCGCTGATATATCCCATGTTGGTATTGGATTCAGAGTCTAAAATGTTCGCCACCTTATGATGCTCTCGGTGATGCGATGGCTGTAGGACTTTATGGAATGCCCGAGTAGAGTCGACGACTCTCGAATTCTCTACCATCCCCTCAAAGATGGACCAGACAGACTCGACATCCCAATTCAGATAGATGTCGCCACATGAGGCACTTACAAGCCCTTGTATATCTGTTGGAGTCCTCCAAAATAGTTATGAACAAGCACCTTCAATGGAATATCATGTTGAGGATATATCTCGGTAAGATCCTTAAATCGATCTCATGCCTCGTGAAACGATTCGTTCAGCAACTAAGTAAAGTTGGAGATGACTCCTCATCATGTTTGTCCATCCGAGAGGAAAAAAATTACGTAGGAACATGGACTTCATGTAAGTCCATGTAGAAATCTCTCCCCCCAAATGACTGAGCCAGTAAAGCGCCTTATCTGCTAAGGCGAAGGGGAAGGCTTTGAGGCGAATGGCCTCCTGCGTAACTCCAGGGAAATTAGTCGTACCACATATCATCTCAAATTGTTGCAAAAAGGTAAACAGCTCCTCTGTGGTATTCCCATAGAACTTGAGAAGCAATGAGATGAATGACGGATGTAACTCATATGGTCCCCGATTCGGTGGCAACCGAATCCAATGATGTAGAGTCCTGGCACCTGGATCATACTCATCTCTGAGTGTCGCGGGAACCACGGTAGGTGGCAGTGGGTTCCCGGCTCCTGCTCTGAGCGCAGCGATTTTAGCTCGCATCTCATTCTGCACTCTGAACCGGTCTCGAATCTGAATATTCATCTGCTGCAACATATTGAGAGTCCTTGTTGTGATATCTGCAGCTGGATCCATGTTGGACATGCGAGCCCACGGCGAGCCATTATGCAATAAATGTTATTGCAATTCACTCCTTAATCTGAAATAAAGAGTACATAGTTTGCATAATAGGTCCCTTAGTACAATTAGGGTTATGTACCATGGCCATCTTAATGATCATACAGCTGTTGATTAAATTATTGAATCATAGAGGCTGGTGCTTAGATGAATATCTAATGAGTTAGATTGAGGACTCATCAAGCACCGTCAAATGATTATTAAGAGATGATTTCCAGCTTGAGTAGGAGATGGCAATCCTTTCTCAGTTAGGCTGATATCTGACCGACTTCTTGATGCAGGTCCTCTGCATAGGAATAGAGATTCGGAGGTGTCAGATTAGTTAGGTCAAAGAGTTGACTTAACGAGATCGAGATAACCAAAGTCCTATATCATATGCTGTCATGATAAAGGCACACATCCTCTGACCAGAGACAGATGTGTTACTATATGTCTGAGTATGTACATTTGGCAGACCAATAGGTTGATGGCCTAATCAAGGTCTATACACCGGCGCGCTGGTGTGCATATAAGGGCATATGAGTAATACGATCTCTCAAAGGGATCATACAGGTTCACTACTGAACCGGAAGACATGAGCTCACTCATGAGATATTGGGAAGAATCAAATTCCGTGCGCACGGTCGTCTCGCTTTGGAAGCTTGACTGAATTTGTTGGTTTGATATATACTTTTGGAAAGTATATAATCAAGACCTAGGTATGATATATGCTTTTGGAAAGTATATGATCAATACCGACTCCCAATGATCGAATGAGAAACTTACTGATAAAACCATGAAGTAGACAGTACAAAGTTGATCCAATACTTCGGGTTTAATCTGGGTTTTCTAGTATGCAGGATGTACAGGTATTAGGAATACCTGAGGGTGATGTGATCATAAACAATTGTATAACCATGACGCTTCCATTCCTAGGGAGTGATGAAACGGGTCTGGATTTTAGTGACTCCTCTCAGTAGAGAAGTAATCTTATCTTAGTCCAATTATTGGACATTGATTAGAAATGATTCAGATGCAATGAGAAGATTAGATTTGCGGTCTTGATTTAATCAAGCATCTATGGGAGGCCCGCGATCTGGATATGAGATATGATCTCAATATCCATGTCACTATTCGTGGAACAATACATTCGCCTTGTCCTTATCTCCAAGTATTCGCGGAGAAAGCGCATTATCCTTGAGAGAGTTCATGGATAATTCTATTGTTGATATATGTATCCGAGCATTGAGAAAATGGATAATTAAATGTGATTTAATTATCATGAATAATATGAATTTGATTCATATTATAAGGAGAGTTATCATAGATAATTAAATGTGATTTGATTATCAAAAGATGTAGATAATGTGAATGTGATTCATATTATTTGAGTACATGAGAATAAGTTATCCAATATAATTAAATATGATTTAATTGTTATGGATAAGAATAATGTGGATAGAAATATCCAATTATTCATAATATATTATAAATGTGATTTATAATGTATTAGAGAGAGTTAATTATAATTTACATGTGTTGATTAATTATTATGTGTATTGGATACACATTGTGTAATTAATTGACAATGTAAATTATATGTTGTCTTGGGTTGTGAATTTGATTCACAATTTTTCTATGGCAAGATTGCAATATTCTCAAATATAATTGTGAATTATTTTTGAAGAATAAAAAACCAACAAAAGTTGTTGGAAATAAATAAAGAGAGAATTTCCATGGAGATACGCAATCTCAAGAATTATCATGAGATTGCCCTCCATTAGGAAAGGGGTGGGCGGCACCCATGTCCTATTTGGAATGGGTGGCCGTCCACCATGTTATACATGGAATTGTGATCTCCATGTATGTATTCTCTCCTTATTTATTGGTTTGATTTAGGACTAATTTATATTTGATTTTGTCAAATATATTTTAACCTAAATTTGTTGGTTTTACCAACAACAATCTTGACCATTGGATTGACATAAATCAATCTCATCCATTGATTTTATATGCCCCATGGATTGAGATCCATGGATCCCAAAACCCTATAAATAGAGAGGCATACCCATGCTCTCTCTTTACACATAATGCTTGAGAAGCATCTCTCTCTCTCTCCCTTTCTCTCCAGAGGTCAGCCCTCTCTCTCCCTCTCATGGCCGTCCACCATGGATGCCATGGAGAGGTTCTCCATCGCCGCGGCATCGTCGTTATGCTGCCCATTCTTCTGCTCGTGGATCTTCATCTCCTTCGGTGCGCCTCGCTCGTGAAGAAGACGTCGGATCTCGTGTGTCGAGATCAGGAGATCCACCGCTTGGATCATCAACATGGATTGCGAGAAGCACGCGGTTCATCCCCGCGCTCGCAAGCGTCTCCTCCGTCGGATCGGACTTGAGACAGGAGGTCTCTTCGTTTAGAGACTTGATCGCAACCACACTTCAAGAGGTAATCCTATTACTTGTTTGTGGTTTAGACGAAATGATCCGAGAAGTGTTCTTGGATCATGTGGTTTCGTCGTATAAAATTTTTTTAAATTCCGCTGCATCGAGCAACTAGTGCGACTAGTCGCTCCTCGTCGTATTCGATACGACACTCACGCTTCCGTGATGCGCTTGAGGATCTAACCATATCCATCAAGTGGTATCAGAGCCTTAGGTCGATAGTTTCGAATATGATTCGCTAACCGAGGACGACTTGGGTTCGTTATGGTCGCGAAAGTTTTTATCGCATTTGATTTCGCAGATCTGTTTAATGTAATTTTTCGGCCATGTTTAAATTGTTTAAACACGAAAATAGCACTTGGACTTTGTTCCCCATTAAATAAGGAAACCATAGGATCTGAGTTTGCGTAAATCGGATTTCGTATGCTCGAGATATGGTCGTTTTAATGAACATGTATGCACTGTTGCGGGAACTGTGAATCTGAACGTGATTAAAATGTTAATTACTGTTTAGACTTGCCTCGAAATATGTGAAACATCATAGGTTCTGTCCTATATCAAATTAGCAAACTTTAGAAATTGACTTTGCTTAATTTGGATTTAATATGATTGAGATATGCCAATTTTAGTAAGTAGGGGTCACTGCTGAAATTGCTTTCATAATCAAGAACCATGTGATTGTCAATTAATGAAATTAATTGTTAATTTCGAGAAATAATTATGAAAAATATTTGTGAAATATTAGAGAATGATTATTTCCTTAATTGACTTGGCCCCAACCAATTAGTTGATTAGATTTGATCTAAACCATAATTGGAATTACAATCATCAAACTTCTTGCTTGAATAGGACTTGGGAATTTGCCTAGCAAATTTCCTTAAAATCAAAATTGTTTTGATTACTATATGGTATAATTTCGGTTGAAGAACCGATGATCATCTCAAGTACAAAATAATCAATTTGGCATTATCCTTTCCCGAGGCGGATATGGTGTCTAGTCGGGGATCGATGGGTCAGCGGGTTGCAACGTATGTGGTCCGCCCCACTCCCGTCGGTACTGGCCATGACAGCGGGTAGGGCTGGGATAATGGCCGAGGGATTATGATGTATTTTTTCTAATTATTAAAATATGAATTAATACGTACTTTGAGAATAATATCATATATATATTCAAGTAAGACAATCAAGTTTGATTGATTAAATTGGATTGATAATTAATTTAATATGATTAAGTTAATTATGTCCAATAAAAATACTCTAATATGATTAGAGTTGATAATTCCCTTGGAAGAATTATTTATATGAATGTGATTCATAGAAATTAATTTAATTTGAATAAGATATGGAGGATCACATAAGTGACATCCATGGTCTCCCATCAAGGCGAAGGGTTTCGTCGCCAGATATTATATGTGGGAGACGTCTGTCCGAAGTGACAGCTCCTGCATATGATCCATTTGGATCGGGCTCATCGCTTCTCGAAAGAGTAAGGACGTATGCGTAGTGACCCCAATATCGGGTCCTCATATTATTGGGGTGATATTGGATTGCGCAAAGCGAGTTGTATTCCTGTTGACGGTTGGTTCAATTAATGACGGGTCAACATCACCTTAGGGGTGGTGGGCCCGGGTATTAAAGACCGAATTGGGAGATGCAAGTTGGACTTGCAAGGCGGAATGTGTTCCCGCTTCTTTTTATCCGAGTTGTAGGTTCTCATATTATTGGGATGCAACAAAGATAAGGAAGGAGATCCCAGATCTTGCTTGAGATATAATGGTAAGTATATCTCTTACATTGAAAGTGATTAAGGGAATGAACTCTCATTGTTGACATGGCAAGACAACTTTGATATAAAATTCCTAATTCAAAGTAAAACATGTATATATATAAATATATACCCTTATGCAAATTACTTATTTCAGATAATCCTTCATTAAACCCACTCAATGTTATACTCATTAATAACCAGTAAAATATCATGGATTGGACCCTTGATCCAGATATTGTAATTGCAGTTGGACACATAATGTATGTGGTTGCAATATGCAAGTTTCCTCATAATAATGATAAGTGATAATTAAATAGACAATAGGACTGAAACCCTAGGGTTTGTATGTCTCTATAAGTCTTGATCTCATCGAATGTACTTTTGAAGTGACATGTCGATAATGATCGTAATTATCAAATAATCCTTATGAAATCAATAAAGATATTCTGGCATACATCTGTGCTCTTAACATTTAATCATGAATGACATGGTTCTCTACATCATGTAGAATGGTAGCTCTATAACAGATGATGTATTCAAATTGTTTGAGTACCAACCTAAACCTATGTTTTAAGAGTTTAGATGGATGTAGATGATGAGTGTCATCATTCTACTGTCTATACTCTAGTCATTCATGAAGCATCATAATATTCATATTATATGAATTGGGTGAAGCATGTATAAATGTTGAACTACTCTTACATTAAATTCTTTTGAATCTAACATAAGAGATCCTTAGTCTTGAGTAATGGTTGCTTATAGATAAAGGGAGCGCAGTGGAAGCGTGGGTTGGACCCACGTAAGAGGTATAGTCAAAGAGTTGACTGTACTTCTGTGACTTCCATATGACATCCAAAGAATTGGATGAATGCCAATACTGCAATAAATTAATGTGTTGATAGTATGACTATCAAATCTATCTAGAATCCTTAGAAAAGGAATCGGATAGTACATCAAAAAAACTACATATAATCATTGAAATTGACTTACTTTTTTGATAAGATAAAGTCTAATAATTGTATCTCAATCTTCTAATGACACTTGCAATTGGTTGCATCTGTATTAGAATATTAGAAATTTGATCTTAAGGTTTAATGGTCATCCATGTTAGAATTGATGCAATTGTTGCAATAATTTCCACTGGATGAATAGACTTCATATTTTCAGTGGGAGCCCTTAGTCTTAGAAAATGTCTCTATGACCTAGATATTAGAATACACTGATTGTTTATTTCCAAATGTTGGGAATAAACATGAAATCTGGAATAGACCTATCATAAAGAGTTATGATGGAGATATTTCAGATAGTAATCTTACATCTAGTGGACTCCACTAAATTAGAAAATTAATGAATGGTTCATTAAGATTTCTAATACTAAAAATTAAACCTTTAAAGATCAATAGGAGGATAAAGATCATTTGACAATGATCTGACATAATGTTTTGGACATGTCTGTTGATGAGATCAATGGACAAGTAAGAGATGAAACTTTAGAATGTCTGAAATTTCAAAACTTTCATACTTATGAATATTGTATTCAAAGTAAAATGTCCAATACACCCTTCTTTGGGAAAGGTGTAAGATGTTAAGGTATTCAAGATCTCATACATATTGATGTATGTGAATCATCTATATCAGAATAAACATTATGGATATGTGATATCTATTAGTGATTATTTGTGATATGAGATTTCTTCTCTTCACTAAGAAAACTTTGAAATGTTCAAAGATTTCATTTTTTTTGGTTTATAACCAAAGATTGGAGGAAGATGAAATGAATTTGATCTAATCAAGGTAGCTTGTACCTATTAGATGAATTCAAGGAATACCTTATGGAGATGTGATTATCATTTCTGTCTCACCCCTCCTAATGAGCCTTAAATCAATAGAGTTGTAGGGAGATGCAATTGATCATGTGTGACATGATTTGATCAATGATTAATCTTAGAATAATTATCTCTTAGTTTCCAGGTATATGTGGTAGAGACTACATTATACACTTAATAAGGTTCCATGCAAAAGATCTGGAATCTGGCACTGAAGAGTGCTACTTCATTAGGAAAATAAAGGATGGTATTGGATACCTATTTATGACGTTGAGATTCTTAAAAGATCTCATCTTTGAGAATATGATTCTTATAGGATGACTCTATTGAGAATCAAGATAAAAAATGAAGTAATGGAACTCATTTAATCTTGAGAAGATAATGAGGCTTCTAAAATTAGAAACTAAAAGGACAATTAAAGATGAAACACTAATACCTCTTCAAATAAGTTTGAAGATGGATTCCATGTGTCAGTTGAATCTGACAATGATCGGACTTCATGTGATGAAGCTCCTGAGGATCATGACATGGAAAGATGGATGTTAGCAATAAAAGTCTAATGTAGACTTCATATACAAGTGTTGTATATGGACCCTCGAGGATCCACCTATATGGGTCATACCCATTAAGATGTAAATGAGTCTTCAAGAGAAAGAGGGAACCTGATGAGAAGGTAGAGACCTTCAAAGCACGGTTCGTAGCCATGAGCTACACACCGAAGAGAAGACATCGCTTACGATGAGACTTGCTCTCCAGTGACCTTGCTTTAACTCATCAGAATATTGCCAACTATAGCTACACAACTTGACTATGACATCTTCATGATGTGAGTCAAGATTGCATTCCTCTATGAATACCTCTCTGAGGATATTCATATGAAGTAGCCTCAGAGCTTCATGGTTGAGGAAAGCAAGGTGTGCAAGCCAAAGAACTCCATCTTTGGACTCAAATAAGCTTCTTGTATTTGGAACATAAGATTTGATGAAATTGTAAATGTTATGATTTCAGATAGAATCTTGATGAACCATGTAAAGCTTAGTGGGAGTGCCATTGTGTTCATCGTGCTAAATGTAGATATTATTCTAATCATTTAGAATGACATAAGAATAAATAATAAGTGTTCTAAAATTTGGTTGTTCCATACTTTGAGATATGATCTCAAGAATACCTCTTAGATTTTAGTTCTGAAGTCGTTCAGAATCAAAGAGAAGAGGATATTTGGACCGTCACATTAGTAGTACACCTTGGACTTATTCCATTTTCTGGAAAAATTCCAAGAAAGGCTTCCTTCCCTTAAGATGAGGTAGTGACCTGTCTAAAGGGATAACGCCTCAAAGAGTTGAGGAAGTGAATGCTAAAACTGCTTGCACTTGTGCATCAGTTATGAGAAGCTGGGTATATGCTAGATGTGTACAAGAGCCAGATGTCTGCCATGCAGTGGGAGTAGTAAACTGTTACTAATCCTGCTATGGAGATAAAACACTTGATGGCAGTAATAATAATATCTTCAAAGATGATAAAACTTAGAGATAGTGATCTCAAAGTATTATCTTCAAAAGTTTAAGATCTTGTAGATAGTGATCTATAAGGGTCTTGACTGCAGATACCTTAGGAGATAGAGATCTCAAGGAATGAAGGTATTCTAATAAGGTTTATGGGAATACTGGTTATGATAATTAATGAGAAGTAGTGTCAAGGACACTATAACCGACAATATTGAGTATCAGTTGCATGAGATGCAACATTCGCATTGGATGCGAGCACTGTTACTAGGAGATATGCAAGTGCCGTAAAAGGACTTGGCGTAGTCTCTTGGGAACAGAGTGACTGATCAGCTTACCTAGCTATTTTCTAAATAGCCTATGATTGTCACATGAGTGTGGGTTTAAATGATTAGCCCATTAATGGCTCTTTGGGCTAGTGGGAGATTGCTGGACATGCGATCCCACGGCGAGCCATTATGCAATAAATGTTATTGCAATTCACTCCTTAATCTGAAATAAAGAGTACATAGTTTGCATAATAGGTCCCTTAGTACAATTAGGGTTATGTACCATGGCCATCTTAATGATCATACAGCTGTTGATTCAATTATTGAATCATAGAGGCTGGTGCTTAGATGAATATCTAATGGGTTAGATTGAGGACTCATCAAGCACCATCAAATGATTATTAAGAGATGATTTCCAGCCTGAGTAGGAGATGGCAATCCTTTCTCAGTTAGGCTGATATCTGACCGACTTCTTGATGCAGGTCCTCTGTATAGGAATAGAGATTCGGAGGTGTCAGATTAGTTAGGTCAAAGAGTTGACTTAACGAGATCGAGATAACCAAAGTCCTATATCATATGCTGTCATGATAAAGGCACACATCCTCTGACCAGAGACAGATGTGTTACTATATGTCTGAGTATGTACATTTGGCAGACCAATAGGTTGATGGCCTAATCAAGGTCTATACACCGGCGCGCTGGTGTGCATATAAGGGCATATGAGTAATACGATCTCTCAAAGGGATCATACAGGTTCACTACTGAACCGGAAGACATGAGCTCACTCGTGAGATATTGGGAAGAATCAAATTTCGTGCGCACGGTCGTCTCGCTTTGGAAGCTTGACTGAATTTGTTGGTTTGATATATACTTTTGGAAAGTATATAATCAAGACCTAGGTATGATATATGCTTTTGGAAAGTATATGATCAATACCGACTCCCAATGATCGAATGAGAAACTTACTGATAAAACCATGAAGTAGACAGTATAAAGTTGATCCAATACTTCGGGTTTAATCTGGGTTTTCCAGTATGCAGGATGTATAGGTATTAGGAATACCTGAGGGTGATGTGATCATAAACGATTGTATAACCATGATGCTTCCATTGCTAGGGAGTGATGAAATGGGTCTGGATTTTAGTGACTCCTCTCAGTAGAGAAGTAATCTTATCTTAGTCCAATTATTGGACATTGATCTGAATATGATTAAGATGCAATGAGAAGATTAGATTTGCGGTCTTGTTTTAATCAAGCATCTATGGGAGGCCCGCGATCTGGATATGAGATATGATCTCAATATCCATGTCACTATACGTGGAACAATACAATCACCATGTCCTTATCTCCAAGTATTCGCGGAGAAAGCGCATTATCCTTGAAAGAGTTCATAAATAATTCTATTGTTGATATATGTATCCGAGCATTGAGAAAATGGATAATTAAATGTGATTTAATTATCATGAATAATATGAATTTGATTCATATTATAAGGAGAGTTATCTTAGATAATTAAATGTGATTTGATTATCAAAAGATGTAGATAATGTGAATGTGATTCATATTATTTGAGTACATGAGAATAAGTTATCCAATATAATTAAATATGATTTAATTGTTATGGATAAGAATAATGTGGATAGAAATATCCAATTATTCATAATATATTATAAATGTGATTTATAATGTATTAGAGAGAGTTAATTATAATTTACATGTGTTGATTAATTATTATGTGTATTGGATACACTTTGTGTAATTAATTGACAATGTAAATTATATGTTGTTTTGGGTTGTGAATTTGATTCACAATTTTTCTATGGCAAGATTGCAATATTCTCAAATATAATTGTGAATTATTTTTGAAGAATAAAAAGCCAACAAAAGTTGTTGGAAATAAATAAAGAGAGAATTTCCATGGAGATATGCAATCTCATGAATTATCATGAGATTGCCCTCCATTAGGAAAGGGGTGGGCGGCACCCATGTCCTATTTGGAATGGGTGGTCGTCCACCATGTTATACATGGAGATGTGATCTCCATGTATGTATTCTCTCCTTATTTATTGGTTTGATTTAGGACTAATTTATATTTGATTTTGTCAAATATATTTTAACCTAAATTTGTTGGTTTTACCAACAACAATCTTGACCATTGGTTTGACATAAATCAGTCTCATCCATTGATTTTATATGTCCCATGGATTGAGATCCATGGATCCCAAAACCCTATAAATAGAGAGGCATACCCATGCTCTCTCTTTACACATAATGCTTGAGAAGCATCTCTCTCTCTCTCTCCCTTTCTCTCTAGAGGTCAGCCCTCTCTCTCCCTCTCATGGCCGTCCACCATGGATGCCATGGAGAGGTTCTCCATCGTCGCGACATCGTCGTTATGCTGCTCATTCTTCTGCTCGTGGATCTCCGTCTCCTTCGGTGCGCCTCGCTCGTGAAGAAGACGTCAGATCTCGTGTGTCGAGATCAGGAGATCCACCGCTTGGATCATCAACATGGATTGCGAGAAGCACGCGGTTCATCCCCGCGCTCGCAAGCGTCTCCTCCGTCGGATCGGACTTGAGACAGGAGGTCTCTTCGTTTAGAGACTTGATAACAACAACGCTTCAAGAGGTAATCCTATTACTTGTTTGTGGTTTAGACGAAACGATCCGAGAAGTGTTCTTGGATCATGTGGTTTTGTCGTATAAAATTTTTTTAAATTCCGCTGCATCGAGCAACTAGTGCGACTAGTCGCTCCTCGTCGTATTCGATACGACACTCACGCTTCTGTGATGCGCTTGAGGATCTAACCATATCCTTCAATCCAGTCTTCCATCAGCATGTGTATCTCCAGTCTGTCGGTCCTTCGCAGTTTTGTCCTCGACTGATTCCTCCCCTCGAGCCATTTCCATAGAATCTTCTAGGAAGGAAAAAATCTCGTAAGAACTCTGTAAAAAATGGGCAGGAGAAAGCGACGATAAATTGAGGTGGGGGTCTGCCTCAAAAGATGGGCTGGGAGGAGAGGGAGTCTAGGCCTGACTGTCCTCGGGATCTAATGGGACCATCTCGGGAAGAGGGTCATCTCGAGCCTATGAAGATGTATGACGGACGGTGAAAGATCGAGATCTCACAAAGTCTGAGCAAAATAGCCATCGAGTCGTCATCTTCGATATCAATTGAATGATCAGGAGATCACGATATCAAATCAAGAGATATGGGAGAAGGCGTATAAGATGCGGTAACTAACGCCTCACAAGCAATCACAAAGCAAACCCCATATTCACCAATACAACCCGATGATGACCATAAGAGTTCGGTTGTTTATCTTTTAGGTTTTTGGGTTATTTGGCATATAAATACTTTCACAAATTATCACAAGCTGATGGGTGCTCGGAATTTCCTTGAAGCACTGTCTCGAGCCCTTACATAAAATCACTTGTTCCCAACCAGTATGGGAGTAAGTACGGACCGTTTCCGACTACTCGTGTTACTTGAGGATGGAGCCTTACGTAATGTCCTCTAAACCCCCCACTCTGCTAAGTAAAGCCGGACTGTTTCCGGCTACCTGAGCGTACCCACTGGAGAACAGTGATTAGGTGTATGGACTAAGTAGTATTTCGCAGGAAACACGGACTCTAGTTCTATCCTTAAGTGTCTTCCCTCACTCATAACAGTTGGAAGTGTACCTGCAGTTGAAGTGTGGAGATTACTCTCCCAAAGCAAGTGATCCTTATGTTTCTTTTAGGGTCAGATATTTAAGCAGTCCTGATTTTATTTTTGGTTTTCTCTTTTTTTGGATTTTTTAAGACAAACGTCTAACAATTTTTTTATTGTTTTTTATTTACCCTAAAAACATGTACCTAAGTTGTGAGTCCCAGAACTAGTTACGAAGGCGCAGGCAGATAGGAAAAAAATCAAAAATCAGAAAAACAACCTAAGTACACACCTATCCTCATGAAAAACCGTGGAAAATCAGTGAGGTGAGAAAAACTATGGTGGGTGCCATTCTCCCCCTAATGCCCATCACTCAGTGAAGCAGACCCCGAAAAAAAGGGAGGGGAGGAACAAGTCGGGATGCCCATACGGGGCCCCTATCTACAAAATACAAAAACACAGGCAAGTGCCATTAATCTTATTATTATTATTACAAAAATATTACAAGAAAAACCCTATCTAATTCTGCCCTGAGCAACCGACTCGTGAGAGAAGGGGTCGGTCTCTGCACTTTTAACTGCTTTGACTTCTGATGATGCTGGCTGAACCTGCAGGCCTTACAAAAAATTAGTTAGAGAGAAAAAAACTCACAAAAAGTTATAAAAAATAAAAAAAATTGAAAGAAATTTGACGAAACATGAAATATCGTAAAAACCAAAGAAAAAGCCATAAAACAAAAACCACTCCAAAATTGAGAAAGAAATAAAATTTGTAAAACCAAGAATATCGGAAATTTTCGAAATTAAAGTAAAAAAGCGATGTAGAAATAACGCCTCCCCGATAATGGTGCCATTTTGATAATACGACTTTTGCTAGCGGATAGAAATGTCGATTGTAGAAAATCGCTAAAGCAGAAGCAGCGTTGATCAAACAAAAATCAACGAAATAGGAGAGAGAGAAAATGAGAATAAGTGGCTTCTCTCTTCTATTTTGTCTACACTATGTTATTTATCCAGGTAAGTGTGCCTGGGTTGAACTCGAGGAGGCAGAATATTAATACTTCGGTTTTCGATAAAAGAAATAAATCCTGAAAAAATTCAATATATTCTTGGTTTTACAAATGACTCAATAAAAGACTCAAAACTAACTCGATATTGCAAAAATCAATTCGACAAAAAAAGCGATGGAAATCCACGAAAAATAGCTAGAAAGGTTGCTGGGGTAGTTGTGTAACTACCCTAGAAAATTGAAAGAAAAATACAACAGAATAAGGGTTCAAAACACCCCTACAAGCCATGGGCACAAATGAAAGAAAAGTTTTTTGTCCTATTACAAAGAGGTCCCTAATAGGGAGTAATCTGCAAAGAAAAGTAAAATTATTACACTTAAGTCCCTGCATGGGAACCTAAATGTAATATCTGGAAATATCTGGAGAGGCTGGAATTTTTGATCTTCGTTGGTTCTAGTATGCAAAATTTCTACCCCTTCACGATCAACGGCAGAGATTAGAAGTTTCCTTAAGATCTGGACCGTCGTCTCTAGACACGTGGCGAGCACCTGTAGGTTCCAGTGTTCTTGAGATGTTCTTCCCCTTTCCAGCTGCTGGTGAAGAGGGCTCCTTCACCGAATTATTCTCGACAAACAACGCCGGTCTTGGGCCTCCGGCAGGACTAGGAGGGAGATGCCTTCTCCCTCCCAGCTCTCCTGCAGTGGATCTCCGCCATAGGTGGTTAAGAGCAGCGGTATTTCGCTGATGAAGATGATGGTCCTGGCTGACCTGGAAGTTGTTGAAGATGGAGCTTGGCTTTGATCTTTCTTTACTCTTCAA
Source organism: Ottelia alismoides (assembly GCA_037367405.1). NCBI lineage: Eukaryota > Viridiplantae > Streptophyta > Magnoliopsida > Alismatales > Hydrocharitaceae > Ottelia > Ottelia alismoides. The sequence goes on from JAZKJV010004395.1 coordinate 551,584, forward strand.
ATCTCCAGTTGGCTTTGGTTTTGCTCCAGAAGAGATATTGACCTGCAAACGAACATTTCTTGCTCGATTCACAATGAATCGGCCACAATTTTAAAGAATTCTGCAGGTCTTTAACTTGCTTTACAGGAAATGTCACACGAAGAAACTACGAGAAAGGAGAAATAAATCTGGATGTTTTTAATTGGGTTTGATCGAATAGGAATGGTGGGCGGCTAACTATCATGATTAAGGAACTTAATCACATTATTAGCTACCCTAATATTTGCACGGAGATCGAGAAATAAAGTAGGAAAAAATGGATGAACTAACTTGGGAATTGGAGGTGTAAGACCTCCTGGTTGTCACTCTACGGGCGGTAATGGCCGGAGCTCTACGCGTCGGTGCGTCGTGATGCAAGGCGTCGACTCGCCTTGGAACCTTCCTCTGATGATCACTCTTCCATGTGGGGGCCATGCTTGGAGCTGTCACCTCTTGGTCAGGGCAGAGCACGGCGGTGAAGGTGGTGGATCGGCCAAGTGTATCTGGAAGCTTTGAGCCCATGATTGATTGTTTGGAAATTGTTATCTTTGAGGTGATTTTATAGGCGATCTATGGAGGTTTGTTAGTAGATCAAGGGTGGGCGTGCGAGAGGGTGGTTAGAGGTGTAGAATCGAGGGTTTAGAATGGAAGAGGAAGTTAGGAGTTAGCTTGGAGAAAAAGACAAAGTTGGGTGATTGGAACAAACTCGCCGGCCTGTCTTCTTGGTGAAGAAGGTCCCAGGTGGTGACACATGTCAACACCTGGTTGACCAGGTTCAGGAAATCTGTTATTAAACAGGAATTAAATAGTGAATAGCATTATTTCAAATATGTATAAAATGAAAAATGTAGATAATAAAATAATCTAAATTAAAGTATAATTAAGCTTAATAAATACTAATTATTTTACCTAATATAAATATTGTATTAATAAATAAGTATAAATAATACTTAATAAATAGGTTTTGTATTTTTAACTTAATAAATTAATAAATAGTATATTAATTTTGTATTTTCTTAATTATTAGGTTATAAATAAATGTATATACAAATTTTTATGGGTTTTAATAAATTATTTCAGATTTATTAATAAATACAAGTATAAGTTATATTGTTCATTTATACCTATAAATTAGGGTTTTCGATTTATTTAAAATAATATATAATATCCAAAAATTATGAAATAAATTAGGGTTAAAATACAAGATCAAGAAAATAATTAGAAATTATAAAAATCATTAAAGTAATAACTGATATAGTCTAAATAAAATAGATAGCCCAGAAACCCAGTTATGGTTAGGTCCCAAAACCGACCGTTTGCAAACAGACTCCGATTTTAGTGAAATCACCTTCATTAATTAGAGAATATTATTTTATGAACTTTAAAGGTAAGTAGAGTAAAATTGGAGTTCGTATGAGAAAGTTATGATGTTTGGATGTTTGGATTTTGAGAATTTAGAAGTTGGATTTCTTGGCATATATACAAAGTAATATTTTTAACTTATTTTTATATTTTTCTATACATTTTTAGAAATAATTAGGAAAAGAGTTTGATGAAAAAATATTCATATGAATTAATTAAAAATCTTTAAAGTTTTGATATTTATTGGATAATTAATGGAGAATGTATGAAATGTGAAATTAATTATTTTTATTTGTTTTCTTCCTTATCTCCCCCTATTTATTTATTTGTCGACCAATCCATGCTGACTTAGTCTCAGGGATTAGGTTATAAATATATCTTTCAGCTATATTTATTTTTACAAGTCATATTGTACATATAAACATGTCTACAATTTGCCTTTATTTTTATTTTCTTTATTTTTATTCTTTTATTTATTTTCATGATTTTAATGCATAATAATGCATTTTTATTCATGAATGGGATTTTGTTAAAAAGTGAAATTTAATGGATATTTACATGTATTTGTTAAGGGTTTTATGACAGAATGTAGACAAAATGTTAATGAATCGTGGATTCATCAGTTATGAAGGAACTTTCCAAGGGGAGGAGTGTTGATTTTATCTATCCCATCTCCGACTCTAAATGGGTTAGTCCGCTTCATGTAGCATCTAAGAAGATGGGTATCACTATAGTTAACAACGAGGACAAAGGGGATATTGCTACTGAGTAATATCTTCTGGACGAGTCCGCTTGGACTGCAGACGATTGAATCAAGTGACCAAGAAGGATCACTTCCCACTATAATCCAGTGATCAGTTTGTCGAGAGATTAGCTGGGAAGAGTCATTACTGTTATCTTGATGGGTACTCGGTATATAATGAGGTGTAAATAGAACCCGAGGACCAGGAAAAATGACATTCACATGCCCATTCAAAACGTTTTCTTTAGATGGATGTCGTTTGGTTTATGTAATGCCTCGGCTACAATCCAAAAGGTCCATGCTGTCCATTTTCTCAGACGTGGTGGGTCAATTTTTGCAGGTCTTCATGGATGACTTCTCAGTCTATGGCAATGATTTTGATGCTTGCCTTTATAGCCTAGACTGCGTGCTTCAGCGCTACGTGCAAGTCAATCTTGTCTTATCTTGGGAGAAGAGTCATTTCATGATGACTCAAGGACGATCCTTAATCATATAATCTCCAACAGGGGTATGGAGGTTGATCCGACCAAGGTGGACATCATCAATATGCTCAATTCATCGTTCAATTTGAAGCAGTTGCAGTCTTTTTTGGGGCATGTTGGTTTTTACTAACCGTTCATTCAGAACTTCAGTCGAATTGCCCGGCCACTTATTGATCTTCTCATGAAAGACATTGAGTTCCTTATAGATGATAAGTATCTTTCATCATTTGAGATTCTCAAGAATCTGTTTGTATAGACACATGTCATTCAGCCACCTGATTGGTCTCACCCATTTGAGATCAGGACGAATGCCTCAGATTTTGCCGTAGGGGCTATTTTAGGACAGAGGACAGATGGCCTTCTATATGCCATTCACTATGCTAACAAGACTTTAGATTCCTCCCAGTTGAAATAAGCTATTACAGAGAAAGAAATGGTAGCTGTAGCCTTTGCTTTGGACAAATTCATATCTTAAATCATTGGATTCAAGCCCGCTATTTTCACAAACCATACTACCATCAGATACTTGATGAATAAGAAGGATGCCAAGGTGCATCTTACTAGATTGATCCTTCTGCTTCAAGAGTTTTATATTGAGATTAAGGATAAGCTTGGAGTAAATAATGTTGTGTCAGATCATTTCTATTGATTAGAGCTTCATGGAACTTCTGAGTCCACTACACCTATCAATGAGATATTTCCAGACGAGGTGATTCTTGATGTCACCTCACTTCCATGGTATACTGACATTGTGAACTTCCTTGTTACCAAGGAAGTTCCATAAGTTTGGACCAGTGATGAATCTCCATTTCATCACCTTTATTCTATCATTTTGGCCTTTAAAACCCTAGCTAATGCATGTCAGCGGCATTAATTTATACAAATTAACATTCATTCTTTGTTGTACAAATACAATATAAAATAATGTTTTAATGCCAAAATTATAGAATAAAGAAAACAAAAGAAAAAAATAAAATATCAAAGGTATTTTATGACTGTAAACCCCGTGACCTAGGCATCTTGATGACTAGGTCAACAAGGAATAAAGTAGGGGGAGATAAGGGCCAATAATACAATAAATATCCCATTTATTTAATCTTTAATTATTCACTTTTGGGATCTATTTTATTTTCCACCTTTTATACCTCAAATAAACAAATTTTGTACATGAAAGTTATCTTTAATAATATAAAGAAAAATAAAAAATTGATTTCGTATAAAAATAATATACATTATACAAATTATGCTCTGAATAAAATTCTAAAGTCCCAAATTTCAAGGCCCATGTCTCTCAAAAAAACTCAAAATATATAAAAATCACTTTAATTGTATATAACTTTTAATAAGTTATTTAATGAATGTGGTTTCATATTTTTTGGAGTTAGTATGTGAAAGTTAGGTTTTGGACCCCTATTATACAATATACCCGAATAAAATAATTATTTTATTTATTCTTTATTATTTTAATAACTTTATATTTTTATAATTTTGTAAATATTATTTATAATACATGTACAGATTAAAACTAGAATAAAACCATAAATAAACCATTAAAATCAAATAAGTATATATAATACATACATGAAATACCTATACATATACTTATATATTTAATATACCTATTTATTTAAGTGTATATATTACATCAAAAAATACACTAAAAATATATTTATCTATAAAAATAAGTGAGAAATATATGAAATAATATAACAAAAAATAAAACTACAAATACAAAATAAAAATAAAATACTTAAAACATAGGTAAATATACCTATATATAAACCCTAAAAAATAATTTGTAATTAAATATCTCTAAAGAATAAATAAAATCAAAATAAAATACTATATAAAATATTAAATATTTTTTATTTTATAAGTTTAATTTAATAAAGTCATTTCCTATTTATTATTCATTTTCTAATTATTTTCAGGAGGATTTTTCCTAGTTGGTCCACGTGGACCAACCAGGTTAGGACACGAGTTGACTTGGGTCAACTATCTGCCCCTCTCCTTGTAGCTGTCAGATATAGCATTGTCCCCTTGTTCACCTATTTTTATGGCATGATTCATGCATTATTTTGGGAAGATTCCTCTTCCATTTTCCCCTCAATGCGAGCTCTTTCACGCGGGCTTGATGCCTCGAGGATTGATCCACCATTGCAATCGTTTGACCTCGATCTTCACCCCCACTTGGTCACATTGTATATATACTCCCTCCGACCGGGGAGTCTCCAGCCAGTTGGGGGAGCGTCAGGCGAGGCTATAGGTATATTCCACCATCTCCGACGTCATCGCCGTCGTGAGGTCCTACTTCGTAGCCCTGCACCGCTTGAGGTATCTCCTTTTATCATCTTATGCAGTTGTTAGTTCTAGCATTTCTTTCCTGCATCTAGATTAAATTTTATTCACGTGATTTAGTGATAATTAGCCATTTCGTAGTTCACTGGGGCTCAGCTCCGGTGAACCTTTCACAGTACACCTCCATCATTTTCCACCGCACTATCACATCCATTTCATACCTCTCTGTCCTTCGATCATTCCTACCCACTTCATTCACCCGATCAAGCCCAAGATCGGGAGATCCGCTCTCCACCCTCTGCCTTATGCCGGAGAGCTCCCCCCGACCACCTCGCTCGCTCATTCTCCCTTCTGATACTCCCAGAGCATTGCTTTTTGTGTCTAACTAGTTCCTGCAGGAAAGACCCTAAAAGAAGATCCCCTTCGAGGCTCATCGAGGCAGGAAGTGATCCCGAGGTAGAAGTTCTCTACCAGATCGATCCAGGCTCTCCCATGCCATTTTGAGACCTTCCACCTATGCGGGAGGGCTTGCCATCGGAGGTGCGATCGGCATCGATTTCAAACTCACCCTTGGCGAGTTCATCAGGTATTCTTCCTCTGTTCCTCTCAGTCGTTGGATCTCCCATAGTTCGTCTAGCAAAGCAGTTGCTATCGGATTGAAGAGCCCCCAACCGTAGGTTCCACACCCCCGATCTAATCTCAGCTGTCGCCTGCCAACCGTCATCGTGCGACCAGGAGAGGACGTGTGGCAATTGACTTCATCTCAGCCATCTGCTTCCACATGATGTTGGGTATTTCTTACTTTACGCCCGGTGATTTTTTATATTTAATATTTAATGCATAATCTTTCATTGGCAGTTTATATTAGTTTGTAATATTTGCCCGAAGAACCTCATAGTTATTTTGTATTGTACTTTAGTCCTGTGTCAGCTCAGTCGACAAAACGTGGATTTTTTGCATTGATACCCCTCCAGGTTTTGATAGTTGTTTTAAGTCCAAGAAAATTGAATCTCAGTTGTAACTTTTTTGTGCAAATTTGCAGAAATGGGGCTGATCTTTATTTTAATAACCTTGATGTTCTTGCCAGTCATTGCATTTTTTGTGTGTTTGCTTTATTTGTTAAATATATCTGTTATACTCAGAAAAATACCAAAAAATAGATTTAGGTACAAGTTGTATTGTAGTTTCACATTACCTTTTTGCTTTTTAATTTGGGAACTTTTATTATTTATTAAAAATCCTTTTGAGCACATTTTTTTCTCTTTCTAGAGTATAAAACCCATAAAAATATAATTTTTTTTTTGAAAAATAAAAAAAATATGTATAATGTTTGTTTATTTATTTGCTAGTCCAGAAATTAAAAACCCTAAAAATAGAAATGGAAAATACATAAAAATTAAAAAGCTCCAAAATCCAGTTTAAAAAGAGATAAAAAATCCTTTAAAATCCAAAAATATATTCTTCTACTTTATAACTTCCTTTATATTATTGTTGGTCTATTAAAATTGATTTGAAGAATTTTGGACCTATTTTGCTATTTTTCCTCTTCATTTCAATTTGGGATATTTCTTTAATCCCTGATTTAAGATATTTTAGACTTTAAAAGTATATAAAATTTAGCAAAAATCACTAGAAAATCACAAAAGATGTAAAAAATTATCTAAAAACTAAAAATATTCAATTTTTAAATTTTTAGTTATTTGTTGTCATATTTATATCTATATTATCTATTATTGTATATATACTCTATTATATCATATATTTCTTATTTAAAAGAAAAAGAATATAAAAATCTGAAAATATAAAAAAATAAAAAACAAAAATACAAATCAAAAAAATATAAAATATAAAATTTAAAACCCACATAAAAATAGATAAGGAATTATACAATCATTTTTGTGCATTCATTTGCCCAATATATCCTTTCCTGCTCCATGTGTTTGACCTCTACACATACTTGCACCTATACACATCCTTGTTGTAGAGTTACAATAAATTTTACTCCAAAATTTATTTTGCATTGCTTTATATTCATTCGTGGGTTAATTGTTGATCAACTAGGATTTCATGAGCGGTCACTTCAGCGACATCGTGGTTCTCGCCTTGTGTAGACTACCTTAGACCCTCGCAAAATCCAAGTTATTAAATGGTGTTGTTGTCGAGGAGAAACTACGTATAGATTGGCTTTTTTGGATTGTGTCTTTACTTCTTTGTTCTTAATTTTGCTTGATTTATTTTCTGATTTATTTTATATAATTGTTGAGTTGTCTAATCACTATCTTTGTTGGTGCGAGGTACCGCAAAGCGAGGGAGGCCCTCTTTGGAATGCATGTGCACCCACATAAAGCCAGCTCAGACCTCTGACCTAGCAACATAAGAAGACTTAGAGAAACCTTGAAGACAGAGCCACTTTTACTTTTTGTATTTTAAAGTGAGAGAGAGACTATTAATTTTTAATTTTCAGGACTCTCAGGACTCTACGACACTTCATGAGGTCTAGTACCCTACGGATTATACCCCTTGTGCACCTCGTTGGTTTTTGTCATGTTTTCTGTCTTTTTTCTATTTGTTTTCCATTTCCATTTTTCCTTGTTTTGTGTGATTGAGACCTGGCATAGGATCTGCTTGTCGATAGATTAAGGCTAAACACCTAATATCATTGTCTACACCTATAGTCTCGTTTGGACTTAGTCAAATTTTGAATTTTTAAATTATTTGGATTTGAGACCGTGTGTTGAGAGAGGTCGTATACTGTGCTTGCTGGACTCATTGTGGTGGGCATCGATCAGCATCAAAGATTAGACCTTAGTCTCATTTCTAGATAATTGGCATTTTGTGCTTCACGATAATAGCAATTATTGTACTTATTCATCGGCTTGTACTTGCATATAGATAGGTTTCAATTATGCTTAGTATCTTCGAATGTAGATAGCTAGAGGCAAGGTGAGCATTTACGCTTTAGCATTCATCATCGTTTTATCGCTTGCGTTGCTTTTCAAAATGAGGTGATTCGTGATGTCACCTCACTTCCATTGTATACCAACATTGTGGACTATCTTATTGCCAACGAAGTTCTACAAGGTTGGACCAGTGATGAATCTCCATTTCATCGCCTTTATTCTATCATTTTGGCCTTAAAAACCCTAGCTAATGCATGTAAGTAGCATTAATTTGTACAAATTAACATTCATTCTTTGTTGGACAAATACTGTATAAAATAATGTTTTTAATGCCAAAATTATAGAATAAAGAAAAGAAAATAAAAAAATAAACTACCAAAGGTACTTTATGTCCCTAAACCCCGAGACCTAGGCATCTTGATGACTAGGTTGACATGGAATAAAGTAGGGGGGATAAGGGCCAATAATACAACAAACATCCCATTTATTTGGACCTATTTTATTTTACACCTTTTATACCACAAATAAAAAACTTTGTACATGAATGTTGTCGATGATAATATATAGAAAAATACAAAAGTTATTTCATATAAAAATAATATACAGTGTACAAATTGTGCTCTGAATAAGATTCCAAAATCTCAACTTCCCAGGCCCATGTCTCTCAAATAAAAACTCAAAATATATCAAAATCACTTTAATTGTATATAACTTTTATTAAGCTAAAAAATGGAGGTGGTTTCATTTTTTTGGAGTTAGCATGTGAAAGTTAGGTTTTGGACCCCTATTGTACAATATACCCAAATAAAATAATCATTTATGTATTCTTTATTATTTTAATAACTTATAGTTTTATAATTTTGTAAGTATTATTTATAATACATGTACATATTAAAACTAGAATAAAACCATAAATAAATCGTCAAAATAAAATAAGTATATATAATACATAGATGAGATGCCTATACATATACATATATATTTAATATACCTATTTATTTTGCCGTATATATTACATCATAAAAATACAATAAAAATATATTTATGTATACAAAAATATGTTATAAATATATAAAATAAGATAATAACATAATAAAATACAAATACAAAATAAAAATAAAATACTTAAAATATAGGTAAATATACCTATAAATAAACCCTAAAAAATAACTTGTAAAAAAAGGAGGTGGTTTCATTTTTTTGGAGTTAGCATGTGAAAGTTAGGTTTTGGACCCCTATTGTACAATATACCCAAATAAAATAATCATTTACGTATTCTTTATTATTTTAATAACTTATAGTTTTATAATTTTGTAAGTATTATTTATAATACGTGTACATATTAAAACTAGAATAAAACCATAAATAAATCGTCAAAATAAAATAAGTATATATAATACATAGATGAGATGCCTATACATATACATATATATTTAATATACCTATTTATTTTGCCGTATATATTACATCATAAAAATACAATAAAAATATATTTATGTATACAAAAATATGTTATAAATATATAAAATAAGATAATAACATAATAAAATACAAATACAAAATAAAAATAAAATACTTAAAATATAGGTAAATATACCTATAAATAAACCTTAAAAAATAACTTGTAATTAAATATCTCTAAAAAATAAATAAAAATCATAATAAAAGACAATATAAAATAATTAATATTTTTATTTTATAACTTTAATATAATAGAATCATTTCCTATTTATTATTTATTTTCCAATTATTTTTAGAAGGATTTTTCCTGGTTGGTCCACGTGGACAAACCAGGTTAGGGCACGAGCTGACATGGGTCAATTGTATGCCCCTCATACTGTAGCTGTCAGAAATAGCCTTGACACCTTGTTCATTGATTTTTGCAGCCCGATTCATGTGTTATTTTGGGAAGATTCCTCTTCCATTTTTCCCCTCAATGCGAGCTCTTTGACGTGGGCTTGATGCCTTGAGGATTGATCTACTATTGCGGTCGTTTGACCTCAATCTTCACTCCCACTTGGTCATGATGTACATATTCCCCCTCTGAGCTTCTCTCCAATTTGAATCTCATTGGCCCTTGTTTGACCTCCACTCTTACGCTCCAAATTGACGCCTATTACCGAGGCATCTCCATCCAGTTGGGGCGACGTCAGGCGAGGCTATAGGTGTATTCGACCATCTCTGGTGCATCGCCACCATGAGGTCCCACATCGCGGCCCGGCGCCACGTGAGGTATCGCCGTTTATGGACTTTAGGTAGATGTTAGTTCTAGCATTTCTTTCCTTCATCTAGACTAAATTTCAATCGCATGATTTAGTGTTAATCAACCATTTCGTAGTTCGTCAGAGCTAAGCTCCGATGAACCTTTCACAGTACACCTCCATCATTTTTCATCGTGCTACCACCTCCATTTCATACATCGCCGTCCTGTAATCATTCCTACCCACTCTACTCACCCTGATCAAGCACAAGATCAGGAGATCCACTCTCCACCCTCCGCCATATGCTGGAGAGATCTACCCGACATCCTCCCTCGCTCATTATCCCTTCTGACGCTCCCCAGAGCATCGCTTTTTGTTCCTAACCAGTTCCTGAAGGGAAGACCCTAAAAGAAGAGCCTCGTCGAGGTTCATCGAGGCAGGAAGTGGTCCCCAGGTAGAAGTGCTCCTCCAGATCAATCCAGACCCTCCCACGTCATTTTGGGACCGTCCGCCTATGCAGAAGGGCTCCAATAGCCTTTGGGAGCATTAGTAATTGGAGAAACCATCGTAGGTGTGATCGGCATCAATTTCAAACTTACGACTCTTAGTTGTTGGATCTCCCCCAGTTCGTCCAGCAAAGCAGTCATCGTCAAATTGAAGAGACCCCTGTTGTAGTATCCGCACACCGGATCTAATCTCAGCCGTCACCTGCCAATCGTCATCGTGCCACCAGGAGCGGACACGTGGAAAGTGACTTCATCTCAGTCGTTTGCTTCAGCGCTATGCTGGGTATTTTACACTTTACATCCAGTGATTTTATGTATTTGATATTTAATGTTTAATCTTTCATTAGCAGTTTATATTAGTTTGTATTATTTCCACGAAGAACCTCATAGTTATTTTGTATTGCATTTTAGTCCTACGCTTGCTCAGCCGACAAAACTTGGATTTTTTTGCATTAACACCCCTATGGGTTTTAATAATTGTATTAAGTCTAAAAAAATGAATCTCAGTTGTAGCTTTTGTGGAAATTTGTAGAAAGGGGCCAGATCTTTATTTTAATTACCTTGATGTCCTTGCCAGTCATTGCATTTTTGTATGTTTGCTTGATTTATTAAAAATACATATTGTGCTCAGAAAATTTCCAAAATAGACTTACGTGCCTACTATATTATAGTTTCATGATACATTTTTGCTTTTAATTTTAGGCACTTTATTATTTATTAAAAATACTTTTGAGCATATTTTTTCTCTATCTACAGTATATAACCCATAAAAAATAAAAAGCTTTTGAAAAATTACATAAAATTATATTTTATGTTTATTTATTTATTTTCTAATGCTGGAAACTAAAAATCCTGAAAATAGAAAAAGAAAATACATAAAAAAGCTCCAAAATCCAGCTTAAAAGAGTTCAAAATTCCTAAAAAACCAATAATATATTTTCTATTTTATAATTTTATTTATATTATTATTGGTCTTTTAAAATTGATTTGAAGAATTTTGAACCTATTTTGTTATTTCCTCTTAATTTCAATTTCAAGTATTTATTTAATCCCTGATTTAGGGTATTTTAGACTTTAAAAATATATGAAAATTAGCAAAATCATTGAAGAATCACGATATAGTAAATAATTATTTAAAACCTCAAAATATTCAATTCTGTAATTTTTTGTTATTTTTAGTCATATTTATATCTATATTATCTATTATTGTATATATAGTCTATTATATTCTTTATTTCTTATTTAAAAGAAAAGGAATACAAAAATCAGAAAAATATAAAAAGAAAATTACAAAATTTATAAAATTAAAAACAAAAAATACAAAACAAAAAAATAAAATTAAAGACCCACAAAAAAATAGACAAGGAATCACACAATAATTTATGTGTATTCATTTGCCCAATCTATCCTTTTCTACTCCATGCGTTCGATCTCTACACATACTTGCACCTATACGCATCCTTGTTGTAGAGATAAATTTTAACTTCATCAATTTATTTTGCATTGCTTTATATTTATGTGTGGGTTAATTGTTGATTAATTGGAATTTCGTGAGCGGTCTCTTCAACAACATCGTAGTTCTCTCCTTGTATAGATGACTTTAGACCCTCACAAAATCCGAGTTATCAGCCAGGCAGTGTCTTGAGACCTTCCTTGCAAAGGCCAAGTCGTACCATTAGGAGGATCCCTGATGAATCTGTATTTCATCATCTTTATTCATTTATTTTAGCTTAAAATCCCTTATCAAAACACATGTATATATATTGAAAAATCCATATTCTTACTAATATGTATCTGTGTGTAAATATTGTACATTTATTACTATTTTAACCTCAAATAAATAAATAAATAAATAATAGAAAAATAAAGAAAATAAAGATTGTACATATGTAATATATACAGGTTGACCTGAACCCTGAGAGAAGGTCAAGAATTGACCTCATCGACCAGGAATAAATTAGGGGGAGATAGGGTCTTCAATCATAAAATCCAGAAAATATTTTGTAAATACTTTTCGTTCTTTATTTATTATGTGTTTATTTGTATAAAACTAACACTATTTTATTTGTCCATAAATTGACCTCAATTAAATATTTTTCTTAACGGAAATTGTGAATACAATTGTTTCTTAAATAACAAAAATACTTGTAAAAATAAAATCATGTACAGAATAAAAATAACACACTCGAAAAATGTCGTAAAGCAATAATTGAAATACCAATTCCTCTCCTTATGAACTCAAGTTGATTCAAACTCACTTCCTATTCTAAATTAAATTATTTTTAAAATGGTAGTGGTTTCATAGTTTTTGGAGTTATGGTTTGAAAGACGGTTTTCTGGGGTGGTTTTTGCAATTTTACTGTTTATTTATTGTAAATATTTATCCATATTTATTTTTTGTACATAATAAATTATCAATATGCTGGTTCATTAAGTCATTGGTATTATTATTATTTTATTGATATAATTTCGAAAATTATTTTATTTATCAATTTATTTTTTTAATTCTACCATTAACATCGTTCCTTTTTTCTCTCCATTCAGGTTTTGAAATTCAAATTTATTATTATTGTTATTATTTATTTGGCTCCTCTTCCCTCATTTCCACTTGATCAATCCTTTGGAGAGGAGTCTAATCTCGAAGAGCCATCTTGTTGTAGAAAGGTGACCGGCCTTTGATTCGTCTGGTGACAACGAGGTGATCGTAGTCAAGGCCATAACGACAATTCATCCACTCCCACATTGAGATCCATTCCGTTTTATTTCAATCATTGAATTAGATAATTTTAGTATTTATTTTCATTTTTAATCTCATTGTCATTTTTCAATTTTCGATCCTAGTTCTTAATCATAATTAATTGTCCTAATCATTCATCACGTTCGATCCCAATCTGATTTCCGATTTTCACTCACATCAAAATCCCTATGAGTTCTCATTCTACCTCGCACGAACCCTCACCTTCGGCCTCATATGGTGGCCAGAGACATGGTTCCAATCCATCACTACCGGCGGAACCCCCTCGCCCATTGATTCATGTTTGATTTTTGGATCGAGCTGTCATGTTCGAGTCAGTTTTTGTATTTTCTTTTATTACAGGTACAAGAAGTTCAGAATAAAGAGAAAAGAAAAAAATTCAATTATTTATCTTTACAAAAAAATTATTAAAAAAACAAAATAGGACGGCAGAAGCCGCCACAGCTGCTCGAAGGAGCTCCATCGACCGCAGCCATCGGCGAGCTCTTGATCCGTCGTAGCTGACATCCACATCCGCCAACATCAGCCCTTTCATCAACATCCACAGATCATTAGAGTCGAGGGTGTGTCTCACCTCCTCCGCTAACCTCCGTTCGCCGCATCCGGACCTCTCGAAGGAGCGCCGACCCCTGCGTCATCTTCCCTTGCAGCCGATCACACGCCCATCACCTCCACCTGGAGCAGAGTATCTGTCCTTCTAGATCGCAGTCATCGTCTAGAGAGACGCCGCCACTCGCCTTCCTCCATTGACCGTCGCTGCCATCTTGAGCATCGGGGGCGTGTGTCGCCTCCATCATCAGCTCGGCCTCCATCTTCACCATCGTCGCCGACTATCGATTGCCGACAACCGCATCCTCTTTTGCTCGACACCACCCCCTGTCTTGAGCAAGACAGAATGAAGCCACATCCACCTTATGACCGCTAGCCCGTCGATCATCGACGCCACTCATCCATCATCCTCTATTTTTGCATGAAGAGCCCCACTGTGCGCATGCTTGCAAAGAAAGAAAAGGGGACGATGTGTCGCATTTTAGCATGGAATGAAAGCCTCGCGTTTAGAATCCTAATTTTTGGGGCAAATTGTAATCTAGACCCCCTTAATTCCTGATTTTACAAAGAACCTCGTACCGGCTCCAGGTCAAGTGCATTGCACGCACTGGGTAATTTGCATTTTTTACCCTAATCTTATTTTTTATTATATTTTATGCCAAAACATTAAATAATTCTTTATGGTCCCTGTATTCCGTACTCTACTTTGCATAATCTTATCATTGAAATAAATATTTTTCATGCTTAATAAATTCTCCAAAAATCATGTTATACTCCTGGTATGTGTCTCTTCTTAATGTAAATTTTTCATTGCAATTTATTGTTATTTGCTATTAGTAAAATCAAATACTTTGTATTTTTTCACTATTTGCATTTGGAAAATTCATAAAAATTCAAATATTATGTCAAAAATTCCAAATAAATAGAATAGTTTTCTTTTTATTTTTTTTCTATGCAAACTTCATACGTTAATTTTTTTTAAACCCAAAAAATTATGTAATACTAAAAATCTTAAAAATTTTATCGAAAATTATAAAGAATTCTAAAAATAGTGATTTCACTTCCTGTTTGTAGATAATCCTTTATAGTTTTTATGAATAATATTGTCAATCATTTTTGAGTTTATTTGACATTTTTAATTTGCAAATTATCCCCTCTTGTTCATTGTTTAGCATTATTTTGAGTTTCTGATTTTTATAAAATCTATAAAAACTTGAAAAACTTGAAAAACCATCAAAAAATTATAAAAATATGAAACAAAAAAAATATTTTGACCTTTTTTATCATTTTTAATATATTTGAAAAATACAAAAAGATACATTTCTTTTGTGTATAAATTTACTTTGAAAAATTAATTATTTAAAAATTATAAATTTGCAAAGACTAAAAATCAATAAAAATTAAAAGTCTGAAAATTAAAAAATATAAAAATCACAAAATAACAAAATATAAAAATTATAAATCAAAAAGAAACCAAACACAGTGTACATTAAGATTCTTTATTCTTTCCATTGATTTTTCAATTATTAGAATAACCGTCGGGATTTGTAGCCTTCCTGAGTTGGATCCTGTTGCTATACTAGTTTATTAAATAGCAATTTTCTTTTGCTACATTTTTGTATATATTTTGACTTGAGAATCAAATAAATTTTTTATTGAGGGATTATTTGGGTTGCGAGGATTACACGTTTATTTTCAAAAATTAAAAACCTGAAAATCCTTACCCAACAAAATGGAGTCGTTGTGCTCGACTTGTATGAGGTACGTGGCCAAGACAGAGGGGTGGTACTCAAGAAAAACTCGAATTAGTGTCCTACTGCTAGGGTTGGTCGGGGGCTCCTATTCTTCGTTGTGTGTTCCATACCGAAATGGGGGCGCCACCCCCTTCATCTTCCCCTACAGCTAATCACTGGAGAAGAGGAACTGTCCTTCTAGATCACAGTCATCGTCTGGAGCGACGCCATCACTTGCCCTTCTCCGCCGATCGCAGCCGCCTTCTTCAACATCGGGGGCGTCATCAGCCCGACCTCCATCTTCACCGTCACTGCTGACCATCGATCACCGACAACCGTAACCCCTTCCACTTGACACCACCCCTCTATCTTGAGGAAGACAGAACAAAGCCTCGTTCACCTCGGGATCGCCAACCCCTCGATCATCGACGCCACTCATCCATCGTCCGCCATTTCTGCCAAAAGAGCCCCACCGCGTGCCTTCTCGCGAAGGAAGAAAAGGGGCGACGCCCCCATTTTGGTGTGGAACACAAAACGAAGAACAGGAGCCCCCGATCAACTGGCAGTATTTCTTTTGTGAAAATATCAAAATGCCCCCTCGAAAATCTCAAACTCGCAAAGAAGCCCTTGCCAACATCCTGATCACGTGCAGCACATGCACACTGTAGGTAATTTGAATTTTTTACCTTGATCTTATTTTTTATATTTTAATGTTGAAACAACTAAAATTGCTTTTAAGACCCTATATTCCAGACTCTTTTTACATGCCTTTTTATTAATAGAATAAATGTTTATTGTGTTCAATAAATTCTATAAAAATTAATTTAGGCCCTTGTTATGTGCTTGTTCATCGTGTAATTTTCTTATTGTATTTTATTTTTATTTTCTATTATTAAAAAATAAAAAACATTGCATTTTTCAGTGTTCGTAATTAAAAAATTCATAAAAATTTAAATATTACGTCAAAAATTCCAAAAAAGTAGAATAGTCTTATTTTTATGTAATTTATTTCCTATGCAAATTTCATGCATTAATTATTTTTAAAACCCCAAACAAATTGCAAAATACTGAAAATCTTAAAAAACACAGAAAATTGTAGAAAAATCCAAAACTTATGATTTCACTTCTTATTTGTAGATAATTCATCATAGTTTTTATGATAAATAAATTCAATAATTTTGTTTTAGTTTGATATTTTTAAATTGAAAAATATTCACATGCCCACTGTTTGATTTTTCTCATATTTTTTCATTTTAAAAATCTTAAAAACTTAAAAAAATTCATCCAAAAATCATTAAAAATAATAGAGATATATTAAAACAAAAAAATTCTTTTGGCATTTTTTAATCATTTTTACTATATTTAAAAATAAAAAATAGACCTCCTTAATTTTCGTGTTTAAATTTGCTTTGGAGCATTGGTTGTTTGGAAAATTAAAATAATAGCAAAAGTAAAAACCAATAAAAATAAAAAATCAGAAAATAAAACAAATAGATTAAAAATTGAAAAAGATAAAACTCTCAAAAAACCAAGATAGTTAGCATTTGAATTCCCTCTTTTCTAGTAATTGATTTTTCTATTATTAGAATAACCTCGGGATTTGTAGCCTCCGTGATTTAGATCTTGTTGTTATACAGGTAAAACAAATAGCAAAATTCTCTTGCTATATTTTTTGTAATTATTTCAGCTTGAGAATAAAGCAATTTTATTTGTTGAGGGATTATTTGGGTTGCGACAACATCACACATTTATTAAAGAATTCCAAACCCATCGAAAATCTTGAATAAATGTGTGATGTCAGCAACGAGGGCTCTTATTTGTCGTTTATATACAAGTCCTTACCTAATAAAAATCACAACCGGCGGAGCCTCCTCGCCCACTAATTCTTGTTTGATTTTTTTGGATCTAGCTATCGTGCTCGAGTCATTGTCTATTTTTTTATTGCAAGTACAAGAATTTCAAAAAAAAAATATTACAAAAAAGATCATCTGATGTTTAAAAAAAGGAAAAAAATCATTTGTGTGCTCTAAAAAATAAAAAAATTGGGCAGCAACACTACCGTCGCCATCTGGAGTCTTAGCCTCGCCGTCGACCACAACACTTCAGCACCGTCGCCTTAGCTCTCCATCGATTGCCTGGAGCTCGTCGCCTTCTGCCTACAGCACTCCGCCCGGATTGGCCCCCTCCATCTTCGCGGAGATCCACCAGCTTGCCACACCATCAAGCCCTTCTCTGCCCTCCGTCAAAGAAGACCGCAGTCACCTTTCACCACATCCATCATCGAGCACCTGCAAGAGGAGCACCATCGAGCACCACCATTAAGTTATTGGTATTTATTATTATTTTAAATTATATAATTTCGAAAGTTATTTTATTTATCAATTTAATAATTCCACCATTAACATCCTTCCTTTTTTCTCTCCATTCAAATTTTGAAATTCAAATTATTATTATTATTATTATTTATTTGGCTCCTCCTCCCTCATTTCAACTTGATCAATCCTTTATAGAGGAGCCTAATATCCAAGAGCCATCTTGTTGTAGAAAGGCGCCCAACCTCCGATTCGTCCAGTGACAGCGAGGCGTTCATCGTCGAGGTCATAACGATAATTCATCCACTCCCACGGTGAGATCCATTCTGTATTATTTCAAACTTTTAATTAGATATTTTTCGGATTAATTTTCATTTTTAATCTCGTTGTCATTTTTCAATTTTTGATTATAGTTCTTAATCATAGTTAATTATCCTAATCATTCATCATGTTCGATCCCAATCTGATTACTGATTTTCACTAACATAAAAATCCCTATACGTTCCCATTCTACCTCGCACGATCCCTCACCCCCAGACTCGTACGGTGGCTGGAGACAAGGTTCCAATCCATCACTACCAATGGAACCCCCTCGCCCATTGATTATTGTTTGATTTTTTGACCGAGCCATCGTGCTCGAGTCGGTTTTTGTATTTACTTTTATTGCAGATACAAGAATTTCAAAAAAAGAGAAAAAGAAAAAAAAATCAATTGCCGTTCTTTACAAAAAAAAATAAAAAATAAAAGTTGGATGGCAGCTGCCGTCGCAGCCACCCAAAGGAGCTCCGCCAACGCAGCCATCGGCGAGCTCCTGATCCACCGCATCCGACATCCACTTCCGCCAACGCCAACCCCTTCACCGACATCCGCCGATCACTAAAGCCAGGGGTGTGTATCACCTCCTCCGCTCAACTCGGTTCGCCATAACCGCACCTCTCGAAGGAGCGCTGATCCCCACGTCATCTTCCCCTGTAGCCGATCACACGTCCATCACCTCCGCATGAAGTGGAGGATCTGTCCTTCTAGATTGTAATCATCGTCTGGAGCGATGTCTCCACTCGCCCTCCTTCATCAATCGATGCTGCCATCATGAGCGCTGGGGGCGTGTGTCGCCTCCACCGTCGTTAGCCCGACCTCCATCTTTGCCATCATCGCCAACCATCGATCGTCTAAAGTCGCAGCCCCATATGCTCGACACCACCCCTCTGTCTTGAGCAAGATAGAATGAAGGCCCATCCATGTCACGATCGCCAGCCCGTCGATCATCGACGCCACTCATCTGCCATTTCCACCTGAAGAGACCCACCATGTGCCTGCTTGCGAAGGAAGAAAAGCCACCCCCTTTTGGCGTGGAACGAAAGAAGGTAGGAACATAGGCTCACGTTTAAAACCTAAATTTTTGGGGTAAATTGCAGTCCATCCCCCTCCCAATTCATGATTTCGCAAAGAAGCCCCTAACATGTCAATGCACTGGGTAATTTGCTTTTTTTACCCTGATCTTATCTTTTGTTATATTTTAATGCCAAAACAATAAATAATTCCTTTATGGTCTTTGTATTCCAAACTCTATTTTACATACTTTTATCATTGAAATAAATATTTTTCATGCTCAATAAATTCTCCAAAAATCAAGTTATGCTCATGCTATGTGTCTCTTCATAGTGTAAAATTCTCATTGCAATTTATTGTTATTTGCTATTATTAAAAAAATCAAAACTTCGTATTTTTCATTGTTTGCAATTAGAAAATTCATAAAAATTCAAACATTGCGTCGAAAATTCCAAAAAATAGAATAATTTCCTGTTTTGTATATTTTATTTTTTACAAGTTTCACATGTTAATTAATTTTAAAACCCAAATAAAATCAATACTAAAAATCTTAAAAAATTCACAGAAAATTGTAAAAAAAAATCAAAAAAATAGTGATTTCACTTCCTATTTGTAGATAATCATATATATATATATATTGAAAAAAAATATAAATTAAAAAGAAACCAAGCATAGTGTACATTGAGATTCCATATCCTTTTCATTGATTTTTCAATTATTAGAATAACCCTCGGGATTTGTAGCCTCCCTGAGTTCGATCATGTTATTATACCGGTTAATTAAACAGCAATTTTCTCTTACTACATTTTTGTATATATTTCGACTTGAGAATCAAATAATTTTTTTATTGAGGGATTATTTGGGTTGCGATAATTATAAATTTATTTTCAACAATTAAAAACCTGAAAATCCTTGCCCAACAATCCCACCCTTTTCTGTGAAGGGTGGATATTGTCTGACATCAATGTATTCTATGGAGGAACACCACAATGTCCTCACCTATTGCCACAAGCTGGAGGTAGGAGGACATTAGTTTGAGGGGAGGATGGCGAAGAAAGTGCTCCAATCATGCCATTCGTGGCCTACGCTCTTCAAGTATACCGATGCATTCGTGAAGATGTCTACTGACTGTCAGAGGATGGATACGTGTGGACATAGAGATATGATGCTGATGCATCCCATTCACTTCTGTAAAATTTTTAGCGCATGGGGCATCGACTTTATGGGCTCGTTCCCTAAGAGTTGGGGATTCGAGTACATTATGTTGGTCGTGAATTATGTGAGTCGTTGGGTTGATTATATCCCTACTCGAGCTGCTGATGTGACGATAGTTTGCAGATTTTTGAGTAATAATATCATTTTGTAGTTTTGGGTGCCTAGAGTTTTGATTTCTGACGAGGGTACACATTTCATCAATGATAAGGTAAGGGTCCTTGCTAATTATTTCAGCATTGACCATCGGGTTGCCACACTATATCATCGACAGACGAATGGTCTTGCTGAGGTCTCGAATAGGGAGATCAAGATGATATTGCAGAAGGTTGTCTGCCCAGATTGAAAGGATTGGTCACAGCTTTTGAACTTGGCTCTGTGGGTTTAACAAACATCCTTCAAGACTCCTTTGGGCACATCTCCCTTTTGACTCGTTTATGGAAAGCCATGCCACTTACTTGTTGAGATCAAACACAAGTCATTATGGGAAGTTACAGAGATATTCATGGATTTAGAGAGTATAGGAGATCATAGGAGAGCAGAGTTGGAAGCTCTGGAGGAGTTACGCGATACAACCTTCTTGAGTAGTCTACATTATAAGGACAGAGTGAAAGAATGACATGATTCGCATATCAGCCATAAGCAGTTTGAGCCGAATCAGAGAGTATTGATATTCGATGCCAGACTGAAGTTATTTCTAGGGAAATTACAGAGCAAATGGAAAGGCCCATACGTAGTCAGAAAGGTGTACGACAACGGCAGCATTGATATATTTGAGATGTCTTCTGAGTCCATCTTTCGGGCCAACGGTGAGTGCCTGAAGCCTTTTCTTGATCATGACCCATTGACCATTGATGTTGCCCCGGTCCATTTTGTATGAGATGCATCCTTTAATTCTCATCTTTTGCATCTCATACCTGATTTACTCTTATGTCTGCTTCTTTGTATATCTGTGTTTTCTTTTATTTTCTCTCTTTCTTCCATTTTTTAACACCGTAGATCTCGCTTAGGATTTTTTGCTATACTTAGTATGCACTTTATCATAAGTATAAGGGGTTTTAAGCCTATGTTGTTCATATTTCTTTTTGTTTTATTACCTCTATTTTATTGCTTACACTTAGGGACATCCGACCCTAAGTATAGGGGATGTAATATATGTTTTTCACTTCTTTGATTGTTCCCTCAATTGTCCTTTAATTGTTGATATTCTTTCCTATACTTAGGGATCTTTTACCCTAGGTATAGGGGGACAGGTCGAGTCATCGATTTTGTGTACATTCTCTTCATCGATCTTCCGCGCTTGTATAGACTTCCATACTTAGGATTATTTGATCGTAAATATTGGGGGGATCACCGACTTCTATTCATTTGATTCTTTATTCTTTGAGTTATTGTAGCATAGGATTCTTTAAATTTTTCAATACTTAGCACAAGTTATATCTTCCATTTGCTCACTATGAGGACATAGTTCAATCTAAGTATAGGGGGTGTCGTATATATTGTATATATACTTTAGTTGTAACTCAAAAAATATGTCTATTATTAATAAAAATTGGAATAAAAAGTTTTGAAAAGTGATTTGTAAAGTGATTTGTAAAATTGTTTGTAGACTCTTTAGTAATTTCTTTGTAAATTATATTGTAAAACATTTGTAAAATTGTTTGTAAATGTTTTTTTGTAAAATACATTGTAAATTGTTCGTAGTATCTTTGTAAAAACCTTTGTAAATTATTTTTGTATAAATTTTTATAAATTATTTGTAAAATTGTTTTGTTTATAGAATGTTTGTAAATTATTTTGTATCAAAAAAATTTATAGTGTATAAATGTTTATTAGATGTTTGAAAATAAATATGTTTGCCAATACTTGTTTGTAAATTTGTTTGTAATTTGATTTGTATAATTTTTGTAAAACATTTCGTAAAATGTTTGTCAAATATTTTTGTAAAAATGTTTTGTAAATTATTTGTAAAATGTTTTGTAAACTTTTGTAAAATTTTTGTAAAATGTTTTGTCATGTGGGATATAAATTATGGGTATATAAATTATTTTAGAGTTGTAAAATCCATGTGTATATAAGATCCATAATTATTTTTAATTATGTAAATTAAATTCTTGTATAAAATCTGTAATTAAAACTTGCATATAAAATTCTTTAATAAAATTTATAGAGAAATAAATTTTTATATAAAACTCGTAAATATTCTCATTGTAAATTCTTGTATAAAAATGTGTACAATCTTGTATATAGTTTGTATAAAATTCTTGTAAATTCTTGTAAGTATGTATACCTTTCTTTATTAAAAATATCATAAAAATTAAAAAAGTTTTTTTTATTCTTTTATTTAATTTTATTTTCAAAAAATGTATGCTTTTCTTGCATATGCATTCGTATTTTTCAGAATAGTATTGATGCTTAAACTGGTCTAGAATAAAATCGAAAAATGGGCTTGGTTGAGACCTTAATCCATTTAATCCACTCTACACGTAGCTCTTCGTGGATGAGGTGGTGAGGAGGCAAAATCCTTAGCTTGCGGAAACGCACGAGTGGAAACATTTGTAGTCACAATAAGTAGCCAGTGTATCTCAATAGAGTCTAGTGGCGCTGACGTCTAATGACGGGATGTTGTGGGTTGCAATAATGCTTCAAAAGAGAAATATTCTACTGGCTCAAGAAGAACAACTCCTTATATACATGATGCACATTTGTATATATATTCAAAAAAAGTAGAAAATATCCTAAAAAAAAGCGGGCAAAAAGAAAATAAACAAAAGTTCCCGTCAGAGAAAAATATGAATAAGCAAGGCATATGTTTCAAAGTCTCATGCCAAGGAAGCCTGCTGCTGGAGACTTGGCTACACTGGTCAAGCTCCAAGGATATGTTACTACACTGGACACAGTCCATTCTCTTCTCTATGCCCTATTCTTGAGCCGGTTGCACTTGAACTTAGAATGGAATACCCTACTCCTCAAGGAAAGAGTATCTAGACCAATGAATTAGGGTTACCTTATTAGAGGAGGTTGTTTCTTTGCCATTTATGAGATGGGGACCTATATTTCACTTACACCGTACAAGTTAAAATTCATAGTCATAAGAGGTTGCATATGTAGACTTGTTCTGACCTGACTATTGAGGCAACTTGGACATAGAATTATGGAACTTGAAGGTTGTTAGGTCTTAAATCCATTTCCCAATAAGGTTCCGCCAAACTATTAATCCAAAGGTCTAACCGAGCTACATACTTTGATTTTATGAAGATAAGTTTAGAAACCAAAATTATTCTAAGTTCTTAGAAATCAAAATTATTCTAAGTTCTTTCCTTTTTCTTTTCTTATTTTTCTTTTTCACTTCTTCTTCTTTGAATAAGTGTTTGATAAAGGACAAGCAAAGGTGAAGTATTGGGAAATGATGAATCCATGATTCAATATCTTTATTATTTTATTTTAGCTTAAAATCCTTAGCAAGATACCTGTAAATATTAATAATTATCATCTTTTACCATTCTTCATCCATTTTGTTAATATTGTATATTTATCACCTATTTACACCAAAATAAAAGAATAAAGAAGAAAAGAAAGAAAAGGTTGTATATATAAAATAAATACAGACTGACCTGAACCTCAAGACAAGGCCAAGCATTGGAATGGTCGACAAGGAATAAAATAAGGTGAGATATGGTCCATAACTTATAAAAATCAAGAAAACCAATTGTCACTTATACATATTCTTCATTATTTATCTTGTAAATATTTTGTACTATTTTATTAATAAATAAAACAACCTCAAATAAATATATTTTCTTCTTGAAGATTGTTTATATAAATATTTATTAATTTATAAAAATATTATAAAAATTATTTAGTGAATAAAAAAATAAATACAATGATCTTAAAAAACCACAAAATCCAACTTCTCAAGTTCATAACTAATTATAGAAAACTCCAAACTAAGCAAACTCAGTTTTAAACTTCATTTTGTAACTAATACTATTTATTAAAAATACTAAAACAATCGTGGAGTAAATCATGTGAGTTTTGGCGTTTGGACCCCCTTTGTATATATGTACAATATGTAAATAAAATGTCTTTATTTTCTATTTAATTATTCTAACTGCAATTAACTTAATTATTTTTCTATGTTGTTCATAAAAATCAGTACAAAAATACAAAAATGTTACTTAAATAAATTGTGAATAAATACCAATAAATCTGATAATCTAAAAGCCTAACTTCCAAACCTCATAACTCGACCAAATGAATTCCAAATTGGGTGTACCAACTTTTAAAGTTCATTTCTAAAATTATTTATCAAATAAAAGTGGTTTCACTGAAATCAGAGTTAATATGCAAAAAGTAAGTTTTGAGACCCTATTGGTATACTTCTACACTTGTATATATTGTTTATATTTTTATTTAGTTAGTTTCTTGTATATATTTGCACATATTGTATTTTTAAATGTTTTTATACATTTATTTTATTTATGTAAATGCAAATAAAAATAATAAAATTAAAATCAAAATTAAAATAATGTATTTATTACATAGGTATAATGTACATATTCTGTATATACTCCTATTTATTTGTACCACTAAATTAACTTTTAAAAATAAATGAAAATTATATTGAAAATCCTTAGTTAATATGTAAATAAATAAATTATTATATTATGTAATTATTTGTAAAAATAATTTATTAAAGATTGGATTGTTGTATATATAGGTATTTTATACCTATTAATAAAGGCTTTTATTTATTTTACCTTAATTAATTAATTAAAAGTCACCATTAATTTATTTATTAAATTATTAACATTATTTATTTTAATAGTTTTTAAATTTAAAAGTGTTTTTATTTTATTTTAACTTATGTAATTATCTGAATTCTCAAATTTCAATCTAGTTTCCTTGACCACCTGGCCAACTCCTCTTCCCCCTCCTTTACCCGACTCCACATCACAGACCTGGATTCTTCTCCCCTTTTCCCAGATCTACGCCGATACCCATTTGACCCAATGTCTTCATCCAATTATTTCCCATATAACTTGAAGGTAATGGAATAAACCCTAAGCACATCATGGAAGCGTGAAGATCGCATCATATGCAATTGGGAGCGACTAGTTACATAAGTTGCTCGAAATTTAAAAAAATTAAAGTGATGAAACCACATGATCTGAGAACACTTCTCGGGTCATTTCATATAAACCATAAAGGGGTATTAGGGCTACCTCCTGAAGCATGGTTGTGATCGTGTCTCTAAACAAAGAGACCCCCCGTCTCAAGTCCGATCCGACGGAGGAGACGCTTGCGAGCATGTTGATGAAATGCATGCTCCTCGCAATCCAAGATAATGTTCCAAGTGGCTAACCTCCTGATCTCGTCACACAAGATCTAGCATCTTCTTCATGAGCGAGGTGCCCTGAAGGAGACAGAGATCCACGAGCAGTCGAAGCAGCGACACACCGGCATGTCAACGACAGTGATCCTCTCTAGGGTTTAGAGTGAATATCCACTCTAAGGAGAGAGAGAGAGGGCACGTGTATGATAATGAGAGAGAGAGAGAGGCTATTCAATTTTTGTGTATAAAAATTAAGAGCTATGGTTGCCACTTCTTTTATAATATTTTAGGAGTCCATGGATCTCATTCTATGGACAACACAAATCCTATGGTTGAGATTGATTTGTGTTTCTTTCAATGGCCACGATTTTGTTGGAAAAACAGAACAATAATTTACTAATGTAATAAATTGAATAATTATCAATATAAATTAATTCAATCAACTCAATGAGTATTAAAGGATTAGGAAAGAGAACAAGCTCATTCCTAAAGAGGAGGGTGGACGATCACCAAGAAATAGGACCATGGTGGTTGTCCCCTCTTTCTATGGAAAGAGCTCCTCTCATTTCTATTATATGACATTACACATCTCACATATTCCTTTAATTACTTACAACAACTTATGTTGTAAATTAGTTCACAAAAACAAATCCAAAATAATTTGTGAAATTTCAATCAGGCTAATGGAAATTTATGAATTGTATTCACAACCAAAATAAAATGTAAACTACATTTTCAATTAATTATCTAATGTGAATCCAATTCACATCAACAAGTAAATTGTAGATTTTATTTACAAATCTCTCTCTCTCTTATATATTATAAATCACATTTATAATATATACGAATAATATGGATAATGTTATCCACATTATTCATATCCATAATAAGTAAATCACATTTAATTATATAAATCATCATTCTCATGCATCAAAATAATATGAATTGAATTCACATTATTCATGATAATTAAATCACATTTAGTTATTCATTTATCTATGCTTGGATACACATTCATCAATGGAATTATTCTTGAACTCTTTCAAGAATAATGTACTTTCTCCGCGGATACATGGAGATAAGGACTAGATGATTGTAAGTTCCACGTATAGTGACTTAAATATTGAGATCACATCTCAAATCCACATCTTGGGGACCTCCCATGGATGTTTGATTAAATCAAAGCCATAAATATAATCTTCTCATTGTATCTGAATCACATTCAGATCACTATCCAACATTTGGGCCAAGATTAGATTAGGAGTCACTAAAATCCATACATGTTTTATCAATCCCATGGAATGGAAGCGTCATGGTTATACAATCGTTTATGATCACATCACCCTCTGGTATTCCTAATACCTGTACATCTTGCATACTGGAAGACCTAGAATAAACCCAATGTTTTAGATCTCATTTAGGTTGTCTTCTTCAGGGTTTTGTCATTAAGTTTCTCGCTCGATCATTGGAATTGGTATCGATAATATACTTTCCAGAATCATATATCATACTTAGGTATTGATCCTATACATTCAAAAAGCATATATCAAACCTACAAATTCAATCAAGCTTCAAAGCGAGAAGACCATGCACAGCATTCGATCCCAATATCTCATGAGTGAGATCATGTCTTCGGGTTCAGTAATGAGCCTGTATGATCCCTTTGAGAGATCGTATTACTCATATGCCCTTCCATGCACATCAGCTCCTTGGTGTATAGACCTTGATAAGATCATCAACCAATTGGCATGCTAAATATACATACTCAAACATATAGTAACACAACTATCTTCGGTCAGAGGATGTGTGCCTATATTGTGATAGTATACGACATAGATCTTGGTTATCTCGATCTCGTTAGGTCAAGCCTTTGACCAAATTTATTCTAACACCTCCGAATCTCTATTTCTATGTAGAGGACCTACATCAAGAGGGCAGTCATATATCAACCTATAGAGAAGAATTGACATCTTCCTCTCAGGCTGGAGATCCTCTCTTAACAATCATTTGATTGTGCTTGATGAGTCCTCAATCTAATTCTTTAGATATCACCCAAGTACCGACCACTACGATTTTGAATCAACAGTTGTGTGATAATTAAGATGGCCATGGTACATAATCTTAATTTTACTAAGGGACCTATTATGCCAATTAATTATTCTTCATTTCAGATTATGGAATGAATTTCAATAACATTTATTGCATAATAGCTCATCGTGGGCTTGCATGTCCAACAATCTCCCACTAGACCAAAGAGCCATTAACGGGCTAATATTTAAACCCATAGTCATGTGCTAATCATAAGCTATTAAGAAAAAATAACTTAGTTAGTTGACCAATTACTCTATTCCCGAGAGACAACGCCAAGTCCTTTTACAATACTTGCATATCTCCTAGTAATAGTGCTCGCATCTAATGAGAATGTTGCATTTCGTGCAACCAATACACAATCTTATTAAACCAATTATATTTTCTTTAACACTACAATTCAATATTTGTTATAACCAGTATGTAGTTTTCAATTATCCTTATCAGAATGCCCTTATTCATGGATATCTCTATCTCCTAAGACTAAGACCCAATCTTAAGTCTTACAAGGCATCTGTCATTAAGATGTTTTAGATCACTATCTAAAAAGTCTTAAGTTCTCGAAAATAAGACTTTGAGATTATTATCTCAAAAGTCTTGTCATCTTTGAAGATATTTTATTACTATAATCAAGAGTTCTATCTCCATAGTAGGATTAGTAACAATTTACTACTCCCACTGCATAGCAGATATCTAACTTTTGTACACATCTAGTACACACCAGGCTTCTCATAACCGATGCACAAGGGCAAGCAGTTTTAGCATTCACTACCTCAACTCTTTGAGGTGTTATACCTTCAGATAGATCAGTATATATCTTAAGGGTAGGAAGCCTTCCTTGGGGTTTCCCAAGAATGGAACATGTCCAAGGTGTGCCACTAATGTGACGGTCCCAATACCCTCTTGTTTTTGCTTCTGAGCATCTCCAAACTACGATCTAGAAGGCATCCTTGAGATATTTCATCTCAGGAATGGAACAACCAAATTATAAAACACTTATTACATCCTTGTATCAACCCAAATGATTAGGATATTATATTCATTTAGCATGATGAACACAATGACACAACCACTAAACTTCACATGGTTCATCAAGATTCTATCTGAAATCATAACATTTATAATTTCATCAAATCTAGTGTCCCCAAATACAAGAAGCTTATTTGAGTCCATAGATTGAGTTATTATAGATTGCACATCTTGCCTTCCTCAACTATGAAGCCCTAGGGCTACTTCATATGAGTGTCCTCAATGAGGTATTCATAGAGGATTGTAATCTTGACTTCCATCATTTAGATGTCATAGTCAAGTTGTGTAGCTATAGTTAGGAGTACTCTGATGGGTTTAAGCGTGGTGACTGAAGATCAAGTCTCATCACAAGTGATATCTTCTCTTCGTGTATATCTTATGGATACGAACCATGCCTTGAAGCTCTCTACCTTCTCATCATGTTTCCCTCTCTCTTGAAGATCCATTTATACCTAAAAGGTTTTACCCTTATAGGTGGATCCTCGAGGGTTCATGCACAACACTTGTGTACGAAGTCTACTTTAGACTTTATTGCTAACATCCATCTCTCCATGTCATGATCCTTGGAAGCTTCACCGTATGAAGTCAGATCTTTGTCAGACTTATCGGGCACATTGAATCCATCAATGTTTCATATTTAATTTTCCTTCTAGTTTCCGATTTCAGGAGCCTCATTATCTTCTCAAGATTTAATGAGTTCCTTTTCTTCATTTTCATCTTTATTCTCAAGAAAGTCATCCTTTAAGAATAATATCCTTAGAGATGAAATCTTTTAAGAATCTAAAGGTTATAAATAGGTATCTAATATCACCATTTATATTCCTAATGAAGTAGCACTCTCTGGTGCTAGATTCCAGCTTACTTGCATCCATGACATGGTTATGGACCAAGCAACCCTAAATCCTCAAGTGTCCAACACAGGCTAGGTTCCAAACCATAGCCTATGAGGATTTTCGGGTCCGGATTTGCATGGAATCTTATTAACGATATATATTGTAGTCTCTACTACATACATACCTTGAAACTAAGAGGTAATTATGCTAATATTCATTGTTGACCAAATCATGTCACAGATGATCTAATTGTATCTCCCTACAACTCTATTGAGTTTAGGTGTATTAGGAGGAGTGAGATAGGAATGACATTCCTTTCTCCATAAGTTATTCCTTGAGTTCATCTAATAGGTACTAACTACTTAAATTAGATCAAATTCATTTCATCTTCCTTCAAACTTTGGTTATAAACGAAAATTACGAAATCTTTGAACATTTCAAAGATTTCTAAGGTGAAGCGAAGAAATCTCATATCATAATTAATCACCATTATGTTTATTATGATATAGTTGATCTACATACATCAATATGTATGAGATCTTGAATACCTTGGCATCCTACACCATTCCAAGAGAAGGGTGTATTGAACATTTTTACTTTCAATATCTATTCATAAGTAAGTAAGATTTGAGGTTTCAGACAGTCTAAAGTTTCATCTCTTAGTAGTCCATTGATCTCATCAATATACATATGTCCAAGGCTTGATGCCAAATCATTGTCAAATGATCTTCATCCTCCCTATAGATCTTTTAAGGTTTAAGTTTTTAGTATTTATAAATGTTAATGAACCATTCATTAATTTTCTAATTTACTAGAGTCCTCTAGATGATAGATTACTATCTGAAATATATCCCTCATAACTCTGTATAATAGGTCTATTCCAGAATGTATGTTTATTTTTAACATTTAGAAATAAGGAATGACAGTATTCTAATATCTAGGTTATAGAGACACACTCTAAGACTAAGGTCTCTCCCACTGAAAAAAAGTAGTCTATCTGTCCAATGGAGATTGTTGCAACAGTTGCATCAACATCCATATGGATGACTATTAAACCTTAATATCAAAATTTCCATTCTTCTAAAACATATGCAACCAATTGCAAGTGTTATTATAAGAATGAGATACAATTTTTAGAGTTTGATCTTATATAATAAGCAAGTCAATTTCAATGATTACATGTAGATATATAATATTTCAATGCACTATCCGAGTCCTTCTTTAAGGATGTAAGATAGTCTAGATAGTCATACTATCAACACATCAACTTGTTGTATACTGGCATTCATCCAACTCTTTGGATGTCATATGGAATTTACATAAGTACAGTCAAGTCTTTGACTTTCCTTCTTACTTGGGTTCGACCCATGCTTCCACAGCGCTCCCTTCATCTATAAACAACCATTTCTTAAGACAAAGGATCTCTTATTTTAAACTCAAAAGATTTTAATATAAGAGTATTTTAACATTTATGCATGCTTCATTCAATTATGAAAGACTAGAGTATAGATAGTAGAATGATGACACTCATCATATCTACATCCATCTTAACTCTTAAAGACTTTGGTTTAGGTAGGGTATTCAAACATTTTGAGTGCATCTTCCTTATCGAGCCACCATTCTACATAATGCAGTAAACCGTTTGTCATTGATGATGAAATGTTTAGAGCATATATGTTTTCCAAAACACCTTCTTAGGTTTTATAAGGATTTTTTATAATTACGATCATGATCAACATGATACTTCCAAAGCACATTCAATGAGAGATCAAGACTATAGAGACACACCAACCCAAGGTTGTTGTCCTATTGTCTACTTAATTATCATTTCTCATTATTATGAGGAAACTTGCACATTGAAACCACACACATTATGTGCCCAACTGCAAGTACAATATATTGATCATGGATCCAATCCATGATATTTTACTGGTTATCAGTGATTATAGATTTGAGAGGGTTTAATGTAGGTTATCTGAAATAAGATAATTTGCATAAATACATATTCTACTTTGATTTAGGATTTTTATATCAAAGTTGTCTTGCCTAGTCAACTCTGAAAGTTTATTCCCTTATTCACTTTTAAAGTAAGAGAAAGACTTACCATTATATATCAAGCAAGATCTGGGATCTCCTTTCTACCTTTTCTACATCCCAATAATATGAGAACTTGTAATTCAGATAAAAAGAAGTGGGAACTCATTCCGTCTTGCAAGTCCAACTTGTATTTCCCAATTTGTTCTTTAACACCCAAGCCCACCACCCCTAAGGTGATGTTGACTCGTCATTACTTGAACCAACCTTCAACAAGAATTGCACTCTCTATGCGCAATGCAATATCGCCCCCAATAATATGATGACTTAATATTGGGGTCACTATGAATACAACCTTACTATTTCAAGAAGCAAAGAGCTCAATCCATGTGAGCTTGTATGCAGAAGCTATCACTTCAGACATGCGTCACATACATATAAATCCACGGCGACGGAACCCTTCACCTTGATGGGAGACCATGGATGTCACTTATGTGATCCTCCATATCATGGTCAAATTTTAAGTAATCATATTCACATAATTAAGTCTTCCAAGGGAAATACTACTCTATTCATAATAGAGTGTTTTAATTGGATATAATGTATTTAATCATATTAAATCAATTATCATCCAATTCAATCAACAAACAAACAACCTTGATTGTTACTTGAAGGATGGTATAATCTCAAAATACGTATTATTCAAATTTTAATAATTAGAAAAATACATCATGACCATTTCAAGCATTATCCTTTCCTTACGTGCTGTCGTGGACAGTGCACTTTAGATGTGGGACAGAATGCTCACAGAGCAACCTGCTACCCCAACGATCCCCGACTAGACACCATATCAGCCTCGGGTCTGGATAATGTGATTCGATCATTTTATACTTGAGATGATATCCGTACTTTCACCGAAGATATACCATATAATATTTATCAAAACCATTTTGATTAATATTATATGGAGATTTTATAAACAAATACCCAATCCTATTAAAGTACAATGTTGTGCATGTAAAGATTGCCCTACAACTATTGTAGGATAAACTAGGATTTTCATGAAACATATATTCAATAGACTATGATGATTAATATATTATTTTCATAATTATTAGGCATCATAATTAATCATGGACAATTAATAATTTCCAAGATTTTCATTGAATTATAAACACATTAAGTAAAGAGATTTGATGATCTAATCATCTTCTGACGCATCTCTACTAAATATGGAATATCTGGGGCAAATGGAGTCGGAATCGCACGAAATAAATTCGAGCGGTTTGCTGATTTGATTATGTACTTATGTCCAATGTTTATTTGATCAGGGAAAAATAGTAAGTAAAAATAATTTCCTTACAGATCTGTGAATACATGCAAACCAATTTTCATGGTGGTAACTCTTCGAATCATTTTCATGCACTTTTGGTACCAATATTAGGGGTACTGTTTGGAGGATATATTTACACATTATAAATACATTTTATTAACTAAAAAACATGTCCAAATAGTGCACAAATAATATGGTTTTATTTACGAGAAAAACCAATTCCAATCTTGCATCCAATGCAAAAATAATGAGTCACGCGCATCCGAAACATGAACCTTGATTGCATTGGACTTTGAATCATATCCAAGACCTGACCAAGGCTCTAATACCACTTGAAGGTTATGGAAAGAACCTTAAGCGCATCACATAAGTGTGAAGATCACGTCATATGCGATCGGGAGTGACTAGTTGCATTAGTTGCTTGGGGCAACGGTATTTGAAAATTTTAAGGAGATGAAACCACATGATCCAAGAACACTTCTCGAGTCATTTCTTATAAACCACAAAGGCATATTATGGTTACTCTTGAAGCATGGTTGTGATTGTGTCTCTAAACGAAGAGACCTCTGGTCTCAAGTCTGATCCAACGGAGGAGATTCTTGCGAGTATGTTGATGAAACATATGCTCCTCATAATCCAAGATAATGACCCAAACGACGAATATCCTGATCTCATCACATGAAATCGAGTATCTTCTTTACGAGCGAGATGCACCAAAGGAGACGGATATCCATGAGCAGTCGAAGCGACGGCACAACGGTGTGGCGATGACATCGATCCTCTCTAGGGTTTAGAGTGGAAGACCACTCTAAGGAGAGAGAGAGAGAGAGAGAGAATGGAGATGTGTATGATGAGAGGGAGAGAGGCTATTCAATTGTCGTGTGTAAATATGAAGGGCTAGAGTTGCCTCTTCTTTTATAATATTTTGGGAGTCCATGAATCTCAATCTAAGACAACACAAATCTAATGATTGAGATTAATTTGTGTTTATTTCAATGACCATGATTTTGTTGTAAAATCACAACAACAATTAATTTAATTAAATTAAATATAATGAATAATAATCAATATAAATTAATTCAATCAAATTAATGAGAATTAAAGGATTAGGAAAGAGAGCAAGCTCCTTAAAGAGGAGGGTGGACGATCACGAAGAAATAGGACTATGGTGGATGTCCCCTCTCTGTCTATAGAAAGAGCTCCTCTCATTCCTATTATGTGAGATTTCATACCTCACATAATCCTCTAATTATTTACAACAACTTTTGTTGTAACCTATTTCACAAAAATAATTCCAAATTAATTTATAAAATTTCAATCATGTCATTGAAAACTTGTGAATCATATTCACAACCAAAAAAAATGTAAATTACATTTTCAATTAATTTTCCAATGTGAATTCAATTCACATCAACATGTAAATTGTAAATGTTATTTACAAATAGCTCTCTCTCTCTCTTATATATTATAAATAACATTTATAATAAGAAAGCAAGCTGTTGAATCCCAGTCTCTGATTCTGCAGTCAAGGTATAATGTTATCCACATTATGCATATTTATAATAATTAAATCACATTTAATTATATAGTATCATCATTTTCATGCATCAAAATAATATGAATCAAATTCACATTATTCATTATAATTAAATCATATTTAATTATCCAAATCTCAATGCTTGGATACACATCATCAATGGAATTATTCTTGAACTCTTTCAAAAATAATGTGCTTTCTCAGCGGATACTTGGAGATAAGGACAGGGTGATTGTACATTCCACGAATAGTGACCTGGATATTGAAATCACATCTCAAATACAGATCTTAGGGACCTCCTATAGATGTTTGATTAAATCAAATCCGTAAATCTAATCTTCTCATTGTATATAAATCACATTCAGATCACTGTCCAATATTTGGACCAAGATTAGATTACTTCTCTACTGAGAGGAGTCAATAAAATCAAGACTTATTTCATTACTACCTCAAAATGGAAGCATCATGGTTATACAATCATTTATGATCACATCAGTTTCAGGTATTCCTAATACTTGTACATCCTACGTACTAGAAGACCTAGAATAAATCTGAAGTTTTAGATCTCATTTATACTGTCTTATTTAAGGTTTTATCATTAAGTTTCTCATTCGATCATTAGGAGTTGGTATCGATCATATACTTTCCAAAAGCATATATCATACCTAGGTATTGATCATATACTTTCTAAAATCATATACTAAACCTATAAATTCAGTCAAGCTTCCAAAGTAAGATGCCCGTGCACGGAATTTGATCCCAATATCTCATGAGTGAGTTCATGCATTCTTGTTCAGTAATGAACCTGTATGATCCCTTTGAGAGGTCATATTAATCATATGCCCTTGTATGCACACCAGCTCGCGGTGTATAGACCTTGATTAGTCCATCAACCTGTTGGTATGCCAAATGCACATACTTAGATATATAGTAAAACATCCATCTCTGGTCTGAGGATGCATGCCTATATCATGACAGCATACGACATAGGTCTTGGTTATCTCGATCTCGCTAAGTCAGCTCTTTGACATAACTTATCTGACATCTCTGAATCTCTATTCCCATGCAGAGGACCTACATCAAGAGGTTGGTCAGATATCAACCAAAAGAGAAAGGATTGGCATCTCCTACTCTGGCTGTAGAACATCTCTTAATAATCATTTAACGGTGCTTGATGATTCCTCAATCTAACACTTTAGATATTCATCTAAACACTAGCCTCTATGACTCAAAAATTAAATCAACAGTTGTATGATCATTAAGTTGGCCATGGTACATAACCCTAATTGTACTAAGGGACCTATTATACAAATTAATTATTCTTTATTTCATATCAGGGAATGACTTACAGAAACATTTATTGCATAATGTCTCGTCATCGGCTCACATGTCCAACATAACTGCGATTTTTGCCCGATCATTTTCAACCCGATCAATCATTTGAAATTCATCCTTTTTCACACCCTATTTAAACAAAATTTTAGGCCTAGGAAGGGTATTTTCCATTTCTATCTTTCTCCCACATCTCCGAAGAGAGAGGGAGAGAGAGTCAGTGACAGCGGCCTCCCTTGCATTGAGCGTTCGTGATTGAGATCAAAGAGGAGTGGTGTGATTTTTACCGAGGTGCTGCTTCGCTGCATCTCAGTACGTTTAGCCTTCGCGACGCAATCAAATTGAAGTGAGAACCTCGAGCTCATCGAAGCTCATCCACAGGCACATCATTCATTCCTCCATTGATTCCAGGCTAGATTTATATATTCTATTCTCATCTTCCTTTTCTGCTTCTCTTCTCAATACATCTACTTACTTTTTATCCAATTCTACATCAATATCATCATGATCATCCATCATCCATCTTAAAACCCAACAACTTTTGCTCAATCTCACATACTTGTTCACCTTAGATCTAAAGAGATCTAATCATGTTTGGATCTAATTCCTTCACCCATGTTTAGATTCGACTCATCCATATCCTTATTTTCATTTTTTGTACTTAACTCCTGACTAAGAACCACAAAGCTTGAACCATTGATTATCAATTACAAGACCTACATCTAGAGGATTTGACCCTTTGAGCATCAGGATTGAAGAGCACTAGAGATCGAAAGCTGAGCTCCACCACCCGCAACACCTATAAAATAAGCAGCATGGACCTCCTTCATAGTTGCTTGGAAAATTAAGAAGCACTTGGAGCATAACAAGCAATCCCATCAATTCAATTGCAAATACTGAAGCAGAACTCACGATCAGAACAAACTCCAAACTGAACACTCAACGAGCATTGATGAGCATCTAATTGATCAAGAACTGTAACCTCTTGGACTTGATAGGAGGTTGGCTTGAAAATCAAAAGCATCACCCTCTGTCGATTGATAAACATTGGGTGTGATCGGATCATCTAAAGAGGAGCAGCGAACCACCACCGTT
Organism: Ottelia alismoides; assembly: GCA_037367405.1. Lineage (NCBI taxonomy): Eukaryota > Viridiplantae > Streptophyta > Magnoliopsida > Alismatales > Hydrocharitaceae > Ottelia > Ottelia alismoides. The sequence goes on from JAZKJV010004395.1 coordinate 588,599, forward strand.
TGGAGGAGATCCAGTCGAGAGTAGACCTAGATAATTGCTATCAATGTTCTTGAGTTGGTGAAGAACAATCATCCGACTTCCAGGTTGTACAGGAACCTTTGGATCAGATCTAATCCGAGGGATGCTCGCACATCATGTATTATGTCTAGAGTGACCAGGAACCCTCGAATATGGCTTGATATGATGGTTCACATTCAGTGTCGCCCACCGCTTAACCCTCGCGTGACCCACACGTTAGAGCGGAGCAATTTGCTTGCGTTTTACATATACCCTCCGATCGAACCGCATCTGACAGACTTCATCGAGCCACGCGTCAGCCCCAGAAAATCTGCCGACTCATACTTAATACACACGTGTGATCTGCACATGCAGTGGAAAGATTTTAGGGTAAATTTCTATTTTAACTCTTAGTCATCAATGTAATTACGATCGGATCCAATTCCAGCTGCTTTCATGTGATCCACATGTGCTCTTCCTATGAAAATTGCACAATTGCATGTATTATTGATCTTTTAAATTTGTTCCAGAACTTTGCAAGAGAATTACATATCCGTCGTGTATACCAGCATTTATTCTCTTGTATTTTATTACTTGATTTACTTGCTAAATTGCCTTTAAAAATTGATAAAATTTAGAGTAAACTCTTGCATAGTTTCTTTATATTCTTTAATTTTTGTGTTGCAAAATAAATTGTTTTCGTATTTTTCATAATTCATAACCCTTAAAATTTTCCCTAGTTACTTCGTATTGAAAAATGGTTTAAAAATTCTAAAAAAATAATGTGGGTGCATTTTGATTTGTTTTACTTTTTATGCAAGTTTTGTTTAAAAATCTTCTAAAAAACCAACAAAATGTAAATTACAGAAAACACAAAAAAATTAGTATTAAATCAATGAAAAATCAAAAATACATAATTTAGCCTCTTTGAAAGCTTGATAAGTCTTCTCTCTATCTGTTTATATCTCCATTATTTTTACTTTTATTTTCTACTTTAAAAATCTAAAAGAATCTAGTTGAATTTCTATTTTTCATGTTTTTATATGTTTTAAAAATCCCGAAAAATCAAAAAAACTTTTAAAAAATTACAGAAAACATTACAAAATCATCAAAAATACAAAAACATTTTTTGAATTTTCTGGATATTTTTTCCATCTTTGAAAAATACAAAGAATGCTTGGTTGTTTTTTCTTTACATTTTTTGTTTACTTTGTTTAAAAAACTAAAAAGAATATAAAAAATTGCAAATTACAAATCACAAAAAATGAAAATCAGAAAACAAAAAAATATAAAAATTAAAATTCTAAAAAAATACAAAAACCCATAAATACCAAAAAGAGAAAAAGAACAAAAAGAGCTTTTATTTGATTTCTTTTCAGAAATTAATAATCCTCGATTTTAAATAGTTGCCTCCTTCTGTTCGACCATGGGAGCTATACCAGGTTAATAAAAAGCAAAATCCATTTTTATTTTCTTTTAGTTGGATAAAATAATTTGTTTGATTGTTTAGGGTTTTATTTTGATTAAAAGCAACACATTGATCATATTCTCTTCAATAAATAAAATTAAACCTAAATAAAAGATCGAACACCAGAAAGCAGGATTATAAGCAAAAAAAGGCCACACGACTATACACCGCAACACTGTTCTTTCAACTCTATTGTGATTGGAAAAAGTTCTTTGATTTGTAGTGATAAATTTTATTTGCTTGATATTGTTGCCTCTATAATGAGTCTATGATTGTCAAATCAAGAGGTACTTAGTGAAAAATAACCTTAGAAAATTCAACATCAATTTGTCACAAGTGTTTGGGTCAAATATCCAAATCAAGAATGGAATGACTTGTATCTGATAATATTCTAGATTCGTTAGATTTTAAATATTTAAAGGCATGCGTTAACTACATTAAAAGTAAACAAACCAAATCAAGGAGATCAAGTGTCAACAGGGCTTCTAGTGTCTAAGAATTGATCCATAATGATATATGCAGTCCATTTGAAATCGCCAACAAAATTTGTGTTATTCATAGATGACTACTCAACATACGGTTACCTATGTCTCATTCATTAGAAGTACCTGGCTATGGATATGTTTAAATCATTAAGGTCAAAGTTGAGCTCCAACTGAAGAAAGCATAAAGTACATCAGATTTGATCATGGTGGTGAATATTATTACATATATATGCAAAAGAGTACACATGTTCAGATTATGCACAAACTTAGGAAATGGGGTAAGATCGCTTATGCTTTTGTACTTGGGAGTTTTATGTATGCACAAGTGTACACATTTCCAAATCTAGCATTTATTGTGGGCTAGCTAAGCAGATATATGGTGAATCCAAGAATGTATGATTGGAGAGCTCCCAAACATGTCATGAGATATCCTTAGATAACAATGTTGGAGATGCGAGCCCACGACAAGCCATTATGCAATAAATGTTATTGCAATTCATTCTCTAATCTGAAATGAATAATATTTAATCTGCATAATAGGTCCCTTAGTACAATTAGGGTTATGCACCATGGCCATCTTAATGATCATACAGTTGTTGATTCAATTGTTGAATCATAGAATCTGGTGTTTGGATGAATATCTAAAGAGTTAGATTGAGGACTCATCAAGCACTGTCAAATGATTATTAAGTGATGATCTCCATCCTGAGTAGAAGATGGCAATCCTTTATCTGTTGGCTAATATCTGACCAACCTCTTGATGCAGATCCTCTGCATGGGAATAGAGATTTGGAGGTGTCATCTAAGTTAGGTTAAAGAGTTGACTTAACGATATCAAGATAACTAAGACCTATGTCATATGTTGTCATGATACTGGCATGCATCCCCTGACCAGAGACAGATGTATTGTTATACGTCTAAGTATGTGCATTTGGCAGACTGACTGGTTGATGGCCTAATCAAGGTTTATACACCGGCGAGCTAGTGTGCATACAAGGGCATGCGAATATTACGATCTCTCAAAGGGATCATACAGGTTCATTACTGAATTGGAAGATATGAGCTCACTCTTGAGATATTGGGATCAAAATCCGTACACGGTTATCTCGCTTTGGAAGCTTGATTGAATTTGTAATACGATCAATACCTAGATATGATAAATGCTTTTGGAAAGTATATGACCGATACCAACTCTAAATGATCAAATGATAACCATAATCATAAAACCTTGAGGTAGACTATCTAAAGATCTAAAACTTCAATTTTATCCTATGTCTTCCAATATGCATGATGTACTTGTATTAGGAATACATGAGGGTGATGTTATCGTAAATGATTGTATAACTATGATGCATCCATTTAAAGGGAGCGATGAAATAGGTATGGATTTTAGTGACTCGTCTCAATAGAGAAGTAATCTAATCTTGGTCCAAATGTTGGAAAGTGATATGAATGTGATTCAGATGCAATCAGAAGATTAGATTTATAGCTTTAATTTAATCAAACATTTATGGGAGATCCCCGAGATCTCGATTTGAGATATGATCTCAATATCCAAGTCACTATATGTGGAACGCACAATCGCCCCTTCCTTGTCTCCAAGTATCCGCGAAGAAAGCGCAAGAATAATTTCATTGTTGATAATGACTCTGGATATTGAGCAAAATGGAGAATTAAATGTGATTTAATTATTATCAATAATGTGAATGCGATTCACATCCAAGATGATTAAATATGATTTAATTATCATGGATATGAAAATGTAGATAACACTATCCATATTAATCGTTGATATTATAAATGTGATATATAATATATTAGAGGGAGCTAGTTGTCATTTGTATTTATAAATTTATAATCAATGTGAATGGGATTCACATTTGACAATTAATTGTAATAGCAATTACATTTTATTTTGGAGGTGTAAATAAGATTCACATTCTTTCAATGGCATGATTAAAATTGTCACAAAATAATTTGGAATTATTTTGGTGAAAAATTATGAAATAAAAGTTATTGAATATGTGTAATTATTGTTGGAAAATAATATCTCAACAAAATTGGAATGGTGAAGCCTTCTTGTCATACAAGGGTGGACGGCCAAGTTGAGCTCTCTCAACTTGGTGATCGTACATCCCATATATGGAATGGGCTCCATTCATTCCAATTAATTCCATCCTTGGTTGAGTGATTTAAATTGAAATATATTGATTGATTTCAAATATATAATTTATTTGAAAGCCAAAAAATTTGTTGTTGGTGATTAAAACACAACAAGATCATGGACATTGATTGAAAGCACAAATCAATCTCAACCATTGAATTTTTGAACACGTGGATTGTGATCCATGGACATCCAAATAGTATAAATAGAATGGTAGCCGTAACCTTTTATTTTACACAACATGAGACACAATTCTCTCTCTCTACATGTCTACTCTCTCTCTCTCTCATTGTGGTTGTCCACCTTTGTGTCCTAGAGAGAATCTCTGTCGCCACCGCTACGTCGCCATGTTGCCGCTTTGACTACTCGTGGATCTTTGTCTCCTTCAGTGTGCCTCGCTCATAAAGAAGACATCGGATCTCATGATACGAGATCAGGAGATTTGCCACTTGGATTATCAACATGAATTGTGAGGAGCACGTGTTTCATCAATGCGCTCCCAGGCATCTCCTCCGTTGGATTGGACTTGAGATAAGAGGTCTCTTACCTTAGACACACGATCGCAACCGCACTTCAAGAGGTATTCCTATATATTGTTTGTGATTTATATTAAATGATCCAAAAGTGTAATTGGATCATGTGCTTTCATCGCTTTAAAATTTTTAAGTTCATTGTCCCAAGCAACTATTGCGACTAGTCGCCCCCGATTGCATATGATGCAATCTTTATACTTTTGTGATCCACTTAAGGTTTTTTCCATAACCTTCAAGTGTTATCAGATCCATAGGTCAGAGGTTTCGGATAGGATCCATAAACCTAATATGGCATGGCATTTTTGGTTTTGCGAATTTTCATCGCATTTTGTTCTCGCAACCCTATTTTGTGTGATTTGTTTGGACTGTTTAATGGCTTAAAATGTTTGTTTATAACTTGGATTACATTCCAAATCTTATTAGAAAACTGTATAACTTGAGTTTGCGTGATCTGGAATTCGTTTTCTCAAGTTATGACCGTTTTAATGGGCACGTGTCCAATGTTACGGGAATGGGATTTTATAATGTAATCAAGAGATAATCATGATTTTAAAACACTATAATATGTGTCTATCATTTGTATTCTGTTGCAAATTAAATTGTCAAACCAAGGAAATTTAGTTTGCATGATTTGGAGTTTATTTACTCAATATTTGTTAGTTTTAGTAAACATGTGTCACTGTTGGAAACTTAACAAATTTGAGCAAGAATCTTGTGATTGTCATTCAACTAATTCATATAAATTAATGGTTAATCTCCCAGAATAATTATTTGTTAAAACTGAAATATTTGATAAAGATAATTATTTTGAATGACCCTTACCAACACGATAACATAATTGATCTTAATCGATTTGATTATAATGAACTTTCCAACAAATATTGATATTTGAATAGGATTGGGGATTTGTTTAGCAAATCTCCTTATAATACTAATCAAAATAGTTTTGATAAATATTATGTGATATAACTTCGGTTGAAAGACCGAATATCGTCTCAAATACAATATGATCAAATCACATTATCATGACCTGAGGTGGATATGGTGTCTATTCGGGGATCGTTGGGGTAGCAGGTTTCTCCATGAGCGGTATGTCCCATATCATGTGCGTACTGGCCATGACAGTGGGTAAGGAAAGGATAATGCTTGAAATCATGATGTATTTTTCAAATATTAAAATTGGAGTAATATGTATTTGAGATTATATCATCCTTCAAGTAACAATCAAAATTGTTTGTTGGTTGATTGACTGGATTGATAATTGATTTAATATGATTAAATCAATTAGATCCAATTAAATGCTCTATTATGAATAGAGTTGTATTTCCCTTGGAAGAATTATTTATGTGAATATGATTCATAATAATTAATTAAAATTTAAATATGATATGGAGGATTACATAAGTGACATCCATGATCTACCGTAAAGGTGAAGGGTTCCATCGCCATGGATTGTATGTAACAGACGCATGTCCGAAGTGACAGCTCCTGCATACAAGCGCACAATGATCGGGATATTTGCTTCTTGAAAGAGTAAGGTCATATGCGTAATGACCCCAATATCAGTTCCTCATATTATTGGGGTGATATTACATTGCTCATAGTGAGTTATAATTTAGTTGACGGTTGGTTAATTAAAAATGGGTCAACATCACCTTAGGAGTGGTGGTCCCTGGTGTTAAAGACTGAACTGAGAAATGTAAGTTGGACTTTCAAGGCAGAATGAGCTCCCGCTTCTTTTTATTCAAGTTACAGTTTCTCATATTACAAAGGTATGAAATGAGATCCCAGATCTTACTTGAGATATAATGGTAAGTATATCTCTTACTTTGAAAGTGAATAAGGGAACGAACTTTCAGAGTTGACGAGGAAAGACAACTTTGATATAAAATCCTTAATCAAAGTACAATATGTATTTTTGCAAATTATCTTATTTCAGATAACCTACATTAAACCCACTTAAGAAAATTATACTCAATAATAACCAATAAAAATATCATGGATTGGATCCATGATCAAAAGATTGTACTTGCAATTGGAAATATGTGGTTGCAATGTGCAAGTTTCCTCGTAATAATGAGGAATGATAATTAAATAGACAATAAGACAACAACCTAGGATTTGTATGTCTCTGTAGTCTCGATCCCTCATCGAGTGTGCTTTGCAAGTATCATGTCGATGATGATCGTAATTGCCAAATAATCCTTAATAAAATCTAAGAAGATGTTTTGGCATACATATGTGCTCTCGACATTTAATCATGAATGGCATGGTTCATTGCATTATGCATAATGGTGGATGTACTCAAAATGTTTGAGTATCTGCCTAAACCAAAGTCTTTAAGAGTTAAGATGGATGCAGATATGATGAGTGTCACCATTCTACTATATATACTCAAGTCATTCATGAAGCTTCATAATATTCATATTGTATGAATTGAATGAAGCATGTATAAATGTTGAAATACTCTTATATTGAAATCTTTTGAGCTCAACATAAGAGATCCTTTGTCTTAAGCAATGGTTGCTTAAGATGAAGGGAGCGCAATGGAAGCATGGGCCGGACCCAAGTAAGAAGGAAAGTCAAAGAGCCGATTTTACTTCTGTGACTTCCATACATATGGCATATAAAGAATTGGATGAATACCAATACTGCAAGAAGCCGATGTACTAATAGTATGACTCTCTAGACTATATAATATCCTTAGATAAGGACTCAAATAATACATCAGCATATTTTACATCAACATATAATCATTGAAATTGACTTTCTTATTGGATAAGTCAAAGTCTAATAATTGTATCCCATTCTTCTAATAACTTTTGTAATTGGTTGCATTTATTTTAGAAGACTGGAAAATTTGATCTTAAGGTTTCATAGTCATCAACATGGAATTTGATTCAATTGTTGCAACAATCTCTATTGGATAGATAAACTTCATATTTTCAGCACGAGAGCCCTTGGTCTCAGAGAATGCTATGACCTAGATATTAGAATACACTCATTGTTTATTTATAAATGTTGGAAATAAACATGAATTCTGAAATAGACCTATCATAAAGAATTATGATAGATATGTTTCAGAAAGTAATCTAACATCTAGAGGACTCTACTAAATTAGAAAATTAATGAATGGTTCATTAACATTTCTAAATACTGAAAAATTAAGCACTAAAAGATCAATAGGAGGATGAAGATCATTCGACAATGATTTGGCATTAAACCTTGGACATATGTCTGTTGATGAGATCAATAGACTAGTGAGATGGAACTTAGACTGTGAAATTTCAGAACTTACATATTTATGAATATTGTATTCAAAGTAACAGTGTCCAATACACACTTCACTGGGAATGGTGTAAGATGCCAAAGGTATTCAAGATCTCAAACATATTGATGTATGTGATCATCTGTAACATAATAAACATTAATGATATGTGATATCAATTGATGATTACTTGTGATATGAGATTTCTTCCCTTCATCTTAGAAACCTTTAAAATGTTCAAAGAATTCACAATTTTGGTTTAGAACCAAAGTTTGAAGGAAGATAAAATGAATTTGATCTAATATAGGTAGCAATTACCTAGATTAATTCAAGGAATATGTTATGGAGAAAGGAATATCATTCCTATCTCACTCCTCCTGATACATCTAAGCTCCATGGAGTTCTAGGAAGATGCAATTGGATCATGTGTGACATGATTTAATCAATGATGAATATTAGCATAATTACCTCTTGGTTGTGTGTGTGTGTGTGCGAGTCTGTATAGTAGAGACTACAATATATATCATTAATATCATTCCATGCAAATCTAAATCCGAAAAACCTCATAAGATATGGTTTGGAACCTAGCCTAGTGTTGAACACTTGAGGATTTAGGGTTGCTTGGTCCATGACCATATCATGGATGCAAGAATGCTGGAATCTAGCACTAGAGAATGCTACTTCATTAGGAAAATAAAGAATGGTATTGGATACCAACTTTATGATCTTGAGATTCTTAAAATATTTCATCTCTAAGGATATGATTCTTAGATGATGACTTTCTTGAGAATCAAGACAAAAATGAAGTAAAGGAACTTATTGAATCTTGAGAAGATAATGAGGCTCTCAAAATCGGAAACTAATAGGACAATTGATGATGAAACACTCATACCTCTTCAAATTAGTTTGAGGGCGGTGAAACCACATAATGGGCATGAATTCCATGTGTAAGTTAAGTATAACAACGATCCGACTTCATATGATGAAGCTTCTATGGATCATGACATGGAGAGATGGATGTTAGCAATAAAGTCTAAACTAGATTTCATATACAAGTGTTGTATATGGACCCTCAAGGATCAACCTATAAGGGTAAAACCCATTAGGTGTAAATGGATCTTCAAGAGAAATAGGGAAGTTGATGAGAAGGTAGAGACCTTCAGAGCACGGCTTGTATCCACAAGATACACACGAAGAGAAGACATCGCTTGTGATGAGACTTGCTCCTCAATAACCATGCTTAAGCCCATCAGAATATTTCTAACTATAGCCACACAACTTGACTATGATATCTAGAAGATAGAAGTCAAGATTGCATTCCTCTTTGAATACCTCTCTAAGGATATTCATATGAAGTAGCCCCAAGGCTTCATAGTTGAGGAAGGCAAGGTGTGCAAGCTAAGGAACTTCATCTATGGACTCAAATAGGCTTCTAGTGGGGTGGAACATCAGATCAAATGAAATTATAAAGGTTATGATTTCAAACAAAATCTTGATGAACCATGTGTAACTTAGTGGGAATGATATTGTGTTCATCATGGTAAATGTAGATAATATCCTAATCATGTGGAATGATATAAGGATGAGAATAACTGTTTTATAATCTAGTTGTTCCATACCTGGAGATATGATCTCAAGGATGCCTCTTAGATCTTAGTTCTGAAGTTGTTCAGAATCAAAGAAAAGAGGGCATTGGGACCATCACATTAGTGGTACACTTTGGACATATTCCATTTTGGGAGAACTCCAAGGGAACTTCTTCCCCTTAAGATATGACATTGATCTATCTAAAGGGATAGTACCTCAAAAAGTTGAGGATGTGAATGCCAAAGCTACATGCCCTAGTGCATCAGCTATGGGAAGCTCGGTGTATGCTAGATGTGTACAAAAGCTAGATGTCTTCCATACAATGGGAGAAGTAAATTGTTACTAATCCTACTATGGAGATAAAACACTTGATTGCGGTCATAAAAACATCTTCGAAGATGACAAGACTATAGATATAGTGATCTATAAGTCTTATCTTCATTAACTCTAGATACCTTAAGAGATATAGATTTCTGAGAATAAGGGTATTCTAATAAGGATAAGAGAAATTACATAATGTTTATAACGATTATTGAGATCTAGTGTCAAAGACACTATAACTGCTTCAACAAGATTGAGTATTGGTTGCATAAGATGCAACATTTGCATTGGATGCGAGCACTGTTACAAGGAGATATGCAAGTATCATAAAGGACTTGGTGTAGTCTCTCAAGAACGGAGTGACTAGTCAGATTCCCAAGATATTTTTCTAAACAGCTTATGATTAGCACATCAATGTGGGTTTAAAGATTATCCCATTAATGGCTCTTTTGGCTAGTGGGAGATTGTTGGACATGTGAGCCCACGACGAGCCATTATGCAATAAATAATATTGCAATTCATTCCCTAATCTGTTAAGAATAAGTAATTTGCATAATAGTTCGCTTAATACAATTAGAGTTATGTAATATGGCCATCTTAATTATCATACAGTTGTTGATTCAATTGTTAAGTCATAGAGGCTGGTATTTGGATGAATATCTAAAGAATTAGATTGAGCACTCATTAAGCACCATTAAATGATTATTAAGAGACGATCTCCAGTATGAGTAGGAGATGGTAATCCATTCTCTTTTGGTTGATATATGACCAACCTCTTAATGCAAGACCTTTGCATGGGAATAGAGATTCGAAGGTATCATATAAGTTAGGTCAAAGAGTTGACTTAGCGAGATCGAGATAACCAAGACCTATGTTGTATGATGCCACGATATAAGCATGCTCCCTCTGACCAGAGACATATGTATTGTTATATGTCTAAGTAAATGCATTTGGAAGATCGACGGGTTGATAGCCTAATCAAGATTTATACACAGGTGAGTTGATGTGCATACAAGAGCATATGATTAATACAGTCTCTCAAAGGGATCATATAGGTCCATTATTGAAGTGGAAGACATGAGCTCAGTCATGCGATATTGGTATCAAATTCGAAGCACGATCTTCTCGTTTTAGAAGCTCGACTGACTTTGTAGGTTTGATATATGCTTTTGAAAAGTATATGATCAATACCTAGGTATGATATATGCTTTTGGAAAGTATATGATCGATACCAACTCCCAATGATCGAATGAGAAACTTAATGATAGAACCCTGAAGGAGACAATCTCAATTTTATCCTAGGTCTTCCAATATACATGATGTACAGGTATCAAAAATACATGAGGGTGATGTGATCATAAACGATTGTATAACCATGATGCTTCTATTCAGAGGGAGTGATAAAATAGGTCTAGATTTTAGTGACTCCTCTCAGTAGAGAAGTAATCTAATCTTGGTCCAAATGTTGGACAGTGATCTGAATGTGATTCATATGCAATGAGAAGATTAAATTTACATCTTTAATTTAATCAAACATCTATGGGAAGTCTCTGAGATCTGGATTTGAGATATGATCTCA